>PTEX01000045.1:1502072-1521604 GCA_003342815.1 Eudromia elegans | reverse complement strand
AGGAGAGGAGAGGAGAGGAGAGGAGAGGAGAGGAGAGGAGAGGAGGGGAGAGGACGATGTCAAGACAGAGGGCAGTGCTGGTTCCTTGAGCTGGTCCCTGTGCTGGCCACGTGCAAGGTGGTGGTGGGGACAGGGTGGTGCTGAGGACATACTGGCGTCGGCGGGTACCCCTTGATGTCGCTGTCTGGGATTTGGGGACATACTGGGATGAGTGACCTCCCTGCAGGGACGGGGGTTCGGGCTGTGACGGGAGGGAACCTGGGGACGCTGATGCTGGGCTTGCGGCTCCGCTGTAGCCATGGAGACTTTGCACGGATCTGCTCCCCCGCCGCATCCGTGCCGTGCACAAGAGGGGAGCATATGGGCCGAGCAATTAGGCTGTGATGGCTTTTTTCTTTTTTTTTTTTCCTGTTGTTGTTTTATCGGCCCCCTCAGCCCAGCCCACGCATGCATGTCGCCTGCAGCGGGTAAGGGACACCGTGGGCATCTTGCTAAGTCAATCTGTAACCCACTCAGATAAAGTGCTTGAACTCTAACCTTCAGTGAGGACGGCGTCAAGCACGCGTTGCCTCTGAAAATCCCCTAATTAAAACTCTTGCCTGAGTGCCTGAGAAAGCATTTCTTAATTTAATCTCATCATAAATTAAAGCGGGTAGCTCTCAGGTGAAATAGGATGGGCAAGCAGCTGCGTTCAGGATTAGCTGGATGGAAGTAGATGAAAAGACATTAGCGAAGCTGAAAGTTGAAGCTGATTTTTTTCCCAAATCCAGTCAAGCAATCCGCACAGAGAAATTTTGGAGACATTAGTGACATTTTGTCTGCTCCAAGTTCCTGCTTGGAGCACTGATACACGCAGTGTGCTGCTGGTGCGATTGAGGGGTGGCTTATAAAGCTGGGGAGCACTTTGGGGCAAATGCATTCACTGCAATGAGAGCATGTGACATCATACGAACAACCTCTTCCCTCTTCCCCCTCATTTGGTCGGTTTGGGGTAGGACTCTCCAGAGAAAGCGATAACCTCAGTGCCTACTGTGGCTTGTTTAGCACCACACCGCTCCTGGTACTTGATATGCAACAGGCCCAGCCTGCCAGGCACGTACGGGAAGGAGGCAGCCACGGGCTGCGGTGGTTCGTTCTTTCCTGTTCTTTTGTTTTTTTTCTTTAAGTTGAGCATCAATGTGCCCCGCGAGCTGGCGGGAGCGCGTGCGTGTTCACGGGAGCTCGTGGCAGGCAGGCGCGAGGAAGGGGCCGCCCCCCGCGCCGAGCGGTGCACGGACGTGCGAAATGCAGCGCTGAGTGTTAGCGCGGGCGCCAGCGGAGCCGTCCGCCCTGCGAAGGCGCCGGGGGGAGCCGCGCGGGGGCCTGGGAATGCGGCGAGCACGGCAGCAAGGCTGTGCTGGGCACCCTCTCTGGGCAGCACAGCACTGGCCTGGCACGCTCGCTAGATGCTTTCACGATTCATCATCAAGTTGAGCCGTAACAGTAGTTGGCTCTTCTCATAGGAAGCTTTAGCGAAGGGCTTGAATATCCTTTAATTAAGACGTGCAGTAAGAGCTGTATGAATAACTGATTTGCAGACTAAAGATTTTCGACCAACCTTAAACTAAATGTCGAAAAAAATCAAATTGGCTTTTCTTCTTTCTGGATGATGCAAAGTATTTAGTTTCAGCCAAAATAATTTCACTTGTGTTTAGAGTTTACATCTCTTTAAAGACAAAAATCAGGTAAGTTAAGTCTGAAAACAGCTGAGACCCCCATAGAAATAAAAAAGTCACATGAAATAAATCAAAATGACAATTCCTGCTTTTTCAAACTTCCCTCCTCCCTCCTACTTTTGGCCAAGGCTAGTCACCAACATTGGCACGAGGCTGCCCGTAGTTTCGGCCAGCTCACCTTTGCGGTGTTCTAGGAAAACTTTTGCTAGGAAAACTGTGCTCTCGGGCCACTTGTGAGGCAGGCTTTGGTTGCAGGTGGATGAAGTTGGGCAGAGATAAGGAAGCCGAGAACGTCAGAGCTCGTGATGAGCACAGAGAACAGAACCCGCATCTTCACACGGGCTGGCCGCGTGTGAACGCGTGCGGCAGCTCCTGGAAACCATGGAAAACTAACGATGCTCTTTCTGGTGAGGATTAGCACAGAGCCGTGCAAAGTGCGGGCGAGAGAGCACGCGAAAGGGTGGAGGGCTGCGGGTCGAGGAGGTCAGAGCGAAAGGGACTGTGGAATTTCCCCCATTTACCTTCCCCTGCCACAGGCAGTTGCTCTCTGCATGAGGCTCCAGCTGTTTTCGGCAGGGCTGAAGGATGCTGCACAGCCCCAGCCCTCCGGTGACTAAGTGGGAGTAACAGCAAGGCGGCAGCTCCAGTGGGGCCGGCCTGGCCTCCTCCCTGCCACCGTATTTGCGGACTCTTTATCTGACCTTATTCAGGGAGCAGTAAGGAGAGAACGGATCGTCGTACACCAAGTCCGTCTCCGGCAAACCATTATGGTTTTACTATGTGAGGTTTTATAGGACAGTTTAAGATAAAGATGGTGATTTGTCCAATGTTATACTACTTACATTACAGTATTAAAAATACAATTTTACTATAATCATTTCTTCTCCCCCGGGCTTTTATAGCTATAAAAGAAAGCGCTTATGGCTCTATAAATCATACCAGACCCAATAAACCCTTCCTGTGCCAAGCATCGCCTTTAACTCCAACTTTAACATACTCCAGCAACACTTTCCCTGCTGTCGTCAGCTGCGCTCTGCTTTGGAGCCCATGATTGGATCAGCCCGACGGCCGCTTGCGCAGCGTGTGTCTAATTGACTCAGAGGCAGATGCAATTTCTGCCTTCAGGTTCCCGCTGAAAATTCCCCAAAGCGTAATAATACTTTGGCCACGTTCGAGCACTCAGGTGTCTGAAGTGCAGAAGTTCTTTTGCCTCGGGCAAGTTTGCACCTCCTCTCATTTAACTAACACACACACAACCGTCTGAGCATTCGCGTTGTCACACCTGACACGAAAGCATATAGGACTTCATAGAGTCCTCTGGAAGCGTGCAAAGTTAAATTCTTTTTACCTCTAGGTAGTTATTCCTAATCAAATACCGCCACTGGCATCCAAACAAGCTGATCTCCTCCCTCCCTCTGCCCTTCCCCACGGTCGCAGGGACATTCTGCATGCAGAAAGCCATGCCCTGTGCCTTCAAATTATAATGCAGGGCTGGAGCCTGGTCATGTCTGTGTGGCTTTAAAAGGGAGCGAAAACAAAGCAGCAGTAATTAAAATACTAGGACCTCTAAGGGAAGCCTTGTGCTAAGTTACTCTTTGCATTGCTTTTCATTAAGGTACGTGGAAATATTAACAGGCAACTTCCGAGCTGCTATGCAGAATGCTTTTAAAAATTACTGTGCTGAGTTTCTGACCTTATTTCTTCTTTAAAGAACTTCTTGCAGATGGATGTCCCAATGCAGGCGTTGCATTTGTCAAGTCCCAGGAAAGTCCGGCCAAAACTGTAGCTGGGTTTGACGTGGGGCGCAGGCGGAGACGCTGTTGCTTCCGAGGAAGGACTACAGCTCGCAGCCAAAACCAGCAGCAGCAGCAGTGAGTCTGCAGCTCTGGAGCAAGGGCAGCATATCCAGCGCCCCATCTACAGTCCCTGGGAGCCCTTCCCTTCGGAAGCCGCCTCTCTCTGCGCTTTCGGCACCGTCTGATGGTCCCGGCCGGCAGCGGTGAGCCCCGAAACTCAGCGAGAGGCGCCCGGTCTGGGAGACCCAGCCGCAGTCCCCATCCTGCCAGCTGGTCGCTGGTTCTACCGGCGTGAGGTTTGGGTGGGAAAGATATGGTGTGGGGTGGGGAGAAGGAAATACATGGAGGATGCAGATAACTTGGGTTGCCGTGGTTACCTTTCCTTTGCTTGGTGCAGCTGCCCCGGCCCCCGGTGACCCTCCCGCCGGCACACTTGGGAAACGACCTGGAGCAGCGCTCATCCGCGCTCGGCACGGACAAACGAAGGATATCCTGCCGCCGCGGCGCGGGGCACAGGCAGCACACGGCGGGGAGTCACCGCGCGGCCGAGACCCGTGCTTTACCAGCAGCGCCGCTGTATTCCCGGAGACCTGCTCAGGACTGTCCAGCGAGACTCGAGGGCTTTGCAATAGCTTTTCCCCATGCTCCTGGCACGAGAAGAGGACAAGGAAGAGGGATGGGGGGCTAATGTGGGCGCTTGCCAGCAGTTCCAAATACACTTACAAACTATTGTGATCGCACCCAAAAGCTGTGCACATTAAGCCAAACACTTGAAAGCTCCGGAAACTGCTGGATATCCGTTATGGGCCTGGGCCCTTGAACGAGGGTCATGGCTCTCCTGGTGCAGAGAGGGGCCGGGAGAGCGGGCTGGGACAGGCGGCTGCCAACAGCTGCTGGGAGAGAAGACCTTGGACGGACGCACTGGATTGTACCTGGCCCCAGGCACCAGCAGTGCAGCACGTAGCTGCCGCTGCCCCCATTTTAGCTCCCATCCCCAGAGCTTGTAGTTTGAGGAGAAGGGCAGGACCCCGTTCAACAGCTCACGGTGGAGCTGAGGCTCCAGAGACTTCATGTCTAGCCCTACTCTTGATCCCCATGCAGGCAAACAATTTCCTGATACATTTTAGAAGAAAAAAATCTGCGCACCTTTCCGATCCTCTACCATCTCCCCCAGCGTGTGAACCTCAGCCAGAACTGCGGTGGTTGCAGGACTAATGGCACAAGTGAGCAGCAGGAGCACACGCTGTCTTGGTGCCATGGATAAGCCATGAAGAGAAGGTTTCTTCTAGGCCTGGACGACCAGGCTCTGTGGTCGCCCCACACTTATCGAGGAGGCTGCCCGAGGATCCTAAGGGCACAAGATAACACAGATGTGCATCAGTTGCTGGTGGCACGCGGGAGACCTGTGAGTCTCTCCTTGAATCCATCACCATCCCTGTGTGTCCCAAAGTGTAAAATGGAGGTAGTGACAGATTAGCCCTGCTGAGGGACCGGGGGGATGTACAGGCCCAAAGAGGGCTATGTGCTGAAGTGGCACCCAGGCAAGCACCTTCAGCTCTGCTTTGCATCACGGTCGCAGTTGGCCATATGCGCCCATGTAAAGCTCTTTGAAGTCCACTGAGGAAAGGAGCCACCCAAAAGCTGCACGCAGGCATTCGCTGCCTGCCACATTCAGCAGTGTATTCCATTCTCTGGACTTTCCTATTGTTAGGGCCTCGCGCCTTTCCCTCTATAGAAATCAGCCCTTTCCACTCTTTCCTGTCGCTCTTCATCACTGGTAGTTCTTCATCACTGGTAGTGGCAACAAAGCACCCTAATCAGCTTTTCCCCTAATGTTACCAAAATTAAATACCAGTAATCTGATTTTATCTTCATTATAAAATACAGAAAATGCATATCCTAGGGTTGCTTTAATATTTTAATTGCCTGCCTTCAGCCTTCAGTTTTCGGTTGTAATTTTAAGACCAGAGATCCTGACTCCTGACTCCCAGCTCTGCTCTTTCACCTCAGACTGCACTGGCCCACAGTGAGCTGTGGAAAAGGAGAGGGCTTAATGCTCCCAGGCAATTAACTGGGCCTTTCCCACAGTGAATGCAAGTGACTCTAGTGCCTCTGCGCAAAGAAATGGTGCCTGGAGAGCAAGATTTCTCTTCTATTAACGATGCCTTGATGGCCGTGTTGTTCTTGCACTTTTGCTTAATTTAGGAATATGTAAAGCACTGTTTTTCTCTCTTAAGGAACAGCTTGCATAATTGTGTTTTCCTACAGAGGATCATAGTTGTGTCACCTTGAAGTGTTATAAAAGCAACTTTTTATTCAGAGAGTGGGAACAGCTCCATCATACCCCACCTAGGAGCCTGCCACGGGCCTTTGCACTTTGCTCTAGGACCTGAGCCCTCCTGTTCCCTCAGGCTGTGCACAGATGATTTGCCTAGCAAGAGCTCAGATTTGCTCATGGCACTGAAAGCAACACTTTACAATTAGTACACGTGCCTCTGAGTTAGCCTAAAGCGGACGCTGGGAAACTGCAGCTTACTGTGTGGTTGGAGCGGGGCTGCCCTTTGGAAAGAAGCCTCCCTTCTAAGGGGGTGGTCCAGCAGGTAATGTCACATGTCCATTTTTCCCTCTCCTTTTCCTCACCTCCCAGAAAACTTGATGTCAGCGACCCTGATGGAAAAGTCAAATTAATTTATAAGAAGTAATAACTTCTAGAAATACGGAACCAATTTGGTCTGCAGACCAAAATGTGTGGGCTGTAGTATCAAAGTCAGACCAAGGCGCAAAGCTCAGAAATGCTCTCAAGATGGTTTCTGCAGACAAAGGTGAAAGGATTTAGACCCAGTGTCCTGTCCCTGTCCTCCCTTCACGCTCAGGGGCGGGCGATAGGGGTGCAGAAGCACGCCAGGCCTCCTTGCAGGGGGCGCTGCCCTTAGGCAGCCTTGAGTGTCCGTGGCTGCAGATGGGTTTTGGCGGGCGCACGGTCCCAGCCCTGTGTGAGCCAGCAGCAAAGAGGCGGCGCTTTGGGCTGCTGGGCTCGCGCTGGCGCCTTTCACCCTTTCCTCGCTGTGAAATGGGGCTGGTGCAACGGCGCTGCACAGGGCTGTGTTGGGCCGGGTATGGTGTAGCCACCGCCGTGCCACAGCTGGTGCGTCGCGGTGATCCGGATCCCAGGGGCCCAGGCAACCAGGAGCGGTGTTTTCAAGGGCAGGCAGTGGGCAGAAGGATCACGCAGTAGGCCCAGCTTCCACTTTCAAAGGGATGAGACACCCAGTGAGGCTTCTGCAACCAGCAGCAAAGCACAACCAAAACGTGTGGCCCCAGGAGCAGTAACTGGTGCTTGGAGACACTGGGCAAAATGGCAGCACGCTTACCTGACAGCTTTGCTGTGCTGCAGGGTCATGGTGCCACCGGAGGGAAACAGCCTCCCCCAGATCATACAAAGCAGCAAGACCTGTGCCTTGCAAAGGTTTGTAGTCAGAGATGTATCTAAGAGTGGTCTGATTTTCCCAGGCATACATAGGGTCAAATACACCCTTGATTTAACCTCCCTCAGGTGGTTATTATGGGTGTATTATATTCACCAATAACACAGTGCAGGTGTTAAGCGCCACCTCTCTCTGCCTCGGTCCCTTACCTGTCTTTGCCCGTGAGACTCGGGCTGCTCCAGGGTAGGTTTCATGCTCCATGAGCTCCTCTGCACCTTGTTGGCATTGCTGGCCGGTTCGCAGGGCGCTTTGTTGCTCCCCCTGAGTGATCCTGGCCTTGCTGGGAAGCTGGTGAGAGCTTGTCAGAGCCAGAAAACTTTTTAATTTGCCTATCTATGCTGGGGAACTGCCGGGAAATACTTCATCATTTGCAGCAAGCTGAGCATACCCAGCGCAGCTCATGGTCCCAACGGGGTCCTCGCTATTAATAACCTGCCTATCTTTAGCAGGACCTTGCTGCCGGGGCTACCGAAGCGGTAGGTTTCTGATAGCACATCACCTCATGCCTTTTTTTTAAATCATGGCCCGAGTTTACGGCTGCAGAAGAGCCCTGTCAGCAAGTGCAGGGGAGCAGAGCGTTGCCCAGCGGATTGCGGGATTGCTGCCGTGCACGGGGGCAAAGGAAGGGAAGACTTTTCCTTCCCGGGACAGTGGGGAAGTCAGTGCAGGGTGTGGGACGACGTGGCTGTTCCCACTTGCTCTTCTCATTAGGCACCTCCAAGATAATCATTAAAGCGATTGGCGAGTCACTCGTAGAGACCTGATGCCGAGCGGCTTGTCAGTCTGATCCCCGTGCGGGCTGGATGTGTGGGTTAATAGCTGAGGCAGCTTGACACATTTTGCATTCTTATAAAATGAGGAAAAAAAAAAGAGTTTTGAATGCTACAAAACTCATAATATTTGGAAGGATGTGATCACTTCCTTTTTTTCCCCTGCTTTTTCCTCCTAATTGCATGATTATGAAAGAAACATCTGTTTTGAAGTGATCTGAACAGAAGATTTTTCTTCCATTAGGAGCTGAAATGGACAACTTCTGTCACATATTCTTACTCTCTCCAACCCCTTTCTTTGCATTTCTGCTAAAAGATGAAAGAGAACAGCGGCGAAGAAGAAGCAAGAAGCACTGCCCAAACTACAAATACAGACCAAAAAAAAAGGGGGGAAAAAAAAGAAAGAAAAAAGGAGCCCACTGAGGTGTGGGTGGTGTGAAAGACCACAGCTAAACTGGTAGAGTGTGTTTTCACTTCAGTTCACTATGAGGAGACTTGGAGTTGTGTGTGCGTGCGGACTCTCCTACATTCTGAATCAGCAAAAATGTTAAAGCATAGGAAAAAATAGTCATTTTTCCTCACCAGGAAATTGTTCCTATTGTTTGACAAGCCCAGATGTAATTCCCAGAGGTATTAACATGCTAATCTATTAATAATCTAAGAAAACAGTTGCAGCTGTGTATCTGCAGTGTTTTTTTCTTTCCAGGTTCTTCCTGGCTTCGTTCTTCTGCTGCAGAAGGGCAAACCTGCTGTTTGGAAGCCTCTGCCTCTGAATGCCGGGAGGCGGCTAGAAGAAACGGGCAGCTAAAAAAGCCTCAGGCGCTGTGGCCAGCCGATAAGGCCAGGTTTATTTTGCGGGAGGCTGAAATGTCAGTACAGAAGGCCACCAAGCGCTATCAGCGACTTATTTAGAGGAGATCCTGCCAAGCAGCCAAAAGGGTGGAACAGGATCCCGGATTTCGGTACCTCGGTGTCCTTACAGGCCGAAAACGAGATCTTGAGCCGAAGGGAAAATGATAGTGAAAAGAAAACTGGCAGGACACGGGGCAGCTGCTCCGGTGAGCGCCACGGGGACGCTCCTGGCCCATGTGTGCAGGCAGGGAGCGACTTATCTGGGATCACAACCTCGAGCCGATGCGGCAGCGATGGAAGCGGCAGTGCCGGCCCCGCGACTTCCCTTGACAGCCCTGCAGCAAGGAAACAAAGGCTCCCTCTCCAGCAAAACAAATAAATAAATAAATATCCTCAAGAGACAGCAAGAAACATTTTCATGTCGTTCAATGCCCCAGAAGAGAAAGATCTATACACACAATATTTCTCTCGGATACATAGGATAGATTCTGTGTTCCAAAAGTTCAATGGATTTAAAATAATGCTTTTTCTTTTTTTAATTTCAGTTTCAGATTTTTTTGTATCAAATTAATCTGTAAAGCAGTAGCAGGACAAAACAAGCTCATCTGGAATAAAACTGGCATGGCCGAGAGACCCTCTGGAAGAGGGCTGGCTAACGAGCTGGAACTGCTGTAGGAGCAGCTTTGTTTCTGCGACCGAAACGAGCGACATTTGAACTATGGATATGAAAGGATTCCTTCTAAATTAGTTACCTATTCAAGGTAAAAAACTTTGAAACATTAAAAAAAAATGTAGCTTCATCCTGTCACAGAGCACTGAGCTTTTTCAAACCGCGTATTTACTTCTAAATCCTGATTGTTCTGCCCGCTTTAGTTTCCATCTGCCGGAGTTGTAATCTCTGAATTTTTTCCACATGCAAGCACGTTAATCCATAGTTTGCATCGCAGCAGTCTGGGTGAAAGGAGAGGTGAGGTGCCTTGTGAGAGAGATGTGAAGGCTGCACTGACTGTCCTTGAGAATGGCATTGACTAACACCCAGTGCTAGGACGACGGAATTCAAATGCAAATTTTAACACTACAGGTGAACTCCAGATGAGTGTCCAAGGCTGCTTAAAAGTGTCAGAGGATCCGGTCTTATTCTCCTATTATCATGCAAATGACATTTGCAGTTCCTATAGTGCCCTAACTTTTTTTCCAGGTTCCTTAACCATCATTGCCTATTCATGTTGGATTAGAACTGATACAGACCTGGTGCTAATATATTTGGTGCAAACATAAATAGATGCTTAAAATCTGACACAATTTAGATTTGTATTAATTGGAGAGTGATATAAATTAGGATATGAAATGCGTTCTTTTTTCCCCCCTATTTTTCATCTGCCTCTTAAAACCCTGGCTTCCAATCTCTTCTTTCTCTGCATTTGTTAATATATTATTAAGCAGAGGTGACCTAGGCCAGCTCCCTTCTCTTTAGCCATTTCCTCCCACCAGCCTCCTCCCTGCGTTTTTTAAGAACCATCAAATCAAGGAGACCCTCACACCCCACAAAGGCTCCCGAGCCCAAACAGCCTTACAGTCTGGTAGCCTTTCCTGCTTGTGAGCATTGCTGCTAGGGGCCCTACAGTGCAGAGCAGCTGAGCATGTGAATAAAACATATTAATTTGGGCTTGTGAAGGACTCGGGTTCGTGGCTGTGTGCTTTACTACATTTTTGCTTATCCTCCGCTGCAAAGGGCAAAGGAAGGTTTGTGGACAACTTGATGGGAGTTTCAAGGATTTGCTGTTGGTGGAGGAGGTTGGTGTGGGATCTGCTGGCGAGTTCCCAGCTTGGGCTTTAAGGAGAATCCATCCTGACCAAATGATTTCATTTTGATTTTAAAGGCAAGTTATGACAACTTTTATTACTGGGAATTTATTTCTTCCTCTTAGGTTGTTTTATTGTTTCTGCTGCCAGCTGTAATGTCACAGTATCCAGTTCTCCTCATATGTCATGATAAGCACACTGGACTCACTTTTGTCCTGTAGAGAAAGAGGCAATAATGGTACAAGTACAAATAACAATTTTTCTTTCCCCAGTGCAGATTTCTTACAGACTGTAGCAGGAGCCAAATATGTGGCCATGTACAGCAGGGGTCTTTTTCAGCTGACTGCTCTTTTGCATGGCCTGGTGTAATTAATTTCTCTTCCTATAGTTCTATGAGTAATGATCTATGGCCTGTAAAAACTCTGTAGCACACTCCAGGATGCTGGGACTGCAAGTTAAATTGTGTATACTCTCTGGCACATCCTATACCTTTGTATGCTAGGAAAAGAATAAAAAATGGTGTGTTAAAATCTCAGCTTGCTTGGTTTTATAGCCAAAATGGGGCCCATGCATGACTTGTAGTTGAAAATACTCTAGAAAACTCCTAGGAAGCAAACAGCAAGAATGAGGGGCCATTTCTTCTCATCAAGCTGATTTGCTCTGTGGCCAGTTTGTTTGTATCTTTTGCCTCACCCTCCCTGGGGGGAAATCCTGTTTCTCAACCTGCCTTGCATTATGTTATCTTCCTCTCGCTGCTGTTTTTGCAACTGCTACCTCTGCTTTCCCGCTTGCCGCTTTGCCCGTAAGACAGAAGGAGGATGCGTGAGCCTTCATGCTCACCTTGGGAGCCAGCACGGGCAGAGGAGCTGAGCCCTGCTGATCCCCCGGCCGGTGGGTGACAGGGATGGCCAAGGAGCTCGGCGCTGTGCAGAGCTCACTGTGAAGGAGGCCAGGTAAACCAATAAAGATCCGTCTTAGAAAACGGGAGGCACTCTCACACACAGGCAAACATGCGCGTGCATGCACAGATTCGTGGATGTGTGTGGGCTCTTGCCATGTTTATGTCCAGTGACACTGTGTCTGCAGTTGTGGAGCCAAAGGAAACCAGAAGCAGAAAACCAAGGAAGGGTTAATTAAACTAAAAAAAAAAAAAAAAAAAAGAAACCCATTGCCTTGTTTGCACTGATCTTACATCAGTTTCCATGGAAATGGAAGTAGAACAAGCCAAGAGCGGTGGTGTAGCCAACTTGAGCTGCTGGCTTCAAGTTCTTGCTTCAGTTTCCATGGAAATAGATGCCAAATCAGCAAAAAATAAGGTAACTTGTTTTAAAATGCTACAGTTTTAAAGGCTTGTCCTTATTTAACCTCTGTCAGGAGGATTGCTGGTGAGGGGAGGCAGCCAGAAACTGAGCGAAAACTTTCAGAGGCTGTTTCAGCTGCTGGCTGCTTATTGAGCTCTGCAGAGTAAATTCACAGAACAGCTACTGATCTTCAGAAATATTTTGTAATTTTCCCCTTTGTGGTAACTAAAATATTTTTTAATTGGCTTGGATAGTCCCGATGGCTTCTCAGGGGCCAAGCCAACTAACAACTCCTGAGTAAAGCAAGCATGTCATTTTTGCTGCCTACTTTGGCTGTCTTTGCCTCCAGCAGTTGAGAAAGAGCCTTTCCATTCTCAAGCTACAATATATGAACTACCCTCAATTCAAAAGCAGGAGTTTGTGCCTCCGAGTTTCAAGGAGAGCAGAAAAGGAGCACGAGCCCATGGAATTCCCGACAGGGGTTTTCAACAAGCATTTCATTTTCTTCTTTCCTAATCTGAAAAGGCAAAATTTCACTCAGATGAAAGAAGCTGACCATAACCTATTGCTTATAGCAAAATGTGGATGGGGAAGCATGGAAAGATGAACAGAATGTAACCACCAAAAATCTGCTGTAATTTCAAGAACTGAAATTGCATCTAGAGCTCTTTTTATTAAGACCAACTTTAAAAGAATTTTTTTAAGGGTGGAGGATGCCTTTTGATCCTGGACTGTTACAGCAGTGGAGCTGCAGTGGAGTGGAGCAGTGGAGTGATGATAACAGCATCACTTGGTGGGGAGCTGTGTCTGGACGGAGATGAAAATCCACTGTTCCCTGGGCTGTTCCCATTCATTGGGACTGTTCCCAGGGAGCCTCCATCTCTCTCCTTCCCCCATCCCCTTTACTTATATGCTCCTCAAGCATCTCTTTAGCAGGCTTCAGACACGGTGATAAATTATAGGACAG
Organism: Eudromia elegans; assembly: GCA_003342815.1. NCBI lineage: Eukaryota > Metazoa > Chordata > Aves > Tinamiformes > Tinamidae > Eudromia > Eudromia elegans. The sequence goes on along the minus strand of PTEX01000045.1, from coordinate 1,508,915 downwards.
GACACTTGCAGGCCTTTTTCTTTATTTTTCTTTCTTTTCTTTCTTTCATAAAAGCTTGGTTTTGAAAACTCGAAGAGCAGGTATGCATATTTTTAAAACATCTTGACTGGCATTTGGGAGGTGATAAATGTAATTCTAATGAGACATTTCTTCATTTGCAGTGTTGCGTTTTTCCCCTTTTCATGACATAAAGCCTGATCTTGCAAGGGCACGTGCTTCACTTCACACACTAAGTGGATTCCCTTGGGCAGCTGAGGGAGTAAACATAACGAAGAGTGCAAGCCAATCTAATTTTAAAGTGAATCAGGCCTGGACTGGGGCCTCACTGTTATTCAGTTTAAGTGTTATAAGGAATGTACTCATTTTCTGGTTGTTTTCTTTTGACCTTCTTTGAAGAAATCCCAAGAAACATGAAGACCTACAAGAAATTGCCCCAAAAGGGAGTTTTTCCTTAAGTAACCTTGCAAAAAAAAGGGAGATCTTTTTGTTCTTCTTCTTTTTCTGCTTCATGGAGTATCTTTGGGTTCAAGGAACTTGCTCTGATAGTTTTATCAGACACTTGCTGTTGTTGCCGTGCTGTGATTGTTTTGAAGCTGGTTTTGAACTGATAGGTTTGTACTTCAAGTGCAATTGAAAAAAGCCTTAGGATCTACTGAAAGCCTTAGGATCCTGAAAAGCCTTAGGATCTACTAGAGTAAAGAAAAAAAAGTCAGAGAGGCAAAAGATACTGCATACGTTTTAAGGGGGCTGAGGGAGCTACTGCTCCCCCAAGTATATTTTTAATTAAACTCTCAGCGCACCTTTCCTCCTTCCCTTATACAACAAATCCACATCTTTCAGGCTTGCAACTGCATTTCCAGGTGTCAAGGTCAGTCACCCATGTAAATGTCAGGCCCCCTCAAGAGTCTTTAGGTGCATTTTGATTTGCAATGGTTAAATCCCACCGGGAGTCACAAAGGAGTGTTTTGCCAACTTCCCTGCAAACAGCTCCTAGCACCATGGCGTGACTCAAGGGAGCATGAGAACAAACTACAAGAACAGCAAGATGCGGAGCCAAAGCTGAAAAAAAATAAGAAAAAAAGAAAAAGAGAAAGAGCAAGGTCTGACATGCGGTCCTTGGGGCAAAAATTACACGCCTGCACTTTTCTGCGAGTTTCGTAACATGAGCAAAGCAACCTAGCAGCCCTTGCTCCATGAGGACACACTTGGCTCCACTCCAGCTCTCCTTCCATCCCTTGTGCCATCACTGTGTTGCCCCCCAAAGCTGGACACAGAGCGATGGAAATGTCTGAAAAAAATATGGGCCAGACATGGCTTTTCCTGTAGATCAATTTCCCTCAGAAGGAAGTCAGTCATGGATGGACCTCCAGCTCTGCACCTCGGGCTTTATCCTCTCGGATCTGCCTCTTGGGGCAAGCTGCTCCTCTCCAGACCTAGCCCAACGAGACCCCCCCTGCACCTGTGACTGCGGCAGTCTGTGACTGCAGATCCTAGGGGCTCTTTGCTCATAGAGATCACAGCATAAAAAGCAGGTCACTTGGTTTTTTTCTCCTCCACTCCAGATTGGGTAAGGCTGCCTTGTGTACAGTTTATTTCATGTACCTGTCTGTATTTTTAATCTTTTTATTTTTTGTACCAATGGTTTTAGTTCTGGAGATTTTTGCATTGGAAATGGAAAGCCTGTGGTTTTCACAGCACAGATGGGAGATAAAAGCATCATAATCACAGAGCAGGGTCAATGAGACTTTTTCCAGGAAGATGCTAAAGGCATTATTTGGCATTAACAAAGAAAGGGATAATTAGGAGATACGCAAAGAAGGCTTTATTCCTGTAATTAATTTCCAACTTGGAAGTTCCCTGGTGTTCTTCTGTTCAAAAGTGACAGCTTATGAGCCATATCAGAGAAGAAGTATCTTAATCATAAAATAAAAACAGGGGGAAAAATTGAAACTTGTGTTTCCACTGATATTAAGAAGAAGAAAAAAAAAAGCTGTAATCAGGAGCTGATGTGCGTTCTGACTATACAATAAGCAAATACAATGGTAGGTAAGTAAGTATTGACACGTCACATGAAAGGGAAGAGGGGGGTGTAGCCAGGCTTGGTTTCCTGGGAGATAGGGCATATCTCTCCTGAGAAAAACAATGCTCACGAGTAACTGCGATGGCGGGAGGCTGTGCCTGTGTTTGCAGCTGGGGTTTTTTTGCATTAAATTCCTACAGTTATTCCTACCACCACCAATGGTAGCAAAGATGGAGAAAGAGTTTACAAACTTCTGAGGAAGTTTCTGAGTGAGTCTAAATGGCTGTATTTTAGGAAGAGCAGTCACAGACATCTTGGTTTTAGCATTGATCCCAGTTGGATCTTCAGCTGCTTAGCAGGTCATCTCAACGTCATACTCTGCAATAAGATCAAAAATAAGGAAAAGAAATGGGATTTCATAGCTTTCTACATTGTTTTTTTTTCCCCACTTCTGTCCCCCAGTCCATGGCATGTCAAACACATCAATAGTTGCTTTTTTCAGTGTGTGTGTGCAAGGAGCTCACTTTTGAAGGCATCAACTTTGCTATGAAAGATATGGTTAGGTAATTTTAGCACTGTTGTTTCTACACAGAAATCCTGGTTCCTGTGCACATACTCAGACACACATGTACACTCTCTTTAATCATATTCACACTCATTTGCTTATGAGGTCTATTAGATCCCCTTTCTTACAGTCATCTCTAGCTTTGTTTAGCTCTGGGCCTCAGCTTGTTGGCAGACAACCTCGACGTCTTGCTTTGCAACTGGATTAAAATGCAGACAAAGGCACAAAGCCTGTACAGAAGTTCTGTATGGCTTTATTGTTTTCATAACGCCCTCAAAAACTTCTCTCTTTATTTATTAGCTTGTTTCAGGTACTACTTCAAGGTTTCTTTGCCTAATGCAAAGAAATGCATGTATGACCTTGCTACCAAGCTGTATGGTCAGAATATGCAACTAGTAATCACTGGTGACAGTGAATACACACATTTGCAGTCATACATTGAGCATATGTTACTCAGTACATGCATAGAGTGTTTTTAGGCAGTAGCTTCTTTTCCTATTTCTTGCTTATTTCTAAGTCTTGCTTTCACTGCCTGAACTTCAAACTTTGTTCTCAAGCAACTGGTGCTATATAAATATTCCTGGAAATAGTTCTTATACGTGATGAAATTAAAAAACAATTTGTGCGTTCCTTGAAGAAATACCGTATGGAAATGGTAATGCTTTTCTTAGCACGTAACGGTATCCAGGGAACATTCCTGTATTTGCCATTCCAAATTTTTACAGTGATGGCTTCATCCAGGGCGGATGAAGCACTCTTTTCCTTCCAATAAAATGATTTTCCCCTGATGCGTTTGGTTTGGTTTTGCTGCTGAAGCAAGCTGGGAAAGCCACCCTGCCCAACGTCCCAAGTTAATTCTTGGCCAGGGTCTGCTCCCCGAGTACTCTGTGCTGCGCACGCAGTAGGTGCCACAAATAGCCCCGGTGGTGAAATGCTGCCGCCGACCCGTGGCTGAGCAGAGCTCTCCTCCCAGCTGGAGAGCACCAGACTCGAGGAGATCCTTAGATCAGGAGGGGGAGGCCACTGCGAAGCTGCCACCGTGCAGGACTCGGGCTGGCCAGCAAGGGAAACCCTCACCCCTTGTGGCGTCCCAGAGCTGGGTTCCTCCGAGCTGCATTAAACCCCGAATTTTATCAAATGCCCAGTGTGCTGGCTGCCTTTGGGTTTCACAGCAGTTAACAACTGCTAAAACTCCATCGGAATTCCTCGCAGTGCTTCCCCCAACCTTTTTTTTCCCCTTCTTTTTTATTCCTTTTTCTCCTTGCCAGTGATTTTCTGCTTAGTGTAAAACTGTATTCCTCAGTTTCCCTTATTTCTGAGACAATTGTGATGCAAATTATTTCCCGATTTTTTTTAATCATTTGTTTCCTTGCTTGCTAAAGTTTATGAACATTGGCAGAAAGAGGATTTAATTTTTAAATGTAGAATTTCCAGGGTAGCAACAATTATCTTTGAAGTGTAATAATAATAAATCAAATTTGCAAAAAAACATGAATGCAAATGTCAGGTACCTGAGATATCTGATAAAACCACAGAAGACGACAAAGGAACAACAGGCCTGGTATGAGAAATATCATAGCAATTATAAGGCTGAAAAAACCCCAATGTCATTAGTTAACAGTCCATGTAAGATATGTTAAAATACGTAGCAGATTCTCTAAATCAAATACTTGGAATAAAACTTAGTTGTACCATGGTTAATGTTAATTTTGCAAAACATTCAAAAAGCTACATGAGGTCAGATACAGAATGTGTTTTTTTCCACAGTGATACACAAATTTCTTCCCCTTTGGCAAGTGCAAATGTCATGTTCAGCTGAGTCATTTTTAATTTCTGCATTCAAAACTCTCTTCTAGTTGATCAGACTGTGGAAAGAATTTTTGCATAAACCTTCTTGAACCTTTTAATTGTTTTCCATATTGTCATTGGAAATGACAGTTGAAATAAAAACTAATGTAGCAAACTTTAAATTATTTGACCGCCTCTAGAATTAAGAGATGTCTCGCTTTTAAGTTCTTTTCAGCTTCTTTCCTCCCGAAATGCCAGACGACGTTTGGCCTGTCCAAGAGCAAAGTCCTGCTTGACTCTAGGCAACCCTTGCCTATGGAGTGATCCAAAATAAAAGTCTGACTCATTCACTAACAATTCAAGTTCATGTTTTTTCTCTTCTGTAAAAGGGAAACTCATTTCCTACCCAACCCTTCCTCCAGCCCTGAATTTGATTCAGTTACTGACACAGTGACATGGATGATATTAGTTACCTTTTGTGAACTCTGTTGCCTTACTAGAAGTACTCAGTGTTAAGAATGCCTTCTGCTGCAATCTGCTGCTCTACGCAAAAGCAAACAGATCTTTTTCGTTTAGATTCCCTCCTATGTAGCCACAGGTAGATTACTTTTCCCCTAGACTTCCACTACATTCATGGCATTGCAATTTCCCATCTCATAGAACCTAAAATTCTTGTAAAAAGAACGAAATGTTCAATTTGAGTCATCATAATAACTGGGAAGTATATGTCACGCGCAAACATTTCAGAAGACTTTTCTGCTGTGCTCTAGAATAAGAAACATCACAAAGAAATATGAACGGTGCCAACAATATGTATTTTTGAGGGTCTCTGGTTACCTGTGTCTCGTTCATTAATGCCCATTAGTGAGATGTTGGTTTAAGTGCTTTTCCCAAACCAAACACTCGCTGGCAGTTGCAACAGGAAGGTCAACAATTCACTTTCAGGGGTAAACTCTCAACCTGTGTATGACACAACATGACAATCTGCCCATTCACTGTCCTGCAATGGTAAAAGAAAATAATGTCCCGACAATGTTGTAGGAACAAAATGATCTCATAATTTCTCCTTAACTTATGCCCCAAATCATCAAAGTCTCTCCTTTATTGTAACTCATGGAAATATCTAAAACAATGAATTCCCCACAAAGGTTTTAAATGCTTTTGAAAGCTATAGTTTTATTCTGTCTCCAAATTCATCTTTAAGTCAAATTAAAAATACAAGCAATAAATCCTATAGCAAAAAAAAAAGAAAAAAATACTAGAAAAAAATACAAGAAAGACAAGAAAGAAAAAGGAAAAAAGGTATTTTTAAAAATTATAACTATTCATCTATTAATTTGGGGAGTCTGGTTTAAAATATTTTGAAATTTCACAGCTGATTTTCAGGATGGTTGGAATTCAGCACAATCTGAACATGCAGTATATCCTAAGGCATTTCAAGCAGAATATTCCAAAGAATAGCACTCTATTATTTTTAGCTTTTGAAAATTTTGACTGGGAATGACATTCCTGTTAGCTAGATCCCTTAACTCCACATAATACACAGCATGGGCAAACAGTCCCTCTGCACACATTCCTGTTCATGCCTTTTATAAAGGATACTTTATATGTTAGATGACTAATAATTTCGCAAATATTAGTAGTTCTGTCAACATGATAGTCCTTAAATATAGTTAACCTCAAGATGGCACTCTTGAACTACCGAGCGTTCCAGGGAAGCTGATTATGTATGTCGTCCAAGGAGTGTTCCAAAAAGGGAATCTAATGGTGAGTGTGAACCTGTGCAGGAATATCCAAAGCGAAGAGCAAGCAGCACAGCGATATCGGGCCAGGACATCAGAGCCTGCTGGAGTTCACAGGGTAAAATATACTTGAAAGCATTCCCTGCAATAAAAATGATTATTGATAAAAACAAATTTGATGAAAAAATCTGGGTTTTCTTGAAGCCTCTTCCATTTTTTTTTCCTTGCGGCACTGTGCCTGCTGTTTTATTATCCAGCTATTTTTCTGACACTAAGGACTTTTTCAAGCTTCCTCTAAGCATCTTTAAATAATTTTAGGGTTCGGTTTCGTTGGGAGATAGGTCTGTATGTCTGCCTTTATGCTGCTGCTGTTTTGGCGCTCTATTTCTGTCGGTGGTATAGGATATAAGGGCTGTTGCTCTCTGTTCCCCTGTCCCTGCTTCCATGGGTGACTCATTGCCTCCCTGCCTGCAGTCGAGGGATCTGTGCAGTCCCCGCAACAAAGTTCCCTCTCGACTTCTCCCTGACTCCTCCTGGTTGCTCCGTACAGGCAATGTGCGGTGCGGGGGCAGCGGGAAGAAGTCGTGACGATGCAAACACGGATGGGGAGGAACGGCGTTTGCCCACATCTCATTTGCGCACTGTGGAGCCAACCTGTTCCTCGCAGCTCCCAAGCATGTTCTTTCCCTTCCCTTCCCTTCCCTTCCCTTCCCTTCCCTTCCCTTCCC
>PTEX01000045.1:1346008-1502001 GCA_003342815.1 Eudromia elegans | reverse complement strand
TCCCTTCCCTTCCCTTCCCTTCCCTTCCCTTCCCTTCCCTTCCCTTCCCTGTGGAGAGCAGCCTGTGGACACTCATCCTCTGTTTATGGGGTCCAGAGCAGCTCCCTCCACATGGAATGGATATCTGGGAAATGGGGGCTGGGAGTGGGGTGGCAACCCCCAGTCCTCCCAATCTTCCTCCTCCTCCTGCTCCATTGAGGAGGCTTCTGCATGGAGGGTTTCAATGTGGCCCCTATGGCAGCACCCTGGTTTGGGATTTCCCACTTTCAAGGAAACGTGCAAGCACTTTGTTAGAGAACCGCTCGTGATGGAAATTCAATGGCACAACAGGAGAGAGGAGCCATGGCAAGGAGGAAGGAGACTGTCCAGGCTGCACCGGGGCTTGCAAAGACCTTTAGGGTACTTTTCCCTCGGTGTTCGCTCCCTCCACAGCAGCCTCCTCTCTCCCAGTGGTTTTCCCCAGCAGAGGCTGTCGCTTCCCCCCGTGCTGACGCCGGCCGTGCCCTGCGCCAGGTCGGGACTGCCGGGAGCCCCCGCACGCTGGCTCTCCTCCAGCCCCACACGGAGCCTGCCGTGCCGAGCGCATCCCTCGCTCACCGCCGGCACAGCCGCCGCGTCGCAGCGCGCTGCCGAGGGCTGTTATGAAATGGTTTGCTGACTCACCCGTCCCTTGCTTGCCTAAGTGAAATCAGCGCCTGCCTCGAAGAGAAAAAGAAGTCACATTGCAGCATAGCATGACATATTTGCCCAGTTCTTCCACTGTCATAAACTGTTTAACACAAGCAGCTATGAGGCTTCTGGGAAAGATAGCGTTGTTTTCCTCCAGGCACCATGGGAAAAAGGCAGGGCGCTCGTTTCTGCTCTGCTTGCCGATCCAAAGCTGAACCCGCCGAGCCAGCAAGGCAGTGCTTGAAGATGCTGGGAACTGCCTTCTCAAGGGCTGGCACCTCCAGGCAGGCGCCTGGGCTGCTTCGCCACCGCACGTGTCTCTGCCCCGTTGTTTTCCACCGTTGGTTTGTGCCAGCGTAGCGGTGTGGCCTCCGCAATAGCTCTGCGGATGCAGCAGTCACCTAAGTATCCCCTCCTGTTGGGACCTCCCGAAGCAACTTGGGCTCACACGGGCAAATCTTTACGGGCCGAGCCTGGTTTCGATGCTATGAAATTCTTTAGTGATTGTGAGACCTTATTTGCTTGCTCCCTCTTTTGCAGAGCCGCTCTGCTGTGCATTGAATCTTTGTCCAGGCTGCGCTTTGTCATGACATGGGATTAGCAGCAACCTAAAAAAAGTGTGTGATGAGGGGTGAATTTTAGAGATGGAGAGATAGACCAAAAAATTGGTGGCATTGAGCTTGAACTCACCAGTTTGGACTAATCAATAAGCTATTATACTACATTTTCATCAGTCCACAGTATTTCCTTTCCTTTTGAGTCAAACATTCAGATTTGGTTTCTGTCTCATTAAATACTCCTTTTCAATACTCCTACAATGCTTGTTGAACTTTTTTTTTTTTGCTTTAAACGATAGCAGAATCATTTTTAATTGGTAAATATTTTAATTGATTAGACAAAGTTTTACTGTTTCAAAACATAGCAAAAAGTCTGCCTTTTCAGAAGTAAAACACTTCAATCTGACATTTAGACCCTTCCTGAATCTTTTTTTCCAGGAAAAACTGTTTGCCAAGTATGACAAGTTCCAAAAGAATTTAATCTTTCCCAAACTCCAGTTTTTCATGAAATTAATGAATTATTTCTTCTGTAGTATTGTTTAGCTCTACCTTGGTGGGATGGAAGCAAGGGAGCTTTTATTTTCTGCTAGAGCGTTGTTGATCTAATGATGGCTCTAAGAAACAAGATTTGTAGGGAATGGATTTCATTTCATTGATCGGCTGACACAGTATAGTCGGGACAAAAAAGAACAATATTTCAAGTCAGTATCCTCTGCTCCTGGATTTTATTCGATACTCGACTACTTTCTTCAACACATTTTTTCTTTCATCTATCCTTGTGCAGAATGACATTGTGATAGCAAGAGACCACAGACTGGCATGGCAAATTTTAGTGCAAGATAAAGAGGCACAGCTGGAATGGAAAGCAACAGAAACCAGATAACACTGATTTGGTCTTTATTTGATGAACATAATCCCTCAGAACCCCTGGACCTACTGTTTCTTTTCACTCTTGGCCTAACCCTCTATTGCCTCCATGTCCGCTCGACACCTTTCCACGCGCGTGCTACAGCAGTTCATTAAAGCAGGACATCAGCTCTCATTCACATTAGCTTCCATTGGTGCCAAGATTGTGAAAGAGATAATAATTTGCAACGCCAAAACGTGCTGAGTTTTGCTTCTCTTCCGTGGAAACAAGGTTGAAAAAACCCATCCCTGCAATGTTTAGTTCACAAGATCTCTGAGCAAGCGGTGAAGACGAAAAGACACTCTCCATGCAGACAGCTCAGCACATCATCTGATCTGGAATGTTGTTTCTCTCATTTTATGATGATTATTAAAACAGTAATGAAAGCACGCTTTGGTAAGTAAGTGAGCTATCACGCCTCACTGTTTCCATGCTACAGAGCTGAACAGAGCAGAAACACAGATACTTTCAGCTCTTCACAGTGGTCTTCTTAGGGGCAATGTGCTTAAAAGCACAACAGATAAGGATATTTTCAGTCGCAGAAGTCTGTATTCTACCTTAATAGGACCTGCTATCTAGTAAGGCTGTCTAACAGCTAGCTGCTACAAGACCCATGCTATCGGGCAATGCCAGCCCCACGTCAGAAATGGATTCCCACCATGTTCTCCCTGTGGCAGTACCAACCCTTGGCCATGTCTGTGATGAGTTGGTTTGGAAAGAGATACTAATAAAAAAAAAATTTACCAGAAAAAAAAAAAAAAGGAGAGCAACCTGCTGCTGGATTATCCTCTTGGATCTACTTATCATGGGAGCTTGGCCTGGTAACGAAACCAGTCGGGTAAAAAGACCAAGAGCAGGACCAGCCCCATGAGAAGCACGTAGCTGCGAGGCCAACTTGACCATACCAGAGTGCTCTAACTCTAAGGAGTAACCAACCTGTCGAGTGAGATGCTGGTTTCACACTTAGGCGTTGTCTCCACTGTTTTCCATTTCTCCTGAGATATACTTCTATCTCTATAATACTTTACAGAGCTTAAATGCATTCTCAAAAACACTAAAATCTTTGTTATCCACGTAAAGAAGGGGTGAACCAGTTTCAGATTGTCAGCTTCCTGGAGGATGAGGCTGAAAATTTCCATTTTAATTTTAGAAAGCTTAAGGACATTTAACAGCCTTTCATGTGAAAAGCATCATTTTTCTATCACTCTTGTTTCACTGTTGCTTTTTTTTTTTCCCCAAGTCTCACATCTTCAGGTACTTCACATTTCTATTTGACATGATTTAAATCTTTTCCTTTTTTTTTCATTTACAAGCATGAAAAAAATTGCAAACACTCTTTGAGCTTTGACACTAGAATTTTTTGCTTTCATTAGCTGCAAGACGGAAACTGATACTTCCCTTTGCCTCAGCTTGGAACATTGTTTTGCAGAATTTCTTGCTGGAGAACATGGTAGATATTTTTAAATCATGCCTTCTTCTTTAATGTGGAAAGCCATGTCTGGGAAAAGTTTGCAAGATCAGGCCTACGGTCATCATTCAGTCAAACTGCATAATTCTTAGGTCTTTTAATCTTTTCTCATAAATCAATCCTCCAATCCCCCTAATCGTATTTGTTTCTCGTCTCTGAATTCCTTCCAATTTTGCAATTTACATTATAATTAAGGCTTAGGGAAAATGATGAGAAAGTGATTTTTGGGGCCAATTTTTATGCTGCTTGTAAATATTCAAAATCTTGCTTTCCCCAGAATTGTGAGGGCCCCCAAACTGCGTGACAATAGCAGAAGCCTGAGGAACTCCCACTCCTGGGGCAAGGACAGATGTTCTCCCAGATTCTCCCACTGTGTCTTGCCACTAATTAGTATTCATTATCCCATTGATTTCCCTGGGACTATAACCGCCTACAGCACAATTCTCAATGAAGAAGGACAGGAGAATCTGCCCCAGCCTGCACCAAGCATCATTAAACAGTGATTTTACTCAGAGTGAATGGTGCTAGACTGCAGGCAGGCCCACTGGTTTTAATTGGGCTATTTGAGGAACATAAGGCAGCAGATGGAGACATTCGACGAACAAATGGCCGCGCTGCTGGAAGACCGTGCTGAGCTCCTTCCCCAGATGTTTTCGGGTGCAGAGGGACGCGCTCTGCAGACAGCCGTGCCAACCAGAGAAGCTGCAGCCAGCACCCTGCTCTTGCTGCCCCACACTTTCCTCCTGGATCTAGATGCCAGTCGTCCTTCTCCCCTACGCTCTGTCACCTCCATCTGGAGCATCATTATGCAGATCCAGTCGGACCAAAGGAGGTTTCCATGGGCAGCTCAGCTGGCAGGCCTGAAGGAGAGGTGTCCCTGGCCATGGAGCAGTGGCTGCCACTGCAGCAGTGTCCCTTGTCTCTGCTGGCTCAGCATGTGACCATCTGCAGACATAGCTGGCTCCCACAGCAGCCAGTAGACGTGTGTGACCTGTTGCCCTAGGGAGAGAGGGTGGCTGAGATAGAGAGATGACAAGTGGAAACTTTGTCAGTGTCACCGACCCAGAGGTGGATGCTTGTCCACAGGTGAAGTGGGTGACGACCTGCACAGCCTTGTAGAAGGTGTCCCTGCAGAAAACTATAGCTTTGCATCTCAGATCAGGAACCGTGATGCTTAAGGACCTAGAACTGATTTATGATATTCACAGCGCTTTTCTACCTTCATTTTTTATTTTCTTGTGTGGTGTCTGTGAAGAATTGGAAATCTGCCCCACTGGCAGTTGACCAAGGACTGCTGTTAGAGTCCTACCTTAAATCTAAATGGCAGAATAACCATTAGAAAATAATAGCTGAAAACTTGCCTGCCCTTAGCTATACCTGTAATAACACTGTCATTTTTGTTCTCCTCCTCTGAGCACACACATAAGAAACTAGAATATGTCTGCACTCTCAGCAACCACAGGTCAGAGACACAAAATATTTTTTTCTTGCCTTCTATTCACTTTTCTTCAACTATTTGAAGATTATTATATGCAAATAACAAGTATTACTATCATAATATTACTCTGTAATATAATTATGCTGTTACTTTAAAACAAATTTGCCTTACAATATAGATCCTACAATCAAAACCAGGATGACTGCCCCTATGTACTTAGACAGCAGGTGACAGTGCCCTCTCCGATGAACAGGCACCAATGGTGGAGGAGAGCAGTGCTATGATCGCTGTTCTACAGGCAGGAATGCAGAGATGTAACTTGCCCAGCAAATGCTGCATGAGACCTGTAACTCCATCAGTGCCAATTCCTTGACTACAAGCTGAGGAAGCCATTTTACAAATACTTTTTTAAGAAGCATGTGCGGTCCAACTCTCCTTTCTCAGCCAAAATAAGTCACCAAATTAACTGAATGCTTCCCCTGAATAAGGACCTTGTGGATCTCCCGCTGTGCCATGTTGCAGGAAGGACAGACCAACAAGTACCTTCGCTGTCCAAATGGATCACCATGGCAACTGAGAATTGCAATCAAAAATGCTGCGTTCCATGTTGTTATCGTGGCCTTCAGGTTCGACTTAGTGACAAACACGGTCTTTTTTTTTTAGCATTTAAATATTGATAATAGAGTAAGGGCAAGAGAATTCTAAAGAGGTGAAACCAGCCAGCTTTTCTCTTTTTTCCTTCAGAATGCCCCAGAAAATAAAGAGGAAAAGGGAAAAAAAACACTCCACAGGTGTCCAGGATTTTAAAATGCAACTATTTATTTTGTAAGGCTCCATTTTCCTATGTTCAAATTGATAACCACCAGCTACTGGTTTATGGAAAACTAAGCTTCATTAACATGTCTCTTGTTGGATTCTCAGGAATCCAAGGTTGAAAATCACTAATAACTTTGAGAGCTGAGGCCAGTTTGTCACCGTGCTTTGACTACAGCACTTGAAGGGGCTTAGGAATTTTGGATTTAGTTCCTAGCTCTGCCACCAAAACTATCATGTGGTCGTAATCAATTCAGCTTGCAGAATGAGCATGAAAAAAAGATACTGCTACTTCATTTTCTTTATCTTTCGTGGTTAATATTTATAAGGTAAGACTCTGATGAGTCTCTTTCTACAATGCCTTTCTCAATATGCTCTTGCTTCTGCAAGATCAATTACAAATAGTAAAAATAGGTACATAATAATAATGCAGCTCTGCACCTAATAAAATAATCAGAGTTATTCTAACAAGTTTGTCTGGTCACCAAACCTTGCCCTGTGATGGCCTCAATGTTGTCTGTACCAGAGTTAGCTAGGTAGCCCTAGCTAAGGGATAAGAAAAGATAAGAACAGCTGCAATCCTATTTTCAGGCTGTGATAGCAGATACCCACTGGGACTGGAGATCAAGTATGGGTCCTCTCTTCATCAGGGAAATTAGTAGGAGGAAGGCATGATGAGGCAAAATACAGCTTTGAGAAGCGTGTAGGAACAGGGCAAACACTGAGCCCTATCTCCCAAGATGAGCCTTTGACAATTTGATCTTTTTTTCTTTTCAGAGATGAGTTGGGAGAGAGGAACATCAATCTATTTGCTAGCTCTTGGTCTTTTGTAACAGTATCCTGTAAATTTTTGAACCCATTTTCATGTTTCTGCCCTTTCAGTTCTATGTAGAGAGAATGTAGAGAAGAGCAGGAGAAGAACAGTTTGGAAAAGGCCAAGGTACTCAAGACCTTCTTTTCTCAGTCTTTACTAGTAAGCCTTCTCTTGCAGGCAAGGTTCCTGATACCAGGTTCCTGAGATCAGTGGGAAAGTCTGGAGCAAGGAAGACTTATCATCGAAGAGGATTAGGGAACATTTCAACAGAGGGAAGATCGGGGAATATCTTAGGTTAGGAAATATTTAAACAATCTGGACACATGCTAGTCCATATGGCTTGATGGGATACACCAATGAATGCTGAGAAGCACGGCTGATTATCAAGAGGGAGCACTCTTGATAGTCTTTGAAAGGCTGCTGTAATCAGGGAAGGTTCCTGAGGGCTAGAGGAAAGCAAATACTGCTTCTAACTTCAAGAAAGACAAGAAGGAGGGACAAAATACAGGCTGACCAGTCTCATCGTAATCTCTAAGATATTAGAACAAATCCTCCTGAAACTCATTTCCAAACACAGGAGGAACAGGCAAGTAACTGGGAGTAGTCAGCATGGATTTACAAAGAGAAAGTCATGCTTCCCCAGTCTGATAAGCTTCTAGGATAAGATGATCGTCTTGATGGGCAAGAGGAAAGCCATGGATGTAGGTGTACTTGACTCTAAAAAAGCTTTTGATGATATTCCGTAACATCCATATTGACAAACTGATGAAGTACAGACTAGAGAAGTAGTCAATGAGATAGACGGGAAGCTGGTTGAGCTGCAGGACTCAAAGTGTTGTGATCAGTGATAGGAAGCCCAGCTAGAGGCCAGTCACTAGTGGAGTCTCCCAAGGCTCAATATTGGGGTCAATACTGTTTAATATATTGATTAATGACATGGACATTTGGACAGAGTTTGGAGATGATACAAGACTAGAAAGAGCTACTAATACAACAAATGCTTTCATTGCTATTTAAAGGGACCTGAGTATATTGAAAAAAAATGGACAGACAGGAACTTCATGCAGTGCAACAAAGGAAAATTACTAGTTCATAGACCAATACAGCTTGGGTGCTGACCAACTGGAAAACGGGTGTGCAAGAAGGACGTAAAAACCTGGTGGTCCCAGTGGACCACAAGTTGACCACGAGCCAACAGTGCACCCTTGTGGCCACGGAGGCCACCAACACTCTGCACGGGCTTAGGTACAGTGTTACCAGCAGGTCAAGGGCGGTAAACCTTCCCCTCCAGTCAGCACCGGTGATGGGTGCAGTTCTGAGGTCCACGGTACAAGACATGGATTTAGTGGAGCTCATCCAAAGAAGGGCCATAAGGATGATGAAAGGGCTCGAGCCTTTCTCATATGAGGAAATGCAGAGAGACTTGGGCCTGTTCAGCTTAGGAAAGAGGTGGTTTGGGAGGATCTTATCAATGTGGAGAAGTATCTTATCAGTATGGATGAATGCTTGATAGGAGGGTGTAAAGAGTCTTCTCAGTGGTGTACAGTGACAGAATGAAAGGCAATGGGTGCAAACTGTAACACTGGAAGCTCCACTTGAACATAAGAAAAGACCTTTTATTGCAAAGGTGACTGACCACTGGAACATGTTGCCCAGTAGAGTCTCCATCCTTGGAGATATTCAAAACTTGCCTGGACACAGCTGTGGGCAACTGGCTCTATCTGACCCTGCTTGAGAAGGGGGACATGATAATCCTGATTATAACTGAACCTGATAATCTTTAGAGTTCTTTTCTAATACCAACTATTTTGTGATTCTGTGATTCCATGACAGAACAGTCTCATGAAATGTGTAGTGATCCTTCAGTGTATTCTGTTCCATGAAACATCTACATTTTTCACTGTGCTATGTGCGTTCTCTGTTAGTTTCTTAGTGGGTTGCAATTCCTTATCATTCTTGATTTTCTTTCCCAGATAGCAACCCAGATATCACTTGTTCTTTGGATTTGGATCATGCTTTTAGTGTGCTGGGATTAAGGCCCATAGGAGTCACTTTGGAAACTAAGCTGAGATGTGAGCCTTGGCCTGCTGGGATTGTGATGAAGCACTCTTTCAATTTTGTCCAACACAGTTTAGATGCACCTTGAAACAACATGTTCCTGAGTGATGACAGGATCAAACCTGATGCTAAGTGAACAAACAGCTCTGTTTGCAGCCCAAAGTGACTCTTCACAGTCTTCTCCAGCTGCTTTTCACTATTGCCTCTGCCAAGAGAGCTGTTTCTCTAGCCTGCTTCAGTCAAAATGAGCCTGAGTAATAGTGCCCAACCGTTTAAGCACACCCAGCTTGCTATGACTGATGAGGGTTAGGAAGGATTCACAAACAGGTTGAAAGAGTTGAAGCCTTTGGCTGGAAGTGGCGACAAGCAGCTGGCGAGTGGCTTTGGCACCTTGACGTCCTCCAGCACCAAGTATTCTGAATGGAAGGTGTTAGTCTCAGGGTGAATTCCTCATACACAGCATTGTAAGACCTTCCACTAAAACACATTTTAATCACTTTCTGCATATGCAAAATGCAGAAGCTAATGAAGGTCAGTGCTATGTTCCTCAATAGATGATGCGTGTGGAAAACATCATTCAAAACTGAAAATTCAGTATTCTAAGTCCTGTATCAATTTCTTCTGCACTTTAGTAAAAAAGCTTGAGGTACAAAGCTGCTTGCTAGAGCTCTGACGCATTTAAGAAGGTGGATTTACAACGAGGAAAGTACGAGCTGGCAAATAACTCAAGGCTTTTGTTACTTTTTTTTTTTCCAAAGATCATCATTAGTAATGGCTTTTTCTGGGCTGAATTAAGGTGCAGGGTTAATGGCTGCAAATGACTGGAAGCTACTTTGGAAATAGCCAGTAAGGGTCAATTTGTGGTAGCTGTGCCTTTCTCCTGATCTCCCATCTTACTCCCTGGAATTTCACTTTTCATTTAGCCACAGAGACAGGGTTCTAGGTGCTGTGATGAGGAAAGAATATCTCAAAACCAGAAAATGATGGTAAGCAAGGCAGGTACGGGTCTGCAGAGAGCCTGTAGCTCTGTCTGGATTGGCCCATTGGCCTCAATGGGTCAATTCACTCAGGATGTTCGTGGGGCTCATATTGCTAAGTTAACATCAATCACTTTGATTTTCCTGTAAGAAAGGAGAACTGAGAATAATGACATGTTTCCTCATCTTAATATCAGGCACATCTGTTTTTGTTCTCATGAGCCGGCAGCATCTAGGAAGAACCATGATGCCCCTTCCACAGTCAGAAGAGGACAGAGACCTGTATCGGCTGAAGCCTGAAGTGTGTCTTGGCATTTGAACAAAGACTGTCTGTCAGTAAAAGTAGGGTCATTCGTAGGATGTTATGGCTGAAAGTAGTTGACTCCTACATTCCCTCTTTCCCTTATCACTCTAAGCAGAACTGCCCTTCTCAGCATCAGCGAGTTATTAGATCAGCTTCGCTATAATGTCAAATCACTAAGAGGAGATCTGAGCAGCTAAAAACAAGACATGATAATATTTTGATTAGCTGAACTATCTACTGTAAACGATGTGTCATGTTTGCACCGGCAGACTGAAGCTGAATGGTGAGAATGATGTGCAGAGTTTGATCACAACAAACTCTCTACTCCACGGTATGACTTGTACAACTACTGAAGACTTTGAAATACTGAGATGAAGACTTGAGAAGCCTCTAGACAGCAGTTTAAATCTGCACAAGCAATTAGTACTTGGTTTTGTACGCTTTTTTTTTGAGCTTATATAAGTATAAAATATATGAGTGTTTTAAATTGTGTTTGCTAAAAACAGAAATTAGACGAGGTCGTCTTCATCAAAACAGTTCTGTAGGATCTCTCTAGCATTTCTTCAACACTAAAAGGCACAAATGGATGTGTTCTTGTGATTCACCCGAGGTCATGTGAAATAATCAGTGGCAAAGGTGCAGGTGAAACTGAAATGATGTGTGCTGGCTTCACTAAAAACTGCAGCTGCTTTGTTACTGAGCAAGGACTTCAATAGTGGACATTTGCCCTGTGTAGTACCCGTGCTCCAAAACCATCTGTTCAGCTGTGGGGCACCAACACTCCAGCTACGCTTGAGCAGTGGCAGGCACTGCACTATGCCACACAGCTCTTTTCTAACCCAATTACCCAAACTAAAAAAGTGGGACAGAGCTGGAGAGTTACAAGCAGTTTGTTTGTTTGTTTGTTTGAATTCACTCCTGAAGAGGTTACCACAGCACAGAGAAACAGAAGATGTCACAAATGAGAGATGGGAAAAGATAAGAAAAACCACAATCAAAGTAGCACTTTTGCTAGGGTTTTGTGAAGGCACTAAGTTCCTTACTGTGGGAATAGCAAATATGGGAAGAGAAACTTCCCTGCGACAGATCACTGATAAAAGTTTCACATCAAAAGTTGTCTATACTCCCCTCACGATCACAGACCTAAGGAGTGCAATGCTGTCAGGTCAGCTTCAGCTTGGAGAATTGGGTACCACAGCTGGGATATCCCTAACCTTGTTCTGAATGGGTTTTAAGAGCTGAGCTTGACTTGTAAGAACATCAAGCAAAAGGTCTGATAAAGCAAAAGTTGCCTGCAAATACTTGCATTCAAATATAAAGGTGGAAGAGAAACCTTCTTCCTACCCTTACCCTCCCACCTCCAATTATCCCCAGCCATTTCAACACATTTTCTCACCAGCAGATCTTTTCCAGGTATGGTAGACAGCAGACTAGTCTCTCTTCTGACCTTCAGACAGAGCCTTTATCATGGACGTGCTTACCAGGTCTCTCGGAGCCTTTCCATGTAAGATGTGTTTGTTCAGAATCCTCTCACAAGAAGCCCTAAAGCTAAAGGAGCTATTTTGAAAGATGGTTTGTCATTTGCTATACCCCACAAATTGTAAGTAGGTTCTTTCCTAAATATACTGCTTAATTTTGTTGCTCTATCCAATCATCCATCTCTCAAGATTGACGCTGGGTTCTGGCACCGGCAAATTCCTTCTATTGCAGCAGAATGTGGGAACCTCCACCCTGCCCCCCAGACCATAGCACACTCAACAATTCTGCAGTGGGGAGCAGAGTGGGAGATCTCACCATGTAGAGTTATGCATGGTGCTGACAACACTGGAAAGGCAAATGTTATTGAAACGGCAAATTAAAAGCAAAAGGATGGCTTTCTCCTCGCTCTCATGTGTCTCTTTTTTCCTTTAGTACAAGCTCTGCTGTGCTGCTAATCAAGAGAGAGAGTAGGAGAGAGTTCATCTGAACACACAGGGTCCAACATTTGATTTGGAGGATTATAGCAAAAATATCTTGCTTTAGTGGCCAAGTGACCAACCCCTACTGCCCAACCTTCTGTGCATTGCAGACTGGTCACAATATGCTGGCATATGAGGAGTCCCTGCGAAGGTCTGACCCTGATAGCTGCCTTTGAGAAGAGCTCCTGCGGGGGAGAGGATGACCGTATGTGGCTCTTTGCGTGGAGATGAGGGAACTAGACTGGAAACAGCACTCCAGCAGCGAATGGGGGAGGCTCTCCTTCTGGCAAAAGGTTTGAATTCTTAGCCAAAGCTTGTCACCACCTTCCAAAGCACCGATTTGCTCTTTCTCCCATGCTGATTTTTGGCTCCTTCCTTCTTCCCTCAGCTGTTGAGAAGCTCTCCCTGCCTTTGGCAAAAGCGAGCATATCCTGGCCTCAGGCTTGGCACCCTCTTGAGCTGGAAGGAAAGTTGCTCAGGTGTCCAGGATGCCAATCCCGTAGGCTGAAGTTCTGGATTTGACACCCCTTCTGTTGCAGGCTCTGCAGCAGCCCTTGCACCTTCCTTAGCTTGCCATGTGCCTCTATTCCCTGCCCCATTTGTAAAACAGGAATATAAATACTTCTATGAGTGCAGTTCCTGAGTATTTAAATATATTCAATGCAGTGAACTATTAAATACTATGCAGATAAAGACTGCTGAGCTGCTCTCAACCAAAAAAGAGTAGATACAGGAACTGGTGGGAGACTGGGGGAGCTTTGAGAGATGAATTCAGGGCAGCAGAGACTAAAAGAGCTGATCAAGGATAGGAGATTGGAGTCTGACAAATTCGATGACCAATTTGAGAACTACAAAGAGAAAGGAACTACTTACAATGATATAAATGTATCTAATCTGAGAAGCAGTTGTAGACATTTTGAATTAGCCTGAGATACGGAAGTTGTTTTGGGTGAGTATTTTGCTTTATACTGACCCACCATAATGTATTGAGAAGTTAAGGGGTATGCACTCTCCTTATAAAGCACTATATAGGCTTTATGGAATAAATTTATTTTACAAAACAAAACATTTTTATAGTAAAAACTTTAAAAAGAAATTAGGTTGCATTCTTCCCTTCAGTGTATGTTACACTTCTTTTGTTATCTTAGCCTCTAATCACCTGTCACCTGGAGGGACTGTGCTTAGCTCTTTCAAAACACACACGTGCATATAAAAGTGTCCATGGCTACTTACACATGCTGTTTGTGTGTGTTTGGTTTTGCTCTTGGCGCTTGGCTATGTTATAGTTACTTTACAAGAAGATCAGTTAGTTAGGAGATCTTCTCTTCCAAGGGGAAAGAAGATGTCTCGATCAAACCAAAAAGCAAATGCAAATGGCATTTTGAGCAGAGCAGAGTTGTCCAGTACTAGCAACAATTTGTCTCTCTGTATCTATCTTGGAAAAACTGATCTATGCTGTTCTTCAGTTAGTGATGTATTATCACTGTTTTGAAGTAACACGTTGTTAGGGATTTTCTATAATTTAGAGAGAAGAGGCATTCTTCTCATATTTTCAGTAGAGCCATCAATACACAAAATAAATTGTCTGGTGTTAGATCTGAACGGCATATCTGTACATAATATATTTTTGTGCTCTATTGTGCTCTCTCAGGCATCATGTCTGAATCATAATAAATGTTTTATTCCTCCATCAAAAACACATACAAATATACACAGACATTTCACTCTGCTTTCCCTGTGTTTGATAGCACAAAGTTTAAATAACTGGAGGAATTTATAAAGCAGGTACATAAAATCGATATCCAGGCCATTAAAAATTCAAATATCTAAGCCATTAAGGGACTGAAAATAGTCAGGTAGTCTATATTTGTGTAAATGCTCTGTTATCTTTGTTTTCCCTGCATTTAGAAGGAATTCATGGAGAAATGCTCCCTGCATCTGCACACTTGCAAATTATTTCAACGTGTATATCATTACTGTAAGTTAATATTTCATATACCCACGACCGTCTCTTTCCTACGTCCCCTACTTCTTCCTTGCTCTTATTTAGGTAAGAAGTCTGGCCCGGCTGGTGGAGGACCACTTCTCTAATGCTCTTCCTTACCAAGAAGGGTTGGAAGCAGTGAGGTGAGCGCTGTCACCAAACCTCTTCTACCAGAAAGTGAGTCTTGAGCCCACTCACCCACTAGATCAAGTGGGGAGTGGGGACACCCCAGCGCATTTCTTCTGCCTCCTTGGTGAGAGTGCGCCCCACATGTACAGGCCGTCCTACCTTCTCTCCCTATGACATTAATTAAGTTAGTGTACTAATTAGCTAACAGCTGGTGAGGAATCCTGCTGAATCATGTTCCTAAGATTTACAAGCAAAAGTCTTATGTCAAGGTGAAACACCTTTCTCATTAGCAGCCTCCGTTTCTTCTGGCCAGGACCGTGTGGTTTTTTTCTGCAAAAATCACTCATCTTTATAGGTCCCTTCAGACATGTGAACCTTTTCATGTTGGTCTTCTAAAAAAAGTTTTTACTTACCAGTGAAACTTTCTTGTCAGGTCTGAGGGGCAGAATGGGAAGTTTTGCAAGCAATAAGGCCATGAACATTCACTGTTCATTTCTAGAACTTACCTAGACATAATTTTCTTACTTAAATGTATCTGAAATTTGACATTTCAAAGCACAGTCATTTGTAAATTAGAGGGAACTGAAACTGTTAGACTTACAATCTGGAAGCAGCTAGGTCTATAGGGAACATACTTATCTCTTTTGATTTACAGACGGTCCCCAAAAACTGAACTGGGTTGAACCACTGTGGATTATGATGGCAGCACCTGGATATCTCCATATTGTACAGCTTTGTACAAACATATGGTGATGAAAAGTCCCTAGAGATACAGTTTAAGCAGACAAAGAAGAGAAAAGAAATGAAGCACATCATTGCACTAGGTGATACCAAAAATCAGTGGAAGAGACAGGCTTTAACCACAGATTTTAGCTTTTCTTAGTCATGTCCTATGATGCATCACGCTGCTCCCCAACACTTCTAGAATGTATACATTTTTATATCTCTGTATATCTCTATCTATACTGATACAGTCATATATTTTATGCAGGCAGATAGGTTTACTCAAATTGATAATTCTGCATGTATTTATCAATTTCTCACATATACCATATACTAAACAATGTTAATATTTTAAAAATGTGTTTTGAAATAGTATCATTTTTTCTTTTTGTCCTTTAGAAAGATCCAGATTATCATACTTTTTTTGAAAGAAATCCTTTCTTTCTGTCAGAGAAAGGCAGCAATATTGAAATTTCCAAGAATAGAGTTTGTCCCTTGAGTGTTTTTACATGCATTTGTGCTGAAGAGATGTTAAGAAAAGCAGCATTTCACATGAAATATATTCCCATTGCTGAGGATTCTGCTTCTTGATGCTTGTGACGTTGCGACGGCCCAAGCTTCCCAGCCCTCTGAGGAACTCTGCCGCAGAAATAAGGAAGCCAGAACTTAATATTTCCCACTTTTTAAAAGAGCAGAAGCAAGAGCATTTCAAAGTTTGTCTTTATTTGCAACTACAACAACAACAACAACAACAACAACAACAACAACAAATACTTGAGGCTTGCTTTGGGATCTCTGGTATATGAAATTTGAGAGCCTTATGTGGCTATTGGAGTCTTGGCTCACGACAAGGGTCTGGGCTCTTCCCCATCTCCAGTCAGGACACAGCTAGCTCATGCCTGCAGAGATCTTCCAAGGTGAACAGTTATGTAAATGCCGATTTTTATTGCTGCAGATGCAAGCCGAGATTAACCACCCTGGCTGGCAGGCGAGCAGAAGCGAAGCCTTCTTCCTCCCCTACCTCTGATCTCAGATCAAAAGCTTCAGGCCTCCCCGCCGCACCCTGCTCCTGGAATGAGCAGAGCACGGAAGGCAGCGCCCGGGGCTCCCAGATGGTACCAGCACCGCCGCCAGTGCCCCGGCAGCAGCGCAGCACTGGAGCCACTGAGCAGCACCTGCCGTGGCAGGGTCTCTGTGCTGTGGGAAGGTAGAGAGGAGGAGGAGGACATCCTACGGAGAAGGTGGGCAAGGGAGGGAAGAAGAACAGGAAATTCAATACCAGAATTGGCTTTGCACAGATGTTGAGAACCAGGAGCACCTCCACTAATTGCAGCAAACTTGGCAGAAATTAAGCCTAGGAGGCCTTCATGCAATTTTGTAGCTAAACACCAGATACCTTAAAGGCACAAACTGACAAGGCCGTGTAAATCTTCAATAATGTCTTTGAGATCCTTCTGACAGATTGGACATGGAAGGGAAGCCCGTCAGCCAAAATCCCTCTTCCTGTGGAGCTCCTGTTTTGTGGGAGCAAACCAAAAGCAGACCAGAGAGCAGCCAGGAAACCAGGATCTTCCAAGCATATGGTGTGTGTCCTGGAGACATTATCTCAATGCAAATTCTGGTCAGAAGCTGATAGGAGAGGATTGGGAGGGTTGGGAAGGGGTGGTTGTTGGAGCAGAGTGTCAAAAACAACCCAACACCAAGACCAAATGTAATTTAAAAGCTGTTTTTGAGAAGGTATTTCATAAGAAACATCAATTTTCTAGAAAAGTGGCAGATCTCCAAATATTTTCTTCCTATTTTGTTCCCATAGCACAGCACTTTCGTTCTTTCTCATGAAGACAACCAGATACTTTATGAATGACCTTGGTGCATCATGGGAGGAGAGAGGTTTACTTTGCATTTATCCAAGAGCGTTGTAAACCACATGGCCCTTCTCTCTCTGTCCTTATCTTTGAAAGGTCTCAAGAGACATCTTACTTTTATGACTGCTCAAGGACTGTAAGCCTGAGGAGTTGCTTTTGGGAATGCATATGATCCCTGTCACATCGGATGATTGCATAGTAATGTCAGCACTATCTGCGGAACATAACGTATTTGTTTCTGCATCTCAACAGTTCTTCTGAAGTTCCTCCTCCAAACCCAGAATTTTGAATCTATTTTTTTTTATTTCAGTATTTTTAATAATATGGAATTACTTATTCAAAGGACTTAGGCATGGCATTTACGCTCTGTGTCTTCTATCACTGGCAAATCACAACAGAGATCGTTCCTGAAAAACATTTATCTGCCTTTGCAATTAATGTGGATGATTCCCTGAGAGAATAATGCAATACTGTGCCAATGGTTCTTCTTGTTTCAAATCACAAAAAAAGTTGCAGTTTTAAATCATTGATACAATACTTCTTTAGGTTATGTGAGAAATATCAGGTATCACTTTGATAATGCTGCAGCATTTTATTTTGAGGTTTAAATTTATTACTGTCATAAAAGCAGTAAACTGCAATATACCTGCAGGTCAAAATGAAGAAATTAACCTTGGCAAAATGAACCTTTCAGATTTTTTTTCCCTTTGAAATGCCAGAAATAGAAGTTTGTGCATAATTATCTGTTGAACATATTCTATGGTAAATATGTGTGACTAACTTTAATTATCTGTAAAAATGCAATGTTTTCAAGGTATATTAGAATACTAGAACAATTAAGTGTGTATTGGCAATATTTTGATATAAGTTACTGCACAGATGACCAAAAGAGGAGTTCGAGGGTTTGTAGTAACAACTCTTTTGTAAGATGAAATCAGAGGGCTTTTCTCCAGACTTTTTTGTGAAGTTGACATCAGATTTGGTCCTCTTGACCTTCTTGTGGACGTGAATCTGATGAAGCCCATTGCTAAGCATCAGAAGAGGATAATAAATACTTTTAGTAAAGGCATATTCTTCTTTGCTGATGGTCACTGTCAAGCTTTGAATTTTTCTGGTTCTCCCTGATAAAGAAATAGCTCACAAAAATGATCCTGTAATGTCAAAAGACAACTTGTTGATCTCATCTTCCAACTACCTCACCTGTTTCTCACTGAGAGCTTGATTACTCATTTTAGACTTTCATTTCTTTCTGTTCCACACAGACCTACATTATGTTGCCATATGCCACTGGCAACCTTGACGTCAGAAATGATTACACTTGTCCCTGGGAGTGTAAATGTTAGAGATTAATTAAATGCATCCCTAATGATTGCTTTTCCCATGTTGTTGTCTGGGGGTTTTGGTTCCAGGCTGAAAAGGGCAAAACTTGGGAAAAGAAAGAAGCCTGAAGGAGATTGTTTCACAGGAGTAAATGCATTT
Source organism: Eudromia elegans (assembly GCA_003342815.1). Taxonomy (NCBI): domain Eukaryota; kingdom Metazoa; phylum Chordata; class Aves; order Tinamiformes; family Tinamidae; genus Eudromia; species Eudromia elegans. The sequence continues at coordinate 1,483,858 of PTEX01000045.1, read as the reverse complement.
TTTGGAATTACAGTGGTTGGGAGAGTTGCAGAAACAGCCTGGATGACCTTTCTGTGCACTAGTGACTAAGTGTATGTCACAGCAAAGGTCATCCATTTCCTGGATCTCACAAATATACAAGCCCAGATCCAGCTGATGGTGACTGAGGCCAATAGTTCTTCTTTTGCTTCTACCATCTGGGTTTGCGATTGTGGCAGGAGCGTCTCTGTTCTGTGGTTTTGCTCTTGCTGGTGTAATTATTTCACAGCTAACATTTATAATTGCCCTGATGCAGGGTCCCAGGCTGTGGGTATCTGCAACAGAGAGAAGGGGATTTCACAGCAGACAGTTCTGTGACCCAGCTCTTCTCCCATACCAGCAAGCAGAAGCCTTTGGGATTCTTTTTTAAGAGAAATGGCCATCAAAGACCCTTTCTTAAGCATAAGAAGTAAAGTTGAGTGCAGTCACATGTGTATCAAGTTGGGAAAGGCCTGTGCCTGGCTCTGAACACTGATGAATCAAAGAATTACAGAGTACAAGTAAAAACTTTTACCAGCTTTATTCTCACCTCCCTTTTCTGATCAGATATTTCTAAAATAAGAGAAATAGAGGGCAGGAGTTTCCAGATGGAAAGACTGATAGTTTTTACAAATACTACTCTAGCAGGGTATTGGGATTTAGAATTAACTGGCAAGAAGATAAAATCTTATTGTGGATGTACAACAATACAAGTTTAAAGATATACATTATTTCTGCATGTCTGAGAAGAGAAGCTATCCTAGAGGTAGACATTTTTCCTTGGTATAATTGCATGGACAAACAGGATGGGAGCAAACAATCTGAGTTTTAAAAATAAATCATATTCCTTTCTGAAACATCCACACTGCATCAACAATCGCTTTAATTGAAGTGCAAATTCTTTTCCTTACTTCTTTTTCAGCAGGTTTGCCTTCCATTTGAATCCAAAGCTGTTATATATTTCATTTATTTTTTATTAAAGATATCTTTATTGAAAATACTTCTACAAAGCTCAGGAGGCTAGGCAAGCATTTTCATAGGACTGATCCGTTTCACTTGCATACAAATTGGTCTATCGGAATTGATTGCTGTAACACATTTTTTCATATAATCTGGTCTATTGATTCTGACATAAATAACATATAGAAGGTTTTGAATCACAAAAAAATCAGTTTGGGAGATTCTTGCCAGAATCCACTACGTCCTACTCAAAAACAAGTAAACAAAGTGCAACAAGTATCTATGAAATCAGCAGTTTTTAGGAACTTTTTTCATCCTGGTTTTGGCATCTGTCATTCGTAGGTCAATTATGCCCTTAATTTACACATTTTGCATGTCATCAAAACATGAATGATAAAAACAAAATCTATCTACCATACAGGGTTAATGAGAGAAAGAAAACCATGGAAATCAGGAGGAATAAATTAATCCCCTCCGGTTTGGGTTTGTATTATTATTCTGGGAGAAGTTTTTGTTGCCCGGTCACTATGACTGCTTTTCTGCACAGTGATAGCCACATTCTCCCAGAAAGCCTCCGTCCTACCGCAAACATCACCCACTCTTAGGACAACTTATTTAAACTGCAGACTGGGTCTCCCAGGTGGTGTGGTTTGCTCTTCCAGAGAATGTTTTGCAAACCCACATCTCGTTGAGCTGTGTTTCTGTTCCTTCATTTCTGAGTCACTGTCAGCACTGAATTTAAGGTTGGTCTGTTCTTCTCTTTCCACAGATACATCCCTGTAGCCCACAGAGACACCCACATGTATTACAAGCCTCACTTTTGCATACTAACCACTGGCTATGTTTCTGGGTTACTTTTAGGTCTACAGGACTCTGTTGTCAAAAAAGAAACCAAAAACCAACAAAAAACAAACACCTTAATTGCTTAATATCCCAGGAAGGACTCACAAACAGAAGCCTAGAAGCAAAATGTACCTGATTTCTGACCAAAGGTGAATTTGCAAGGTAAAACAGCTCCAATTTGTAACAGAGGTCATTTAAACTGAGATATACAGATGAGTATGTTTTACAAGAGAATATGCATCTAGTCCATTTGTGGTTGGAAGAGATACAGCTGACATGTGTTTGAGTTTTGTTGCTCTTGTCTCATTTTCTGTTTGGAAATATTCATTCTGGGCTGATGGACATCTAGAAGTCCAGGCCAACTGGACATCCTTCTGATGCTGTCTGCACAAAGTTTCTGAACAAAGAAAGAAATCACAGCTGGGAAATATGGATACCAGGTAGATGTTGAGCCCATCCTTGGTATGTCCAGCACTGAAGATGACAGCAGGCCTCTGCAGGCATGAAGAGGCCTCTTTTGACACTGTCTGTATAACATCCTCACAGAAAAGCTGATAAAGTGCAGGCTAGAGAAACGGTCAATGAAGTAGACAGAAAAGTAGACAGTGAAGTAGGGAGTGTTGTGATCAGTGATAGGAAGCCCAGCTGGAGGCCAGTCACTAATGGTGTTCCTCAAGGCTCAATACTGGGCCACCTTCATTAATAACTTGGATAATGGAACAGAGTGCACTCTCAGCAAGTTTGCGGATGAAACAAAATCGAGAGAGTGGCTGATACAGCAGATGCTTGTGCTGCCAGTGAGAGTCTTTGACAGATTGGTGGGATAGATAGACAGGAACCTCATGTTCAACAAAAGAAAATGCCATGCCGAGTCCAGCACCTGGGAAGAAATAATCCCATGCACAAGGCAGCAGCAGAGAAGGAACTGAGGATCCTGATGGACTAGATGACCATGAGCCCTCAATGCACCCTTGTGGCCAAGGAGGCCACCAGCATTCAGTGCTGTCTTAGGCAGAGTGTTGCCAGCAGGCTGGGGGAGGTGACCCTTCCCTTCCATTCAGCACTGGTGAGGCCACACCTGGAGTGCTGTGTCCAGTTCTGGGTTCCCCAGTGTGAGGAAGACCCGGATTTACTGGAACTCATGCAAAGAAGGGTGCAAAGACGATGAAGAGTCTGGAGCCTCTCTCATATGAGGAAGGGCTGAGGGGAGGGTGTTAACAAGGATGGAAGGCTCTTCTCAGAGGTGTCCAGCAACAGGGTGAAAAGCAGTGGGTACAACCAAAACACAGGAAGCTGCACTTGAACATAAGAAAATGCCTTTATTGCAAAGGTAAAGCATTGGCATATGTTGCCCAGAGAGGCTGTAGTTTGTAGCTGACCATGCTTGAGGAGGGGGACCTGATAATCCTGGTTATAACTGGACCTGATAATCTTCACAAGTTTCTTCCAACCCCAACTATGGCAGTTGTAGAAAAAGAAAAGCATATGACTGTACACACTAAAAACGGCAGAAATAAGAACGGAAGTGTATTTGCTGTGCAGTTCCCCAGTTAGCTTATACCTTGGCTTATGAACTGGCCTTCTTTTCCTACACAGATTTACAGTAAAAACTGGGCTATGGTGATTACATGTCCTTGCCCTATAACTGTGCTGTTCTTTTGTTTGCTATTGGTTGGGCAGCACAGACCTGGTGTGCAACCTCTCTGTGCCCAGACCATTGCTTGACTGCATTTCTTGCAAGAAGTGCAAGCAAGCCTAAAGCATTACTGCATTACCACATTTCACATGACAGAATAAACACATAACAGCACACTATTTTTCTAGTTGGAAAAAGGCTGCTTAAATCAACAAGTGGATGCCCACACTTCCTTAGACTACAGAGAAATGGGTGAAAGGATGACATTAGCTTCTTCATAAAGGGATTTTTTTTCTTTAATCAAGGGAAGAGGAAGAGAAAAAACAAATATTCTCACTGATCTGTCAGCTGCTGATTAGCAAACAATTCCTTGGGAGCAGAGAACGAAGAATATTTACCACGCTCAAGGGTGGATGACTGGAGCAGAAGCAATACAGGCTGCCTTGCGGTAGCAGCAGTGTGTCATGTCATGTTGGACCTACTTTCTCAGCAGCAGCCAGCTTGATGCTTCTTTTCCTCTCTTCCCTCTGCTCTCTGGGACTTCCCTTTGCATACAATGCAACGTCAGGGTGTGGGTGAGATTCCACATAGCCTGCCAATGCAGGGTTTATCTGTGTATCTCTGAAAGACAAAGCAACTTTCCAAGAAAACCTCCCAAAGTGAGTCTGGCGTTCTGTGCAGAACTTGCTTCACTGATACTTTCCATGTCTCACCAGAAATCTGTTATTGTCTGCATGCTTTCTCACCCTTTAAATGGGCTCTGAGTCATCTTGCCTGCAAACTGAAAGGTTGTATTACTGCTCTCTCTGAGCAGTAGCGGCTCCTCTCCCTGAGCTAGCATGTTTAATAACAGTTTAGATATCCCTAGAAACTAGGAAGTTTTCAAGAAAAAAAAAAGGCAAAATCTACTTAAATTATGGATTATAATGATAGGATGAGGAAAATGAAGCTTTTTTTGTTTACAGTGTGTTCTGTGGAGACTACGAAGCTTTAGTAGGGCTTGGTTGAATTATAAGCTTCTAAACAGAAAACCTAGCACATGATTTTAGAGACAAACAGTTCCTCACAGGCTTCATGTTAATTATTCCATTATTTCTTATTAGATTCAGCTGATTTCTCACTCTCACATGATTTTGTGCAAGGCTCTACGCTACCTTGTGAAAGTAGCAATGACAAATCCTGGCTGATGCTGTCATCAGATAGGCTGCTAAATCACATTTCCTGGTATGGTCATTTGGCTGCAAATGGACACTGCTATCGTGCACTGAAGGGTCTCTGCTCAGGTAAAGCTTGCTGCAAACCTTCAGTGTAAATTGCCAGAGAAGAATGGCCACATCTGCTTTCCAGGCAGTAATGATAATCTTCCAAGGCTGGGTCATGGTTAGGGAGCTCTATCCTTGTTACAGAATTGGTAGCAGTCCCTGGCAGCTATCAACCTCCTCAGTTTTTATTTTTTGCTCTTTGTCTGGTGTTGCGCTGTCTCATGTTGCACCTCAGCAGACAATGGCTTCCATGTGGCAGAATGATCACCGTCCGGCAGCAACAGGGAACAAGAAAGGGGGAGAGCGTTTTCCTAGATACTCAGAGTTCACAACAGAGGAGACCATTGTTATTCAGACCACAGAATATAAACAAAGCTGTTTCTGGACCAAAAAGAAAATGGAAAAGGAAATTTTCAAAAGCCATCTGTCTGCTTGTAACTATGGCCATAAGAGGTATTTGCATGACCTAAATTAACCATTTCCCTCCTTAGACGTTAGGAATTGTCCAGACTTTCCTCTTCCGGTGTTCTTTTATCATGGCTATTTAAAAATGAATCAGGAAACTTCAAGTGCTTTCAGTTTCATGGCAAACTCTTCAAACTCATCAACTTTCTCCCTGCTAATCTTTTTACTTCTCTTACTCCATACACCAGCCATTTGATTATTTACACATATTATTGCTAAGCAGGTTCTGGATTCATCTTGCTTGCAGACCGAAGGGTTGCATAGCTGCTCTTTCTGAGGAGCTGTGGTTCCTCTGTATGAGTTAGCATGTTTACTAACAGTTTAGATGCCTCTGGCTATGCTGTTGAAGAATTTGTTTTTGAAAAAAGAAGAGTAAGATCTGCTTAAACTATGGATTGCAATGACAGGGAAAGGGAAGGGGAAAGACAAGGGGAAAGGCAAGGCCAAGTGAAAGAGAAGAAAGAGAAGGAGAAGGGGAAGGGGAAGGGGAAGGGGAAGGAAAGTTTTAACAGTGATTCACACCAGCATCTCACTCATCCTCATCAGAGCTCCATCATAAACGTGACAGAGGCATGATAATTGCAGCAGACATAGTTCAGGAGAAAGAGATTAGATTGTCTCGGAAGAGTAGAACAGATGTACAGAGCAAAAGGCAAGTGTTTCTCTATTCCCATGTGCACCTATCATACGGGTAACGAAGCTGATGATTTCTAGTTCTGAATGTCCAAAAAGCTCAAGATTATCTGTTACAAGGCCCAGATTAGCAGGTGGTACAACCTCAGTTAATTTTCACCTCTTGCACGGGTTATTCTTCAGGCAGCAGAACAGCTGCACAGCCTGAATGTGCTTCCTGCCACCTCCTTGCTGGTGCTCCCCGCGTCAGCACGTGCTGCTGCCTGCCGCTCCCCGGGTGCGCTAAACGCCCTCCCCACTGTGACCATGAGCATGCCAGAGGCCCTTGCTGCCTGGAGTACGCCGTAGAGATGCCAGCAGTCCCGCTGGCGCTGGATGGGACGCCGTGCTGCTGCTGCATCAGTGTGCTGCTGCTGGTGAAGATTTAGCATCCTGGATTTACTCTGTGCCGCTTGTGTCTTGGGTCCGAGCTGTTACCCTCGTGGAGGATGCTGCTGAGCTGACTGATTGGCACCAGTACTAATTCAGGGTCCATTGAATCATGCTCCTTTGAGAAATAAGGGCATTCCCAGGGTGGTTATTTCCTCCAACACTGCTTAGGAAAACCCAGGATACTTAGATGGTACCAAGACTGCTCTGCTTATGCAGTTATTTTACGATAACAAACAAACACTGATTTCATCTTCTGCCCACTTATGGATATTTGTTTCTGAAGCAATTCAGGTACAGCAAAAGAAAAGGAGCTTTTTGCATTAAACAAAGCAACAAGCGCATTTGTGAACCTCTGCTTCACAACAACACTGCTAAAACATATTCCTGTATGGTGCATGCATACTTTATAATTTCATGATTGTGACCATGCATTACATTGCAAACTATTCAATATATCTTTTCATCTCTTTGAGTATAGCGCTAGTATGTAAAAATCAGGTAGAGTCATTTGTTGTAGTCGTCAAGAAACAAATGATGGAAAGCATCTCCTTCATGGAGAATGATTATTAATTGCAGCAAGATCCCCTTTCATCAAACACGGGAATGTTTCCTGTCCTTAGCATCACATCTGCAGTGCTAGAGCCATGGAAATGTCGATAACTCCATTATTATGGAGTCTTATTTTCAAGGATTAATGATGTCACACATACTCACTCACACACAGACACAAGCATTTGAAACTGAAATTTGGCATAAACATTTGTAATCCTGGAGCAAAGATTACTTCTGCAAAACGATCTCTGCAGCTTTCAGTCTGAGAGGACTCTAAAGGTGCCTGATTTTTTTCTTTTGAGTCAGTTGTTTGGAACTGATATAATCTCATTTGCTATCTGGCAAGAACTCAATTGTATGTCTGAAGCACTCAGAAGAAAAAACACTGTGGTTTACTGCGTCATGCTTTCTTGCTTTTCTACCAATGTTTTCTCTAGATGGCAAGGAAAGTTACATGGTGAGGCAAAATCCTTCTCTCACTTCTAGATATTTCCTCTGCCTCTCCGTATTTAAAGCCCCTTTAGATGCAGCTGAGGAATGTGTGCAAGGAATACTGTGCAGGAAAATATCATTTCATAAGGAAACAAAAAAAAACCCCAAAACCCCAAATTGCTGCCCAAGCATTGGAAGAGAGGAAGCCTAGTATATCATGGGTTTTATTTGGAGTTTGGTCAACTTGATTTCTACAAAGATATGAACTGCAGATGAAGTTTTTTCCATAGCTAGACATCTATAAATCTCTCTCTCTCTCTTTCTCTTATTTTCTCTTTTCTCCCATGCAGATTTTAATTAGTTCTGTCTTCTCTGCCTGTTTAATGAAATTTGACTGAAATTCATATCTTTGACATCTCTTTTCCTCTTCTTGTTAGATTTTTTAAACTGGGGGATAAGATCAAAAAGTAATACCAGGAACTCGTATTTGCACATACAGTGGGAATGCACAAACCTCATTAGTTTAGAAAGCCTTTTTTTTTTTTTAAAAAAAAAAAAAGCCCTCTTTCTTTCATATGACAAAATCACCAAAATCCCCTAATTACCTAATTAAGAATAATGTGAATTTCTACCTTCATTGTCCAATGATCTTTGAACACCTATGCAAAATGTAAATAAATGAAAATGCCAAACAAAAACTGAATGCCCAATTTCATTCTATTATGTAATTGGCAAGTTGCTAAGTAATGCTAAATAACAGAAGTGAAGATGAATTTGAACAGTTTGGTCTTTTTTTTTTTCCTGTGGTGGTCTAAAACCTCATGTCAAAATATATTACTTTGTAATATTCAGGAAAACCCGTATTGTTGCTCCTGACGAAGGAGCACAATCCAACTTCTCTTCTTCCAGAGACTTGACAACCCTGCTTTGTATTTCTAGACTGTTGGCTTAAATAATTTACTTGTTCCATACTCATGCACTTGCCTCCTCTCTCATTCACTTTTGCAAAATATAAACATAATTTATGAAGCTATCACCTTATATTCCAGTTTGTAAAACAAAATCTCTAGATCTCTTGCCCAAGCCAATGTTCCTGCTCTGAAGTTATGGCAGGATGAGTGCAAGGAATCTGAGAAGTGAAGGAAGTGGCAGGCATTTCATATACGAGTCCATGCAAGTAAAGATGCCATAATCATCTGTCAAATTGAATGCTAAACTTCACAGTCTAGGTAGATTGAGTAAGAAGTGTATGCTTTCATGAGGAGCTCTCAAGATTCTGATACAACTGGGTCAGAAAACACCACAGTGAGGTCATGATTAGTGTGTTGAGGGTAACCTGCTGAAATTTTAATGAACAAATCCCTTCTTTCCAGTAGAAAAAGGAGTTAAAGGAACTCTTGACTAATCTGCGGATAGAAGATTTTTCTACTTTGATTTGCAGGGATGTTAAATTGTAATCTAAAACTTTAAGACAGATATTTTTATTTGCACTGATCCTTGGACTTGATGATGTGCTGCAAGGAAAACTGCAGTGAGAAATGCAGGCAAGCCCAAGCCAGAGGTTCCCCTCTCCCCAGGGACTCTGCCAACACGGATGTCAGAGGGAAGGAAACAATACTGCAGGTCTGCAATGAGAAGTTGTATACATGGAGAAGGGTGTCTACCTAGAAAATATATGCCTTTCTTCTTTAATGATACAGAAAACTAGAAAGCAAGATCATAAGTGATCTTCAGATAACCTCCGTGGAAAGGTTTTGAAAAAAAAATAATGGAACAAAGTCCCTAAGTACTTTGACCTCAGTTACAGTACCCACATACTTAAAACAAGCTGATGTTGTTTGTTAGGTTGCTTCCCCAAAGGAGAAGCACAGCATATGCTGTATTAGGTGGAGTTTAAAATCAGGAGTTGCTCTTTATAGTCTCTATCTTCCCAGATAATGTTCTAAAGAATAATCTGATTAAACTGTCCACAGTACTTGTTAGTGTAGCTTTCCTACTAAAGAGCCCTGTTATCATCAGGTCAGGGAGGAGTTTGCCTCCCTGGGCAATACAGTTTCTGCGGCATGGGTGAAAAAATGTCTTGAGCATGATTGAGTGAGGTAGCTTTCAGACCTGGAGATCTAGGAGAATGTGGAAAAGTCAGAACAATTGTTTACAAGCTGATTAATGTGTATATCAATGGCAGATAATGGTGGTCGTCTTCTTCAAGAGTTTTATAACATAATATATCATCTGTTCTTGTCTGTAAGAATCACCCCAAAATCTACAGGAGATCTTCTGCCTGTACTTTTGTTCCACTTCAATTATATTAGTAAAAAACCAATGGAATTGAGAGGAGCCTCAGGGTGTCTGTCATCAATGTCCTTACCAATACGACAGGCATTTAAAAGAGCCCATTCCTCAGTAGTACAGAAAACGAACACTGCGGCGGATTGTATTTCTGGTACTATTATTGCAGAGAAACTTGTGAGAAGCATACATGCTGTGGATGAAATGGTTCTGGAATCACAGAGGCTAATGATAGAAAAAGGCCGCTTATGTCAACTGCTGCATTTCCCTGCTGCTGTCGGATTGTTCCCAATGAGATATAGAGTATTTTTAGTGCTTTGTCCAGTCTGGTTTTATATGTAAATAATAAAGATTGTCAGTCATAAAGGAGCCTGAAATAGTTTTGTTCTAGTTCTGTCTTCCTCTCCTCTTCTCTCCCCACTCCCATTTCTTATTCAAGTTAAATGAGAAGAGGAAAGATATCCATCCTTTATTTCTGTTCCCATCTCTTCTTTCTATTGTTTGACCCATCTTCAGGATTTCTCTGACCTGATTTCTAAAAATGGCATTTGGACACTTCAGCACTATTCTACTCTGTCACTGGTCTAATTTAAGAGGTTCTTTCAAAAAGTGGTTGCTCAGTTTAACAGGAAACAACTTACTTAAAAGCTAACCTGGAAAATAAGTAATAAAAATGCCAGGATTTTTGCTCAGACAAGAACTGAACTTCAGCTTTTGGTTATGTGTTCTTGTGTACCGTCTTATATTAGCATATGGTTTACTGAGGTTCTGCCCATTGACTACCTGTACATCATATCTGACCTTCCAGAACAATGGCCTACATGTAGTTTAGGTTGAAAACAAGTATAAGCCATACCAGTCCCCAGTCCTACAAAGCCTTCCAAGCTCCTATGTCACCTGAGAATGAATGGTCTTAGTTTCAGAGCAAGTGTTTGCTTTCATTTGCTGCACGGAATAATGCTCACTGCTCTGATGAGTTAAATGAATTCTCACTTTAGATTGTTTCACTGGATTTATTTTTCTAAGGAAACACCATAGCTACCACGACGAATCAAACTTGTCTCTTGAGTATAGAAAGAAAACTGCTTGAGTTCTTTAGCAATAGCTCATAATTTTCATAAATATACTCTTTCATACATTGGAGAATTTTGACTTTGCACCCTCTGAGAGATGCATCTCCAAGTGGACACAGACTGACATGACATGACTTTCAGAAAACAAAATTCTTGACTTGGAATACATCAATAGTAGGAAACAAACTTCTTAGCTTTTTGCCATCACGCATGCCAGCAAGGGAAGAGTCAGAAGAATTTCCATATAAGATGTTCTTGGCATGTCTTGTTTTTGATCTATTGCAGTCACATGTCTGCTTTAAAACTGGTGAGCATAGCGCCTCCTATTCAGTGAAATGGTGAAAAAATTAATGCACCTTTTTCTTTCTTTTTTCTTTTTGTTTATTTTTTTCTTTCTTTTTTTCTGATAGGAGAAACAATACAAGCTATCATTTAAACCCAAACTGAATGCAATTGAAAAGAACAAAAGGACCAGGGGATTGAACTAAAACCAATTGGTATTATGGGTGTCCTATCTGAGAGAAACAGAAAATAGGAACACATTGAAAATTACATGTCACCTGCTGCTAAGATGAAGCTGGGGAGAGAGAGAGAGAGCAAGGGAAAAAGTACCTGTGTTGTGGACTGTGTTGACTGAAAAGAGCCTTGAAATAAGAAATGAAACTGCCTCCTGTTGTCTGTTCATGCTGCATTCAGGGAAGCAGGACTCCTTACATCCTTTGTAAATCACCAACATCTCAACAAACTATCCAAATCTAGCATGTTTTCCTAATGGAAACAATCCTCAAGATCCCTGTTATTGGCTAATCATTGTGGCTTTTTTTTTCTTAGAAAAAAAGAAAAAGAGACCAAAAGAAGGAAAGTGTGCTTTTCTAATCCCCATTATCAGTCTGTTGCAGATTGTGGTGTCCCAGGACTTTGGGAAGTCTTCTTGAAGCTGCTGAGAATGAAAGGCACCTTGGCCTTGATAAATCAGACTTAACTTACTTCATAGAGAGAAGAAAGAGTATCCAAGAGGATTGAGAAACTCTATCCTCAGAAGAAAAATGTTCACAGAATCACAGACTGATTGAGGATGGAAGGGACCTCTAGAGATCATCCAGTCCAACCCCCCTGCTCCAGCAGGGACCCCTAGAGCACAGGGCACGGGGTGGTATCCAGGCGGGTTTGGAAGATCTCCAGAGAAGGAGACTCCACAGCCTCTCTGGGCAGCCTGTGCCAGGGCTCTGTCACCCTCACAGGAAAGAAGTTCTTCCTCACATGGATGTGGAGCTGCCTGTGTTTTAATTTATGCCCATTACCCTTTGTCCTGTCACTGGCCACCACCGAGATGAGTTTGGCCCCGTATTCCTTACATTCTTTGAAAGAAGAGCAAAAATGTATTTGAGGAGAGAGACCAGTTGTCTTCAGCTTTCTTAAGCCACTGGAGATAGATGAGACTATATAAGCCCGTAATTTACAGGTCAGAAGACTTCAGGTATACAGCACAATGACCTGAAAGCGATGCATCCATTCTAAGAACTATAACTTCTAGTTTTCTTCCTCTTCACAGGGACAAGATCACCCTGGGTTACCAGGTCACACCTCAGCGACATTCCCGTAGTTGTTAGTGAACTCATCCTAGTAGTATTTCTATGAGATGAAGGAGTACTATTATCTATAGCACCTAGCACACTGAGGCTAAAGGCAGAATTCATCTTGTATAATTTCTTATGTTTTGTACCGACTCTGGAGTTAGCAAAAAGAGACAGTTCTTGGACACAATTTGCCGTACCTTTTCCAGGTATTTATGTAAGCAAGGACTCATCACAGTGCCTGTATCTGAGTCAATGGTAAAAGGAATCTAAATGTGGATTTTTGCATTGTAGAGAGCTGAATTGAAACAAGGCTTTCACACCCAAATCATCTGCTTAAGTCTCCCAGCAATCAGAAAAATGACTCTGACTTTACAGTTATCCCTTCCCAAGACAGCTCTCTCCATATGTAGGTCCTCAGGGTTGTGACATTGATTTCTATATCCCTAATTAATCAGTCAGTTTATGCTTTCATTTATAATAGTATACTTGCTGATAATCAGTTTAATGCAATCAGTAAAACACTTTCGTGTCTTAGCAACAGAAAATGTTCAAAAATATTCACCAACAGCTTCACACTGTTGTCCTTCTACTATCACAAGAGAAGAGAATGGTTTTAAATGGTTTTCAGTTTTCTGAAATGACATAAATTTATTAACTGCTGAGTCAAATTTTGGAATATTTCAATTTTGATTTTTCATCATCTTGCTTTTTACTTTCTTAAAACCTTACTCTTTAAATTGTAGCTGCATGCCTGTTTTTCCGTTGCAGTCTTGGGGACTTCGTGGTCTTTCCCAAGAAATGTGCATTTTTGGTCTGTTTTTACAGCCTCCCTCCTGCACTAATAACAAGACGCATTCTATAAGCAAAGTTCTTGGTTCTTTTTACACTGTGTCTGCAAAAAAATCACCCAAATTTTCTCATCTTTTTTTCCTACAGTTTAACAATTCACTTCAGAGTCCTCATGCTCCCATTTTGGTTTCTATCACACAACAACCAACACTTTGATCTCTTCAGTAGTATATTTGTGTTTCCATGGTGAGGAAAATTTTATAATCTTTTCTTGTGCCTTACCCCCTTGGAGTGGTATGAATTACAGATTTTTTTTTTTTTTTTGGCATTTTTTTTCTGTTTGAATTCTTCATTTTCAGAAGAAATATATTTTGAAACCGAGAAATTAATAGATTCCTGTAGTTTGAGGATGAATGAACTGTAGTGTAGTCTGATTTGCAGAAAATTTGACCCAGCTATCCTTATCCTGGGTTCAGCATCCTGTATTTGCCTAAAGCAGGTCTTAAGGCACCTGGGCTTGAGAGAAAGGATTCATCTCTTCATGTGGTAGTCTGCACAAATAATAAATTACTATCTTAAAGCATTGTTTCTCATTTGAATTTGTCCAGATTTGACTTCCAGATATTGATTCATATTTAGATTCTGCTGGATTAAAGTACATAAGGTACTTGTAATAGAATGCTGTTCAATCCTGTCTTTGACAGGCTAAACATATGGAGCTCTTCAAGTCTCTCACTTGATGCTCTTCCTGAAGTGAATCATGGAGGCTAATTGTATTATGCTCGGTGTGCTAAAGGGGAAACAATGGGAAAGTGCTTTGCCATTTTCATTCATTTCATTTCATCAGTGTTTTGGAGAGAAAGAAAAGAGGAGGAGAGGGCAGAGGAGGAGAGGAGGGAGAGGCAGTTAGAAATTAACTTCTAACCCTCTGCCTCTGCTGGGGGTTTGATCCCAGCAGGTCTAGAAGCTGACCTGACAGGAACACATTCTGATTCTCTCCATAGACTTGTCCTATTATCAGACACGGATGTTTCCTTAGCATCATATCTTCTTCAGTTGAAATAAAGAGACTATATTCACAAGGCAAGTAAAATAGTAAAGTAAAAAATAATCGTTCTCTGGGAAGAAGTATGTATCAGAAAGGGCAAACCTACCTGAAATCGTATTAAAACTTTACATATCCTCCCTCCTATATGAATACAATTTTATTAAAAATAGTACTAAGGTGCTAAATAGTACTGAAATGCATTATCTCACTTCTGTCTATCTTGGCATGTTTGATCTGCTTGGATATTTTTCTATTTTTTTAAATATGTATTTATGCCTAAACAGGAGGAAAATATTTTTTATTTTTGGCTCTTTAAAAATTGTATAGAAATCACAAGGTTAAGGACAAGATTCATGCACAGCATATATGCAATTCCTAAAGACAGGATTGTAAAAGATGGCTCCAATAATAGTGTATTAGGGTGAACAGGACCAAGTTAGAGTTTAAAATTACAATATTAAACTTTTAAATAACACATTGCCTCATCTGAAATAGCTGATGTGTGGTTAGTTCTGTGTCCTTGTAGAATTTTAAAGTAAAACCAGAAACGAGCTTGGTGAGCCTAGACAAATACCTTGAAGCATATGAGATTTTTCCAAGCTGGGCCAGCTTGTTTTTTCTGGGTTGTATAGCAAGTCAGCTGCACCACATGAAATGTATAAATGCATGGAAAATTCAAAATATTGCCAAGACTGTTTGATGTGATAATAGATCCCTCTTGACTGTTGTGAACACTTCCTATGTCTTGCATTCTCTTAAACTGGGGTTTGACAGTTATTGCTGTAAGCTCAGTGATTTCAAGCTTGAGAGGTAGAGATCTTTACTCCCGTCCACAGGCAAAAAGGATAAGAACACGTGTATGACTGTTTTTCATCTGTGCAAACTGTAAGCAGATAGATGGTTCAGAGAGTAAAGACCTCTTGCTATTATGTAGTGGTGAAGAGGGAAGTGTCAGTAGTTTCCATTTCTGCTAATCAGCTTTCGACTGCCACACTAGCACAGCTCCTGCTGGAGGGGCAAACCCAGAAACAGGTGAACGAGAATTACAGTTTAGCACCTCAGAGAAAACCATTTTGCATCCTCTCCTTTCTCCTCTGCTCCTGCCTCACCTCACCCCCACTCCCGTTGGCATGGCTCTGCCCCTTGTTTCTGCTCTTCAGCCACTGCCACGAGCTAATTCAGCAACTTCACCTAGAAAACAACTACACTCTTTGACGGATTATTTTTCTGCCTGGCCAATGAACAGCACAGGGAGTCTAGCGAACACCAGAGCCGATGTGAACCCTGTTATCATGCTGCACTGCTGGTGCCCATTCCCATAGGGAGCAGCCCTTGCCCCTGTCTCTCCTGAGCTCATTCAATAACAGGAAAATACCAGTCAAGAAAGAGCATTTTTTTTCCCCATAGGATATGGAAAAAGTTATTCTAAGACTTTAAGACAAAAACATGTCTCTCCTTCTGTGAAGGATCCCTAAATAGGAGCTTATACAGAATGGGAGAGCATGAGAGAACTTGGCAACTCCATTGAGGGTTCTTCACATTAGATATTAAGTAAAGGGCATTATAACACAGGTAAGGTGACTGAGAGGAAGTGCATAGGTTTGGGTAAGGTGGCTCAGAGTACTTCAGATGTTAAAAGGACTTAGCTGCCAAATGAGGAAGAGGTTTCGTACAGGCACTTGTAAATCTTGAGCTCCAAGGAGAAAGAAGCCCTTTGATCCCCTTACTTGTGAATAAAGGACAAACCTGAACAAGGAGATTTCACATAGGTAAACTGTAGAAAACTACCAGATGACCAGGAAAATCACCATAGATAGAAGTGAAGTCCCCAAAATCTGCTAGAAAGGGTTTGTTTCTAAACAACAACTACTCCGTGCAGGCTTCCTACACGGTCTCAGGTTACCCCTGGTCTCAGCCTGTCTCTGGGAGGGCCCCAGGGAACATGCAAATCTTGAGCCTACGGAGAGGAGCAGTAGCATAAAAAGGGCTCTACTAGCTAGCACTGACCTCGGCCATAGGGAGGAAACTTGGGCAGGCATCAGCAGTGCTTCAGCAGCTGATGCTGACAGCTGAGAGCAGAGCACCTGGGCTACTGACCTCTATGAAGCTGAACACGGCCAGTAAAAGGCCTGCTGGGTGTGTGAGAGATAGGAAAGTGCATATGAACAATGTGTGGAAGGTGCATTCACGTGATGGGCACTGGCACACGCACAATGGGAATGAAGGTAACAGAGAGCTGTGAAATACAGGGAATCAGGTAACATTTTACTTGTTTGTGCCGATAATGACTGTGCATTTCCAACTCTATGCTGTGTTCTCTTTCCTTCCCCTCCTCAAGTTTTCCTTGTTTCATGCTCACACATACAAAAGGGGAAGTGCTACCTACTCTGGAAACACTAGGAGGAGTGTTTTTCTACTGCAAGTTTCAGCACGGAGCATCAACGTTTTTTAGGAGGACCAGATGGCATTTGGCAATTTATTGTACATGTGGCCTGTAGGACACATGTAGTGATAAGCATGTGGCACCTTACAGACACCCTTCATATTTTCAAATTATTTTGCATTACAGATGCAGAGTTTAACAAGAGTTGAGTAGATTCTTTATTGCTTGAGATTTTTGATATCAAATCAGACACTCATCTACCACATAGAGAATTATACCCACAGAAAGATAACAGATCAAGGATTCTTGAAAACCCCCTAGCCTATTTTTTCTCCTCTTCTTTGCACACTTCTTCAGAGAGCAAAACCTAGAGGAAAATGAGATTAACATTAATTATGCCCAGCAAAGGTTTGATACAGGCTTTACAAACATTGCACATCATTTCATGACTGCTAGATGCTCAGTAAGTTTAGGATCAATTTATTATTTCAGGTTACTTTTATGTAATGTCTCGTGCGTTCTGTTTAAATAAAACCAAATGCATGTGTACAAAAGAGGAGAAATCAGAATACTGGCATTCATATACACTTAGGCAGATTTCTATACCAGTTGACTCTCATGATGAACACCCAGTTTTGACACTTTGTTCTTTTCATTGCCCCAAATGATGAGGAGTTCAGTCTGTCTCCCTGTTCGTTAGGAAACATGCAAAATCCCCTCTACTTAGTTTTTGTTTTTTCCCTTTTCTCTCTCGTTACTAATGTGGCCCCTTAAGAAAGGCTGAAATCTGAAAAGCAGAAGAAATATAGTAGCAAATTTTAAAATGTTCATACCAATCTCTTTAGAAATGTTTTGTGTATCTAAAGGCACCCATAATTTGCAATCTTCTGGCTTGTGTTCATTTTCATCTCAAAGACTGGCCCTGCTTCCTTTGGCCTGGATTTGAAAAGATGTGGTCTAGGCACAAATTTCCTGCATTAACTCTCTTACTGGAACTAAATAAGGCATCTTGAGTCCTTTACATCTCCTATTGTTCAAGCTAGCATGACACAATGGCATTGTTTTCCTTCGTAATCAACATTACAGATAGCTGTCTTCCACATAAGGTAATTAGAGAAGTCCTTCTCAGAATACTGGTTATCAGTATCCCATGTCGAAAGACCGGATGATAGATGCATTCCCATGAATGTGACTATTTAAATGAAGTATGTAATGCTCCTTTGGATGTGACATATGTGTAGTCACTCAACTCAACAGCTCAAACACTTTCTCCCAACGCGAGTTCTGCTCTGTTCCAGTTGGCTCCTTCAGGATGGTTTTGCAATACAACAGATACCTCATTTACAGCACAGAGGTGTATGCCTGAACATATTTGCAGACCATGAGGGGATTTTGGCTGGAGAGATTTGACTTCTTTTTTCTTTTTTTTTTTTTTTCTGAACAGAGACTTAGAAAAGTTCTATGTGGAGCTGGCAGCAGTGGCTTTTTATGGCTTGGTTAAAGTGCCAGTTCAGGGGTGCTCAGCCTTTGCCTGGTGCTGGGTGAGCACGGCGCTAAACAGAATCCTGGGTCACCTCTGAAGTTAGCCCAGTTTACAAAGAGCTGGTATATCCTCTCTGCAGATCTGGCATAGCTGTGAAGGCTGAGAAACATAGAAAACAAAGCATCTGATGAGGCAGAAGTGCTAACATGGATAAGGAGTATGTTTGGCAGAAACATTTTTTTTAGCTGTCCTGGAATTCCTGGTTTTCTTTTTAACGGTATAGAAAGTGAGAGAAGAGAATGAAGTCTTTTCTGCTAATGTTAAGTTTAGCTTGTGGATGAAAATCTGGCCCAGGTTTCAGCTTTCACAGCAGGTTTGAGAAGTCTGTATCCCATGCTATTAAAAGTGAGTGAAGCTTGGAAGTTAATCTCAATTTCACATAAGTCTGAATATCTCAGAACTTTAAATCAAGTTATAACAAAAATTTAAAGAGATTTTGGATTCATGGGTATTTCTGTTTATAGAATCTTTTCCAGGCAGATTACATATGCGTTTAAGTTGTTCAACCATTATTTTCATAAGCATTTTAAGAAGGTTGTCCTTCCTTTGTTCCTTGAGCAATAAGTTTCAATAGAGAGAAGCTCCATCTGAGCATATATGGCCCCAGAAATAGAGCACTGCTATTTGAGGGAATTCAGGTCTAGATTTCTTTTCTGGCTCTGGATTCAGATTTCAAGCAATATAAAATTCCTGGTGCCCATATTTATGGTTTGGATTTGGGCTGAAGTTCAATTTTACAGGAAAAATAAGTGAACAGAGTATTACCCAAATCAATTTATGATAGGCCATTATTAACTTCTTTAGTAAATAGAGCCAAAAAAAAGGATATAATTTAAACTACCAGTACTTTCCCTCTATTTTCTCTGTCCCATTCCAATATTACTCTCTTCTAATCGCTCTAAACTTATAGAAGACTTGAAAAAATAATGTTTGGTAAGCATAGTCATGTGCTTTCCATCAATATTTTATTGTGAAACACGGTGAAGAATTGTGTTGCAGGATGAAAAATCTCTCTCTCTCTAAACACCATTTTCTAATGGACTTTTTTATGTCCCATAAAATGTGCTAATTTTTACTTGTCCTCTCCTGTCAATGAAACAAACTATTATTTCTTTCCACAGAACTAAACTCAAAACAAGACTGTCTGAAATATCAAGACTAATGATGTACATAGTCCCTTCTGGCCTCCGCATCTATTGAAAAATAATTGGATGAAATGGGGATGCTTACATTTCATCTAGCCTGCCATTGCAAGTAATTCCATGGTGCCTTCTTGGCCAAAGCTCAGCCATTTATGCTCTTGGTGAAAATCCGTTTGGATGGACTTAGCGTAGGAATATGTCGGATAGCAATATAGTAACACAAAAGATATTTGGAATAGCATTGCATATGCTGATAAAGCCTTTAACACTTTGTGAGCTACATCCTGATTGTGACTTTAAATTTCTGCTGCAGTGCAAATATTAAATGAAGATGGTGCTAACAATATAATTAAAACTGTCCTGGATGCCAACTGTAATGTGATGGGTAAGGTATTTCAGATAGTGGAAAAGGTCCTTGTGTGGCATGAATTATTATGGTACCCTGTAATGTCAGTGGAGCTATGATTTACCCAAAGAACTGCCCTTTGGCTGTTGTTTGCCAAGAAGTCATCATATGTCACCTCTTAGAATGGATTCACAAACCAGAGGAAATCAAATAGTCAGCTTATCAATAATCTTAAAGGGATTAGCAATTGCTACAAAATTTTAAAGGGGAAACAATCCATAGAGAAAAAAATCTTTTTCTTTAAAATCCCTAGTATAGTCAATCTAAACCAAGTATGTGCATGTTTGTTGTTTGGTTCGTTCATTCTCTGGTGACTCTTTCCTTTTTTTTCTTTATTGTTGATGGGTTTTAAAAAGGTTTTTCAGATGTTCTTGGACTTCTGATTGATCAAAGGTGAAGGAGCACTGGGAGAGGACTGGGAGCTGAATTTGCTACATAATTTTGGAGGAAACAAAGTCCTTGTGTTGATTTCAGATGAGTTTTGGGAATGCAGGCTACAATGGTGGAGCGAGGGAGGGAAGAAGGGAGGAAGGGAATTAAAAACAATGAGAGAGCAAATGATGAAGATTTTACCAAAGCTAACGCTACAGCAGTGATTCCCCAGACCTCTCTACTTACTAGTGAAGTGAGAATAAACTATAAAAGGAGGAGATGGCCTTTTCTTCCTGCTGTTTTAGAGGTAAGTGCTGAGCACTGCATGTTAAGTGGAGCCAGTTCGTTGCTTTCTTTTGTCTACTTGAATACATACTTATTTCCCTGTGAATAATTGCATTTGAAATAAATAGTTTTTGGTAGCTCAAAATTTGTTTAGGTTTTTAACAAACTATGATAATGGAGAATTACACAGTGCAATGTAGATCTGTCAACCAGTAAATGCACCCATTAAGGGCTGTGAGGCAGGAAGCTTTGCCTGTTCATGCCTAAGGGGTGCATTTATAGGCTGACAGACACAGATGGAGGTGTGTGTTATAGCTTATTCAGGGCAATTCGAGAAGGTGCTGTCTTGTTTTTCTTGTGGTAGCAGAGAAACTCCTGAAAGGGAATCAGGAGGATGGGAAAGGAAAAGTGCAGTCTGGAGTGAGGCACCCTGAGACAACTCATGACTTCATATGAACTGGTCACACTCCGAGTCACTATTTTGGACAGAAATACAGCAAAAGTGATGTTGTGGTTTAAGCCCTAGACTCTCCTCCAATACATACAAGTGACCTTACATCTCTACTACAATAAATGAACACATAAAATATAGAAAACATACATTAAAATGTAAATCCCATGGATTCAGACTGACTAATTCAGGAACTGCAGAGATCTCATGTCAGTTTATGGTGCTACTCATTTTACTCATGAATTCAAAGAATCTTCCTGTTCCAGTAAGAAAGAACTTACTTTTAACATAGAAGAGTCCTATGTCCTATGTGACTTTAAATGCTTCATGGGTACTGTTTCTGGTCCTATGCTGGATACTCCGCCCTCTCTTCATCAAGCATCCCTTAGCTCTAAAAATGCTTCCTGCAAAATGCTCTTCTTCCCTCCAAGTGGTCTATGGACACCTTTCAAATACCAGTCTTTTAAGTTGCCCTTCATGGGATGCCTGCCCTCTCCTTGAGATCTCATGAGAAATAGGATTTCTAAAGGATGTGAGGGAGTGGTGATGGTATCTGTGTTGGGTTGGGACAAGAGCTTTATCAGAACAGGGCAGCTGCCACCAACCGTGCTTCTATTTGGTGCTGAAGGGACCTCAGTGGAAATCTGGTTCTTCGGATGCAAGGTGCAAGGATGGATGTAAAGGTAAATGTCAGGTAGCTGAAGATGCTGGTCAGTTTTCATGAAGGTTGCAAGAAAAAGGGGTGGTGTCTCTTGGTCAGGAATGAATAAAGAAACTGAAAAATATTATTTGGGGGGGCTAAGGTCTCACAACAACGACAATGTAATAACAAAACCTCTAAGATGAATCCTAATGAAGTTCCGTTTCGCTTTTTGTAAAACTGGAGAGAACTGATCATACA
Organism: Eudromia elegans; assembly: GCA_003342815.1. NCBI lineage: Eukaryota > Metazoa > Chordata > Aves > Tinamiformes > Tinamidae > Eudromia > Eudromia elegans. Next base: position 1,462,387 of record PTEX01000045.1, on the reverse strand, counting down.
AAAACAAGTGCTTGTTGAGGTTGCCGTTGTATGGAACTGGCGTGTGATGTTTTTCTATCAGCCTCTCTTAACTGTCATCAGAGTGCAATTTCTCTAGAGTCGCTGTGGGATGCAACAGATTTCTTGGAAAAGAAGGCTGTGTTGACACCCACAGGCTAGTAATGTTTTCACAAGAAGGAACATGACTTTACATTTGACTCTCTTGAAAAGAGATTAGCAACACTATGATTTATGAGAATTGCCAGGGTTTGAGAGGGGTTGGGTTTTTTTTTTCTCCTTTCTGAATCTAAGCTCCAGCAGGTAGGTGTTAAGTGAGTGAAGCATTTCTGGCAAGATTTATGTGCCCATACAGTAGAATGGGAGTGAAATTTGACAGTCTAAAGGAAGGCGAGCAACTGACAAATAGAGGGGGCGGAAAAAGGCAGATTTGCTTGGATTTTTTCTTTCTTGTTCCTCTTCAGTCAAAACCCTATGAGATTCTTCACTCTTGGGTTGAAAATTACATTTGCACAGACATTCCCCTTCTCGATCCTTTTGTTCTAGCAGTTGACATGAGTCCACAGCGTGCATGTGGATAGCAGGCATAGCCAAGTTTAAAACTTCCTGAAAGAATATCTCTTCCAGAAAGAGATGACAAGCATTTCCCCTAGAAACAAGATTCCTTCAATGATAAAGCTCTCATAGAAGAAAGATAGCCCTTCTCGTTACTGAGTCTCACAGTTAAGTAAGCAGTGTTAGGAAAAAGTGTGTCTTCACACAGCAGAGTGTTTCCAGTCTAAATAACAGACTACGATTTTGCCCTCCAGATGGAAGTAAACCAAGCTTGGTTGCTTTGACCTAATATGTGCCTACAGCCATGTTGCATAGCACCCGCTCGCTCTTGTAGGACCACATTAGCAGGCAGTTCCAGGGCTTCCTGGTTGGTACCTGGGAGGCAACTTGTAACTTGCTAGATGCCCAGCAAACGCTGAGGAATGAGACTCAACAGTCCATGAGTAACAAATTGCAAAACCAAAATGGGTGGGAATATTTCCATTAGTCCTCATGATTTCTCCTGAGCTATAATGCAGCAACACAAACCAAGGATATAGTTCAGCTGACAGTGGTACTGTACTTACTGCACTAAGGCACGCTTTCAAAGGGGCAGAAATATAGATGCAGTGTAAATTATAAAATACATTTTAAGATATTGGAATTTGATTTTAAGTAAATGTCTCAAGGGGACTTCTGAAAAATACTCATGCTAAGCCATTGGATCAGGAAAAACAAGCCCCATTCTTGCCAATTGAGTCTCCTCTTCAGGCAATGGAAAAAACATAGACAGATGGGTAATGAACCAATTTCGGTTTGCAGAAAATGAAAATGGGCAACCATGCCCTCTCTCTAACAACTATGGAAGGACCAATAGCCATGGAAACCTACCAACTTCTTCCTAAGAAATGTATTAAGTATATGACATTTCAGGGGAAACTTTGTGATTGAAGTGCCATCAATCCTGAAAAAAAAAAGTGCATCACCAAATAATTTCCCATTATTTCTAAGAAAAACACTCACACTGGCTACTATCTACGTAAAGTAAAAAGTATGACCTACTGCTTTGGACAGTAGCATTGGCAAACACAGTAATTGCAGCTGGTCTGAAATCTTTTGAATTCTCCCATTTTGTGAAAACTTTCAGCTTTTAAAAAATATCCTGCTGCTATGTGGAAAGAACCTGGTACCTTTCAAAGTTTGTCAGGAAAAGAAGAGAAAGAGAGAGTGTGTTTCCTGAACACAGGGGGTTAGGCACCAGGGTGAACTGAAGAAGCTGTGAGGATCAGTTATTTGCATCACTGACCAATCAGTTTATCTAAAAGCAACATCCATGAGAGATCATGAACTTGCTCCAGCCTAAAATACCACAGTTCTTATTGCATTGTGTAGGAACCAGACTCAGATCCCTGTTTCACCAAAAATTCTAATTCTTCTGTGTCAGTGATCTAACAACTAGTGTTTTGGCTAACATGAGCTATTCTCCTGTTTTGCTTTTAAACAGAAATTCTACTCTGGATGTAAGCAATCTTTCTAATGAAAGTCTAAGCAAAATTGGTGTGTTTCTAGAAGAGATGCATATTTGACAAATCAACACCTTCTGATTAAAAAAAAAAGTATCACTGGAAAATTCTCAGCTAGCTGTACTGATGAGTAAAGTTTTGCTTTACAGATGGAGTTAATAATAGTTTATAAGCTAAAGTGAAAAGGATTTTGGGTGAGCTTCCCAAAGGGGAAGTGAGTCAGTGTCTCGGCAGGAAAGTGCTTCAGATAGGCAGGGTTGGAAAAGTTACAAAACAACCCCCAACTGTGAGGAGTCACAGGGAGTGGACAAGGGATTATTGCATCCCGGATTGCAGAAAGCCTCTAATTAGCAGGGGATTTAGCATGCCCCTCAGCCAACATATCTTAAGGTATGGTCCTCTCATCTAAACTAAGGGCAATTAAACTGAGTCATCACAGGGAAGGCGTAATAGCTAAGGAAGAAGCAGGTGTTATAGATGGGTGGGTGATTCAGTGGATGGTGTTATTCCTACTGAGTCAATGCTGGAGCAGTTTGTAAGCAGGAAGCTGGGGACACTGTGTGGCTAGAAGTTCTGCTTTCCAAATTCAGTGGCATTTGAGGAATCTTCACTTCCCTTAGTACACTTTCAACAGAGTTAGCTACCTTTAGTTGTTGTCTGTGCACAATGTTTTTTGAAAAGGAAACACAGAGGGGATTTTTTAAAGGTCAGTTACATTGAGGTTTAAAATCCTGAAGATTCAGGTCATTTTTGAGTAGGGACTGATATGTCCATGCTATGGAAGTATTTTTGAAAAACAACTTTGGTATTTTTGTAATTCTCTTCAAAGCCCTTCCCATAGTTCCCTGGAGTTCTAGGTCAGAACATTACATGAAAGCTCTTGTGATCAAGGCCTACATAGGACTGTGTTCTCTAGGACACCAAGAATGATGATGGCATTCAGTAGATTTACTTAAATGACAATGCGAGTAAGTCCTGCATGGCCTTTGTGTCTTTTGAGGTTCCAGCATTGTCTTCTGGGAGAAGGATGGCCCTGTTGCATCTTATCTGGCTTGCTAATTTCATTGCAAAAATAGGAAAAAACGTACTGAACATATCCTGTAATATCCTGTAACAAAATCATGTGATTACAAGGATAATCTTATTTGTCTTTTGCTGTTCCAAAGCTCTTCTTCCTCATTCTCTCTGTGTATGTGTACATACACATGAGCAAGTGAAAAATGTGTACAACATACTGCAGAGATCAGCACTGCTTTTTAACCTGTGGTTTTACTGTTTGGGTAGACTATTCATTAAGTTCTTATTAGAACCTGACAAGGTACCTTACTGTTTTGGAAGTTAATTTGCTTTTCCTTCCACTCTTCAGTAATTCAACATTTAGAGCCTCTTCCTTTTCTTTTTATTACATCACTTTTTCACTTGATATCTTATGATGTTATAGTGTTTTTCTTCCAAATAAGAGGAAAAATGACAATATTGTTTCTAAGTCACGTGAAAGGACCCACAAGCTCTGGTCCAGATAGTGCTTGAGAGGGTAGCAGATACTTATGTGTATCTTTGCAATAGGAGTAAATAGACCTAAGATGGGGTTTGGCAGAGGTAGTTTTCCACTTTATGGTACATTTGGTGCACTTTCTGGGGATATCACACTTTCTGGGGACTCACTCTTTACATTGAATAGGTAACCACTTCAAGCTGAGTTAAACTAGATGACTTTCCCTAAGTCATGCTTGACAATTCCACTTACTGTTTTCCACATGTTTTATTGATGTTCTATTTCTCTTGGATTTCATCTGCTGAGCTTTTCATTCATTTCTCCTCCGCCGCCTCTTCTCCCTTTGCTAAGGGTCTGAGTGCCCACATTAGCTTTGTGGAGTACAATTCAGAGAACAGATTGCAGATGGTGGAGCATAATTTTTGAAGTGCTTTAATGACATGCACATTTTTTTTCTAAATAGCTATTTTTATTTTTAAGGGATTTAATTTTGTTTTGACTAAGAACAAAATCATCAGAACTATGTTATTTGAGGAAAGTTGTCAGTGCAAGATAAGAGGGGAAATTTTCATATTATGTTTCATTTAAAAGGTATATAGCTTTTTTTTAAAAAGCATAGCTTTAAAAGTAGGAATACTACATACATCATAATATAATGAATTTATCTCACCACCACCTTTTTGCATTAGCTTTGTATAACTGGTTTTTTTGACATAGAGAAAGTTTGTGTCAGAGCCTGAAACTGAACTAGTTGTTCTTGAACGTTCGGCTGATGCTTTAGCCATGGTACCATCCTTTAACCTATCTCACAAGAAGCAGCAGCCACATCTAAGGAAAATTGAGTCCCCATGGGATAAGAATATCTATTATGAGTACAGTTAGAGGGGAGAGACCATCAAGATCTAGAGTATTCCCAGTGTGGTCTTTAGTTCTTGCTTCATTATTTGAGTCTTTCTTTTTAAAATAAGGGTATGACCACATTTTTATTTCTAGAGAAGAACTGAAAAAAGTCCGCCATGTTAAATGGGAATTAAATTCAGTTATGTCTTCCCAATCTCTTTAATGGAAAAGATTTTGAGATGCAAGTTGGAACTCTGGATGAGATGTCAACTCTTTGACCCTATGAGTTCTTATCAAACAAGTTTGGAGTTGAATGACATGACTTGAATTCATCTTACTTATTATTCAGAGAATAAAGAGAAGAGTAATAGCATTTATCAATTATTTTTTCCTCATCCACAGTGAGGGCTTTCCACAGCAAAAACAGTAAATACAACCTCTGCTTTTAGAAAGCTGTTCCATTGTAAAAGTATTCCAGACCTGTTTCCTAGTAATAGTGTGAGAGTTAGCAGCTGTGCAAAAAACAGTGAAAATTCAGTCTCAATTCCTTTACTCTACTGATCTGGCATAGCCAGCAGAGCTGTGATTGTGAATCATTCAGAAAAACAAATTCTAATAATTGTTAAATCATTATTTTTAATCCCTGTAGAAAGCTCCAGATCTTCTGTTTTTCTTTCAATATTAATTTTAGTATTTATCTTTTTAATGTAGGTCAGGAATGAAAATATTCAGGGGGAAAAAAAAGCCTTCATTATTACTTTATTCCATACAGGCAGACTTGACAACCTGCTTTTTTATTTCTTAGCTTAAGAGTCTCCTGAATCACTGAAAATAATCCTGGGAAGGTCAGAAGAAAGCTAATAAGGCACTGATGAACAACAACAACAACAAAATACAGAAGTGGGTTGATCATCACTGTATTTTTTTGCTTTGACTCACAGTGAAGTGAACAGTAAATAATAACCTTATGCACAGTCATAGTCTGTAGCAAAACATCGTAGAAATTCTCCTTCACCACAATATCAACAGCAGGGAGCAGCTTTGGGTTTTGTATTTGTAATGTCCAGCAAAGTAGGGCCCTGACCCTAACCTGCAGCTCCTTCATGCTCTCACACAAGGTACATACAAAAAGCTGTCATCCAAACAGATAACTGTGTCAGGACCACTGAGAAAGAAGTGGCCTCAAAAGTGGGCACTCTCCCTTGTTCCTGCCCCCAGGGCCTTGCTCTATAACCTTTTTGTTTGACCTGAGTTCCTTGTAGAGGAACCAGTTCACGTTTCCCAAGCCCGAAAGCAGCTCCTTGTGGGAAGCAGGGGAAGTTCAGCTATGGATTTCCAGAAAAGAGGTTTAGCCCTTGGGATCACATCAGCAATAGTCGCACCTATTTTGGATACCACGCTCAAAGACCTTTTCAGGAGTGCTGTGTCCAGGTCAGGTGTTCTCTTCAAAATGAATGTGACACCCTGGAGAGCTTTCGGAGAGGATGCGCAAAAGCACTTGGACATGTGGAAAATAGCTTCACAAAGACAGATTTTGAAGCTTCATTTGTTCTGCTTCTTGATGAACTCAGCAGATGGCTCAGCCATAGCTTATTAGCTCTTTGGAAAAGAAAAGGTATTTGGTATTAAAACATTTTGTAAGTAAGACTGGATTTTTTTTTTCTCAGGGAACATTTTTACTTTCACAAGAAGATATTTGGCTCAGGAGAGTTCATTTACCCAAGAGGGAACAGTAATTCCCTTAGGGGTATTAAGGGAATGAGTGGATGAAATCCTGCAGATCATGTTATGCAGAAGGTTACAGCAGGTGATCTTGATGGCAGCTCCCAGCCTTGAAACTTGACTGTTACGATGGGATTTCTGAGATGCTTATAAAATCCTACCTCAGCATTCACTGAGAGTGTCTGGAACAAGTGCCAGGCTGTCCCATGAATTCCAATTTGTCTAAAAAACGTTAAACTGAGCATGATGGTAAATGACAATGTAGCAGAATATGGGAGGAATGGCTGCTGATATGTCACAGATATTTAGTATCTTTACAAGTGATTGTGAACCAAAGATAAATAACACACTTGATCACAATGTGCCATGCTCAGAGAGAAGGCAAATATCATTGCAAAATAACATGTCATTTGATGGCAGAAAATAGCCCTCTTGTACTGCTTTCAAAGGTTATTCTCAAAACTTGCAGTTAGAATGATATCAAGAACTTAAGGGTCAAGCAATGTTGTTCTAAAACTATTTTTGAGGTAGAGATTGAGGAGATTTTTTAAGATTTTTATAGAATGTGTTAGGCAGATATTAGCCAATAAATATAAAAATATACCAAAATCAAAACTTACAGGGCAGTTCTAGCTCTCTTCTCTGTGCAGTTTTCAGTTATAACTCGTACGCTGAGAAACACTGATTTCACATTGCCCCCTAGTTGGAAGGAACTCAGAAGGACAGACCCGTCAGCAGCCCTTCCCTCACCCGTGTGCTGCCTGCTGGCTGCTTGCTGAATGGTGCGTGGACACTGCTCGCTGTTGCTGGATCACCACTATGCGCCTGCACCAGAACATGTATCTTTAAATGGGCTGCTTCAGCTGGATGGCCAGGGGTCTATCCATGGTCATGGTCCTGACTACTGCTGCCTCTAAGCCTTTAATCAATGGAAAATGAAAACACAGGCACTAAAATGTAATAATAATTTAAAATGAAGTCTCAGAATGCCTTGCAAAGTATTTTTTATAACTGCTATAGTTAAGAAATTTCTACCTTGTAAACTGAAGATATCTGAAAGCCTGGAAACCTGAAAATACTTGATTTGAAAGCAGTTTCAAACAGCAAAATTCCCCTCGGTTTTGATCAGCTCTACAGAGCAACAGCACTGGGTCAACAGGGGAAAGGAGAAGAGATGTTACCCATGGGGAGGGAGCCTGACCTAATGCTTCTCTCTCTCGCTCTCACTCATATTCTCTTGTTTAGATCCAAGGATTTTTGAAAATGAAGGACAGGCAGGTCTTCACTGCAATTTCCCAACCCACTCTCCCAGCCCCTCTTGCTCTATATACGTAAATCCACATGCTTGCTGATGGCTGCACGTTGTGTTATTGCTCCCTTATCTCAGCAGAAGAGTCAACATTCAGGATCTTGCCAGTTTGTTTCCAGGAGGATGCTGTTTGATGCGGATATTCAGGGACAAATGTTTATTTGGGGTGATCCTGTTTATTTATCCTGTGTTGTTTTTCTTTCAGGACATAGTGGGAACAAACAGCAAGTTCATTTCCTTGTTCACAATGTCGGTTCAACTTCTCAATTAAGTTCTCTGCCCAAAAGAATTTTGGTTCCTGGTTTCCTCCCAGGCATACATTTTTCTTTTTTTTTTTTATTCCTTTCTTTTGTGTGCGCGTGTGTGTGTGCGCTTGCTCCTTCTTTCCTCTCACTGACTGGTTTTTAACAGAGCTATAGCCAGAGAGCACCTTGTCTTGCAACTCCTCTCTGAGGGAATCCCTCAAGGCTTGTGGTCAGTAGCTTGGATTGTGGTTTCCGTTGGTTCAGCTATCAAGGGAGAGATGTGGTGCGCAAACAAAACAAGGGAAATTGTTTTCATTCTTACCTTGGAGGTGCTCCGTCTGTCTTTTACCAGCTATTTGATGTAAGCAGTTATTACCAACCTGTCTTATGAGGGTGCATGATGCTTACACATTGCCTAATCTTTGCCTAACTTCTGTCTCTTTTAGATACAAAGATCATTGGTCAAAAGGGAGGGAAGAATGTCCTGTTACCATAGAACATTAGAATTTTATTTTATATTAAACAGGTACCATCAACATTAGAATTTTAGTTTATATTAGAGGGTTTCAGATAGACATACTAGATCTGTCTGAGCTAGTATGTATCTGTCTGACTACATATACCTGACAGTTTTAGAGATGTGTATATGCATAGGCAAAGGAAAAGGCTAACTTTTTTTTAATGTAAGCCCTATAATATTCAATAACCAAAGGAAAAATAAAGAAGAGCACAATAGAAATTGCAATGTAATTAATGTTGGGAGAAAAAAAAATCATGCTGATCTGACATTGGAAAAAGCATGATATTTTTGTGGCACACATTGGCCATCTCCAGGTTATTCTAGTTTTAAGAGGACAGTTACAGTAAGCAGTACTTAGTGTAGTACCGCCGTAAGCAGTATTGCTAAATGATGTTTGCAGGATGATGCTTGCAGGATAGAAAGTTCCCAGATAATGAGTTCAGCTACTTTTCATCGCATGAGTACGAGGAGAGGAGGAATTTAGCAAGTGAGAGCGTGTTGTCAAAGCTGGTTGCACTAGCGTTGGAAGAACCAGCTGCCCTGTTGCAGCTAAAGCATTTATTTTCACTGCTGAATCATCCTCGCAGCGGTGCCAAGCTGACAGCATGGGTCAGATGTGACAGTGTATGTACGGCTTGGCTAGAGCACATCAGAACAACGGCAGTGGGAACTACCCCTAGAAAAAGTGTGCTGTGTGTGAATGAGTAGGCTACTACCAGCTTTCAAAGGGGTCTTGACATGCCTCAAGGCTTTAGAGAATGGGTCAGGCTCTAGACATGGAGAGAAAATAGGAAAGGAAGAGCTCGGACGTAGGGAGAAAATGCAAAGCAGAATTTCTCAAAAACAGTATTTTACCCTGCCTTTGTTAGAAATTCAAACAAATACCCACCAGCTGAAAAAGTATATTGAATAATTGTACTTCAGATACTGTGCCAACAAAACACACATGGGCTGTGGTGATAAAAGGTTTTCTCCCAGTGGAACAAATCACTTATCGGACTATGATACAAAGTAAGGAAACATTCAATTCAAGTGAACTTTAGCTTCACAATAGCCGCAATGAGAGAACTCTGACTTTCAGCTGCCTTATTTGGAGGAGAACTCTCCAGACCTACCCACAGCCTTTACTTATCTGCTATTGTGTAATTTTTAATATCATATTTGCTTATATATGCCTCATAATGAGCATGTTCCACTAGAGACATGCGCAACTGCTGTTCTGCAGTCTCATGTTTCCTTCAAAACCTATTCTCCTCCTTTTCTTAGGCACTTTGTTTCACACTTTCTTTTCATATCTTGGCCATTTCCTCTTTTTCATTAATTTTCTTATTACTTCTTTCTTTTGTCTCTTTCTTTCCTTTCTCTTCTTTCGTATTCAGGGTCTGACACACTGCCTATGCATTGTCATTTTCTCTTTCAGTCTCCTTTTCCTCCTTGGTAATTTTTCATGGAACACTTGAGCGGAGAGATACAATTTTTGAAAAGCTTTTTTCTTTTACCCTGAGATGTCTGTTCTTCTGTGTCTCCTTTTTCCACTCTAGGAGATTTGCATTTTTCCCAAGAGAGGTTGTTAGAACCCCAAGGATGCCATGAGTGGAGTTTCCAGAGACTGGAATAGATGCTTAGTGTGTTATGTAGAATAGTGGTAGGCAAAGGCATCTATATTTTTCATTATACTAATATAAAAATGCTAAGATTCCCTAAGTATAACAGTTACGCTGATTTGAAAAGCCTTACAGAAAGAAACTTGTAACTTGTAACACAGGGGAAAAGCAGAATGCGTATGAGGCTACAGAGGGTTGGGGAAGAGAAAGGCACATTTTCTCGCTGCACCTGAATTCTCCTCTCGTTCATCCTGCACCACCGGCGAGGCTGGGCAGACGGTGCTGCCCACTCCTTAGCAGCACCCTTGCCTGCTTTCCTTCTCACTGACTTCACCTCTTCTTGTGGCTTGTTCAGCAGTGAGCAAGGAAGCCTACAGAGGAGGGTACCTCCTTGCCCTCGGGGGAGGAAGCACAGCAGAGCTCCCCACTTTGCTCCAGCAGCAGCCGTTGAGAAACAGAGCATCTGGAGGCCACCAGCAGAACTTCTGTGTCCACACCACGTGCCCCTCATCAGCGGGGCCAGGCTCCGACACTGGCTCCACACACTGCAGAAATCCCACAGCCACCTCTCCCCGCATGAGCTCAAGGACCAGAAGAGCTGGAGAGAAATGGTGAAGCCTTGTTGTGAGACAGTCCTGGCCTAGACAGCCCCTCAGCGTGTCTTCATGGAGTCCGGCACCAGCTGACCCACTCTCATTTTACTCTCCTTTCGGTTTTGTTGTGAGGAGCTTGTTGCATTTATTCACAATGCATTATTCCCAGAACTGTATCTAGCGACTGTTTCTGGCTGTTGCTGATGACACTTTTTTTTTTTCCTACAGCACATATAGTCCTAAAATACTGATATTTAATTATTCTACAATGGAACAAGCTAGAAAAGCAACCCCTGCCCATGCCAGCAGGGGATACCACACTGGCATTATTTAGAACCATTCTTGATCTTAGTCCAATTTAGTTTGTTTTACAAATGCTCCAGAAATGAAGGGAATCTTAACATTCTACTTGAGGAGAATGTATTTTGGACATTCAACCCGTGTTTGATAGGCATCCATGATTTAATAGGAAGTGAAATGATCCCAAATGCATATTCAGACACTCAGAGTGAAAAAGACTTGGGGACCCTAACTAGGCTAAGTCCAGACTCCTTCAGTTTTATTCTTTCCTCTCCTTAACAAAGGAAGGGAGTAATAAGGTACCAGGTCACTCCTCCTTGTTGGAGCCAGCAATCAATGCTACGTATGACCTTTTGTTACTTTGGCATGCTTTAAGAAATGCAAGGCAGAAAAAAAGCATGTCCTGTAACATGATGTGAAGTCACTTAATTATTTTTAAAAGATTCTTTGCAAATGACTGGATTGCTGCTTAAGGTGGGGCATGTGTGCATGAGTAAAGGCTTGCACTTAACCAAAAAAGGCCTCCCGGGTGTCCCAGGGCTGTTAAAGTAGGCTGTTTCCTGGGCTGGCATCTAAGCTCTGGGCACTGGGAGATCCTGGATGCTTTCCAAGCAGGCTGCCAATTTTCAGATAGGCTTGGGTAATTCTCAGGCTCACCCGGTCCTAGCTGAAGCTTCTATTGCTCTGACAGCACAGTGCTTTGCTCCGGCTATTCTCCCACCGAATACCCAAGCACAGTTCCAGTCCTGCCGCTGCAAAAAATACAGAATACAGGCTCCTGAGCGTCAGAGATAGCGAGAGAATACACCACCTTGAGAAAAAAAAAAAAAAAGAAAGAAACTTCTTCTATTACAAAATAAAAGCCAAATCAGAGCAAAAAGTCCACTCTACCTGGATGAAACCCTTCATTTTTGGTGAGCTATTTTTTTCTGATGAGAAATGCATTAATATGGAAAATTTCCACATAGCTCTGTAATGGGAAGGCCCAAAAGAGCAGCACAGAATGATTGATCAATAAATGGAGGAAAAAGGAAGTTTTTGACTCAAAACTTCAAATTAAGATATTCCATGGCCCTTTCCCTTCTACATGATATATCCATCACTGCTTCCCATCTCCTAATTGAGCCTACCCTAGCACTCCCCTTACCTATAACACAGGACTGCAGTCCATGTAGTCCCTTTCCCTCCCTTCTCAAGTCTGTGACACCATTCTAGCCCCACCCCAGCATCCAGCTCCCAAATCACATACTTTGGAGACCAAAATATGCCTCGTGTTTAACCTTTGCAAGATTCCTGTGGCCCAGTTGGAATGAAGGAAGAAAAGAGCTGCAGGTCAATCTCTGGGCAAAAGACCAGGCACAAATGGAGGACAGAATATAAAGACTTTAGTGTCTCAAAGAGGCTCAAATATTCTAATTGAGTATATAAGTATCCACAGCAATGTAGCAAGACCTAACCCAGCTGTACAGTAGCTACAGATTGAAAGTGCATTGTGGTAGCTCTTCTCATTTATTATAATTTTTTGCTCTATAAGCAGCATTTTCTCTGAGAACTGGATCCAAAGACCACTGAAGCTAACAAGAAAATTCCCTTAGGCTGCAATAGCTAGAATTTTAGAAATCCTAACATTTATGATTTTTTTTTTAATTGAAAAGGAGGAAAAGCTCTTAGCTTATCTTAGCTTATTATTATGATAGTTTATCTTTTTTCTCCTTAACAGTGTCATTTCTGCTACTACTGGCTTTTAACACGAGCTATAACCTTAAATCACAGCTACAAAGCTATAAGAAAGTTGCCTTAATTCTGGAGATACAAATGCTCTGTTCTCTCTCAAAATATCAGTTAAATAAGAAGCCTGGCTTGCACATCTTTTCAAACCAACTTATCTTCCTCTTTTCACCACCTCCTCCAAGGTCTAGTCCTAAGAGTAAGATTCATCTCTTTCCTCATTGCAAAAAGTCTGACCTAAAAGAGGAACGAAGCAGGGTTGTGAGAACAGAGATACTTCTTCAGCTGTGCTTGATGGAAGAGTGCATGGTTCTGCTGAGGGAAAGGTCTTCCAGATGTGCTCAACCAGGAGACTGCACTTACTCTCTAGCTGACCCAGCAGCAGCACATGGGTCTCACAGAGCTTCTGCAACATGAACAGTTACTCCTGCTGCTGGTTGAAGATACCTGCGTCTGGATTTCTTCTCTGCTGTGTTTGTCACAATCAATAAAATTCAATGTTTTTCCTTTGTGAGGCAAAAAAGAGTCATATAACTTTCTAGCAGCACAAAAGCTGAAAGGAGGAAAGCAAACAGAAGTTTTGGCAAGCTGTAGATCCTTCAGGTTCCAAGAACTTTTAACCTATTAAAATGAAAATGTTGCTTTTTCTGCCCTCGAGATACTTGAGTCTTTCACTTAGGCATAGATCTTTCCAAGGAACACATAGAAAGCTGAGTCTTAGAATCATAGAATCATAGAATGGCTAGGGTTGGAAGGGACCTGTAGAGGTCATCTAGTCCAACCCCCCTGCACACGCAGGGTCCCCTAGAGCATGTGGCACAGGGTGATGTCCAGGTGGGTTTGGAAGATCTCCAGAGAAGGAGACTCCACCACCTCTCTGGGCAGCCTGTGCCAGGGCTCTGTCACCCTCACTGTTAAGAAATTCTTCCTCAAGTTCCTGTGGAACTTTTGGTGCCTCAATTTGTGGCCGTTTCCTCTAGTTCTATCACTGGCCACCAGTGACAAGAGGCCAGCCCCCTCCTCCTCACTCCCTGTCTTGAGATATTTATATACATTAATCAGGTCCCCTCTCAGTCTTCTCTTCTCCAGGCTGAACAGGCCCAGCTCTCTCAGCCTTTCCTCATAGGGCAGATGTTCCAGGCCCCTAATCATCTTTGTGGCCCTGCGCTGGACTCTCTCTAGCAGCTCCACATCCCTCCTGCACTGGGGAGCCCAGAACTGCACACAGGACTTGAGGTGCGGCCTCACCAGGGCTGAGAAGAGGGGCAGAATCACCTCCCTCAACCTGCTGGAGACGCTCTGCTTAATGCACCCCAGGATCCCATTGGCCTTCTTGGCCACGAGGGCACACCGCTGCCTCATGGTCAACTTGTCGTCCACCATGATGCCCAGGTCCCTCTCTGCAGGGCTGCTCTCCAGGAGGTCGGTCCCCAGCCTGTAGGCATGTCTAGGGTTATTCCTGCCCAGATGGAGGACCCTACACTTGCCCTTGTTGAACTTCATGAGGTTACTCGCCGCCCAGCTGTCCAGTCTGTCCAGGTCCCTCTGGATGGCAGCACAGCCCTCAGGGCTATCAGCTATTCCTCCCAGTTTGGTGTCATCAGCAAACTTGCTGAGGGAGCACTCCATCCCTTCATCCAGGTTGTTAATGAATAAATTGAACAGGACCGGACCAAGGACTGACCCCTGGGGGACACCACTAACCACAGGCCTCCAGCTGGACTCGGCACCGCCGATTACTACTCCCTGGGCCCTGTCATTCAGCCAGTTCCTAATCCATCTCACTGTCCACTCATCTAACCCACTCTTCCGGAGCTTGCCCAGGAGGATGCAGTGAGGGACGGTGTCAAAAGCCTTACTGAAGTCCAGATAGATGACATCCACCACTCTGCCCTCATCTATCCATCTAGTCACCCCATCGTAGAAGGCTATCAGGTTAGTCAAGCATGATCTCCTCTTGGTGAACCCATGCTGGCTACTCCTGAGCACCTTCTTCTCCTCCATATGCCTGGAGACAGCAGTCAGGATGAGCTGCTCCATTACCTTTCCAGGGACAGAGGTCAGGCTCACCGGCCTGTAGTTGCCCGGCTCCTCCCTCTTGCCTTTTTTGAAGACCGGGGTGACATTGGCTTTCCTCCAGTCCTCCGGCACCTCCCCCGTTCTCCAGGACCTTTCAAAGATGATGGAGAGCGGCTCGGCTACGACATCCGCCAGCTCGCGCAGCACTCTGGGGTGCATCCCATCGGGGCCCATGGATTTGTGGGTGTTGAGTTTCCTCAGGTGCTCTCTAACCAAGTCTTCCTCTACTCGGGGCAAGTCTTCCTCTCTCCAGTCCCTTCTCATTTCCCTAGTGTCAGGGACACTAAGGGGCTGCCCTTGAGAGTTGTCAGCCCTATCTAGGCTCTGTAGTTCCTGGGGACCAGCCCTAGCAGAGAAGACTGAGGCAAAGAAGGCATTTAGTAACTCTGCCTTCTCCACAGCCTCCGTTACCAACGCACCCTCCCCATTCAGCAGCGGACCGACATTTTCTCTAGTCTTCAAAAGTCTTGTCTTCAAAAGTCTAGTCTTGCTGTCAAAGGAGGGTATTAGTAGAGCTTCCCCAAACCTATCTGTTTGTCTCTCTTCTAGCAGATATTGCAGAGGGAAAGTAATAATCTAATAAAGCCATAATATGCAGAAGGAAAAGTGATAATGCACAATAACTCTGATTTACTCCAACCAGGCCCAGAATTTCATTTATGACTTTTGCTCTCTGCTGTAAGCCCAAATCCAGTGACATGCCATTACAGGAGAACCTT
This sequence comes from Eudromia elegans, assembly GCA_003342815.1. Classification (NCBI taxonomy): domain Eukaryota; kingdom Metazoa; phylum Chordata; class Aves; order Tinamiformes; family Tinamidae; genus Eudromia; species Eudromia elegans. The sequence goes on along the minus strand of PTEX01000045.1, from coordinate 1,447,179 downwards.
TTAAAAGTTTTGGCATCTAGTTCTGTATTTAAAGATTCAAGGAAATGTAATGTCAACTTTGTGTATCTTCAGAATAGAACAAAACAACAATGAAGAATGAGTCCTATTATAGTGCTGCTGGAACAAGAAGCTGGGTACCTATCAGCATTACACTATCGAAATCTGAAGTAAGAGTGCATGAAATCTGGGGTTTGCCCACTACACGGATATTCTGCTGTCAGAAACCTGTCTCTGGGATTACCTGTTTAGACACTGTTTTGCCCAAGTATAGCTCCCCTATGTCTTTTGACTAGAAAATGAATATGTCCAAAGTGCTTCATTCTGGCAGCATGAAGCAGCAGACATTTACAGACGTATTTATCACTTCAAGCAAGCCATTCCAGGCTGCTTTCTGAAAGTATGATTGAAAATCATTTTGAAAATGTAAAACACTAAAATAAAAGAAATATTGAGACATAACTATCTGTAGGCTCTCCATTTTGTTTAGGAACACTGGGACATTTGACAAAAATAACAAGGATGTTTACTCAGAGTAGTTTTGAATCAAAATTCTCGTTTTCCTCAACTAATGGAGAAAAATGTTGTCAAATAGCACATTTTAGGGTTAAAATAGCAAAGGGTGTTACTCATGCCCACTGTTACTTACAAGTGAATACAGAAATAACTCAGCAATGGTTTGAATTGGCATTGGATTTTTAAATCTGGTGGTTCTGATTTTAATTTAACATATCCTGTGGTGCAGTGTGTGAAATATGTACTTAACCCAGATTGTTGTGAGATGAAAGCACACTTGTGTTTATTTTACATTATTTGCTGTAGTTTGTTGAAAGCCAACATTCCTGGGCAGTGAATGCAGTAGGGATGAATCATTTGAACTAGGTGAGGGGTTAGCAGCTGGAAGAAAACGAAAGTTAAATGGCTATATTAAATTTGAGTAAAATGATTTAAAAAATGTAAAAATGTAGTACTAGGGAAAACAATATCTTCATTCTGGGATAGGGAATTATGGCTTTTTTTTTCTGGTTATCCACCATTACTTTTAATGCCAGGAATGATTACAGCTAACTGACACCACCCATTTTCTACCTTGCACTGCAGAACTGAGGTGCTGACACAGAGTTAAATACAAATTACTACTCAAGCTGTAGAGAACACCTGCAACCATAGTGCAGCACCTAATGATTTACTACTCATATCAGCATAGTCCATAGGAATCTTAACCAAGCACCAGGACACCACCAGATTAAGCATGAATGGCTGAGACAAAAAAGAGTCCCTGCCCCAGAGTGTTTAGTGCAAGGGAAGGATGAGGCAATAGTGGCTGGTGGATCAGACATGAGCTCGGCCCATGGGCAGCCCGTGGTTAAAACGCTGCAAGAGCATCCCGGAGGTTTTTAAGGAGAATTTTGGCAGGAGAGAGCAGAGCAGCCTCGCGAGTGTTTGTGGTGCCATGCCAGAGCAGCTGTGCTGGTGATGGTGAATGGGCAAAAAGCTTCTCTGAAAATCCATCAAGTGAGCAACAGAGGCTTCTATAAGACCTAGTTGGTGGTAAGGAATTTATCTGGTTGGTAAATGGTGCATGGGCACTGAAGGGCCTGAGTAGCAGAGGGAAGTTGCCTCTATCTCATGCAGCAGGGAGAGAAGAGCTGGTGCAGGGGTGCAGGGGCAGCAGTGCCAAAGCTACCTGTAAGGGAAGGACATTGGTTGCAATATTTGAGCTGGATACAGCTTGGATGAGACTATGTTTGTCAAGGACAGAAGGAAAAGGAGGTGGGAGTAGCTGGGCTTCGAAATGCCAAAAGCCTGCACTGGAATTTCAGCTGTAAGGAGATAAAAGGCCACAGTGTAAAGATGGTATTCAGAGAGAGAAAAAAAATCAGAGATGTGAGAAGTCAGAGCAAAGATGAGTCCCAGAGATGCCTGTGGGGCAGGCGGTGCCCTGGGGTCTGGCTTGCATGTCCCAGGTCACTGGAAGGAGCAGCCTCCCTTCCTGCCACATAGAGCTTAGGCAGGATGGCATCAGAGGGACAGGCCTCCAGAGGGATAGATGGGGCAGGGAGAATCACCACAGGTAGAGAGAAGGAATTTGAATCTGTGCTTCCAGGCAAGGTTTTCCAGAGCTAAAAGGAAGAAGCGGAGGAGGAGAGAAAAGCAGCTGCCGGGGCCCTCGGGGAGCCTGTGTGGGAGACCAGTAGCACCCGCAGAAGGAGGACTCGAGCCAGCAGGGAAGGGTCAGAGCCGGCAGCAGAGCAAGGACAACGGCCTCGCAGGTGCTCGGCCGGCCGGGGAGCCCATCCTTTCCTCTGGGCTGGGCACGGCTGCCTGCCAGTTCCCAGGCTGGCGCGCAGAGGATTCCTGCCCTTCCTTCCTCTCTCTGCTCTCCCTGCTCGGGGTGAGGGTGGGCTGGGCTGGAAGGTCTCCCCTGATGTTCAGCATCTGGAAGATCGCCATTCCTGCAGCCCAGAAGAAGCAGGGGTGGCGACGGCTGCCAACACCAGAGCAGCCACAGAGGACCGTGCTGGGCTGGCTAGCAGGAGACCTGCACAGCCACGGGGCTTGCCATCACCTATTTTTTCCCTGATTTTAATTTCCAAGGACAGCATGAATAGTCCTTTATTTATTGGTCTGATTCAGCTGGCAGCAACCCAGAGCAAAGCAGTGACTCCCCACGAGATCGATTAAAAGAGGACAGTCCCTTCCTGAAAACTGCAAAGTTGCATTCACTAAGAGCAGTACGGGCTGGGCTCATATAGTAATCAATGAGGATGTTCTGGTGATTTGGGGCCTTTCTATGTCTGCATTTAGTGTAATATCTGTAGTTGAAATTGATGCAAACTTTATCACACACTCTTATTGCTTGAAAGGTGAGAGAACACTTTGCACGGATGCTGCACTCCCTTGCCAAGCTGAATAAAGCTGTGAATGGGGTGAATGGGGATCCTGGTTTCCTGGTCACTCTTTCTGTTCTTTCTCTCAGTTTTTAGGCTAGCAGATAGTGGGATGAAGACACCTAAATTCCTTTGACTCCCTTGGACATCCCTGCTTAAATGTGATGCACAGGCAGCAGCTGAAGTTGCGGCCTGACCTATTTCAGCCGTCGCGCTTGCACGTTCAGACGCCGGTGCTGAAATCCCGCCCCTCTGCTGCTTCACTTCCCCATCGCTGACAGTGAGGGCAGCAATATCCCGCTTCAAAAGCTGCTTTTGCATCTACGGATACGCAGTTTGAGTACGGAGCAAACAGGCGGTCAGGCATGTGGGATGGAGAGCTGCAGGCCCCAGATGATGTTTTCTGCCCCCATGACCAGGCTGTGGGTTTCAGGTCAGACCTGAATTTCCCCTACGGAGGATTTCCCCTCCGTATCAGAAGCTGGCAAGGGTGCAGCACCACCGGCGTACCCAGGGCCACAGGAGAAAGCCCAGGAGAAGCTCCAGCGGGTGGGCAAGCGCCTTGGGGACAGAGCGTCCAGGTGCTCCCCACGGCACCCCGGAGCGGGGCAGGAGCGAGGGCCGGGGAGGAGCCAGCAGAGGTCAGGGCTGCACTGCGTAAGCGCCCGGAACGCGTCACCCGCTCCCGTCCCGCGCGGGCACCACAAAAATGCACACGGCTTCTCACCGGGGGCCTGTCAGAAACACATCGCTCAGCAGACAGGAGTCTACAGGAGCTGGCATCAAGTTTGAGTGGGAGCTTTCGAACTCCACTCAGAATATTTCTCTTTTTTTTTTTTTTTTTTGTGCATTACATAAATTTAAACTTTTCCATTATCAAAACTCTCATATATTCCAAGAGAGGTTACAAAATGTGTTTACTTACAAATTTGGAAGTAGCGACAAGACGCAATGCAGTGAATTTGTCATCTGCTCATGACTAGCAGATGGTCCTCCTTCTTTGCAAGCAAACTGCGTGAGTCACGTCTTGCCTGGTTCGTAGAGTGGAACTGAGAAACTCTGGCACCAAGATGGACAGTGTCACCCATCGCTAATCGTGCTGCCTGCCTACACGATGAACGGGCACTCTTGCACAGGGAGGAATGCACTGTGCAAAGGTGTGTTGTTCCTCCTTCTTCCATGGTAGATGGATTTGGGTGATGCTCCTGTCTGTAGAGACTGCTTCATGTGGCTCTTGCAATGCAGAGAGAACTTTAAATGGGAGCATATTACATTACCATTTTGCAGAAGATTTGCAAGAGATAACTAAGAGCTGTGCTTAAACAGACCCATTTTTTAGCGCTTGCTGTAGCCAAAGTGAGAAATGCAAAAGAGTCTTCTGAGATCTCTTTGCCTGGATCGAGCGCAGAGATGGCTCCATTTCCTGCATCACTGCACATTGCAGACTTTTCTTCTCTAATCTATGCTGTTAGCAATAGCACAAACACACACAGAAACCAAACACTGCAGCTCTGCATTAGCGCAGGAGTCTACGCGTAGTTTGATGCAGACCTGCTTACCCTGTCAAAAAGATGAGGCTTCATTTTACACTAGGTACCTTAGAGAGTTGTTTTATAGGAATAAAGTCTTCCAACATTATCTTCTGCTTTCCCTCTCCTGTCCTCAGAGCAGCTATTTGACCAGCTATATTCATATTGCTTTCTCCTTTTTTTTTCTGCATTTTTTTTCTGGTGGAACACTTCTTTAGTTTTAACATTAAATCTGCACAGATGATTGGCTTTCCATAGTTTTTGTAGGTTCTTCACAGCATGGGAAGAGGTAGTAAGTTTAAAGAATACAAAAATGTGACACTACAAGCAATAGGGAAAGATATCAACCTGCAAACGTTTTAAAAACCTCTCCAAAAAGTGACTATATTTCAGATTGGCAGTCTCTTTTAAAACAAATTCATTTCCAGAACTGTCACTTATTTATATGGCATAATACTTGTTCACTGTTGCTGGATGCAAGAGTTCCACTCACTTACAACAGCTATATGTAAGTTATGCCATTTTGCCAGATGCTCACACGCTTATGAGACTTGAATTGAGCTTGACTCTCTTTAGGCAGCAGAGTGCATGTGAATAATGCAACAAGAGAAGTTCCATTTCTTCTCGGTTTTCCTTTTCTTTTGAAATGTAGTCTTGCTGGCTTTCAATCAAGAGCACTCCAGAGGAAGGCACTTTTCATATGTAAGAAAACCATAAGCTTTAACATATAAGTAAAATCCACTGAGGACAGTGGGGAAACATTCATTTATTTAATAATACACCATACCTTGGCATCAGTAACTGTGTTACGGAGAGCCAGGAGCTGGACCCACTCTATAAGAGTCTTCTATAGCTGCTGTTTTAGGCTCGTGTCAGAGCAAAAAGAAGGTGCTATGGACAGTTGCTAAGACCTGTGCCCTGGCAGGGCTGTGCTTGAAGGTGAGGAGGGATGCGTCTGAGCTCAACAGAGCCACCGATTTGCTGTGAGTGCCTGGCACCTGTCCAGCCCCAAAGGAATCCTCTGGTGCCTTTCAGATGGCAGGGGAAAATGCTGGCAGCCCTGATCCACAGCTTCCTGGCTCCAAAGGCAACCAGTGCTGGGAAATTAAGCCTGATCATGTTGGGAGGCGCTGCTTCTGGGGAGGGGATGGGAATGACTCCCTTCACCTCCCTTCTGTGCTTTCCCATAGTGGCTGAGGGCTGTCCCACCACCTGAGGCCGTGTGGGGTCGTGCCCGTACAGAAGGAGCTACGTCAACCTAGCAGAGTGCTCCTCCAAGCAACATCCCATTTTTGGAGGGCCGGAGGAGCCCTAGAAAAAAGCCATTGCTTGTTTGGCTTCGGTATTTTTGGAAGCCCTTACTGGGTTCCTCACCTGTGGTAACTGAAGGATAAGACTTGCCGTATGGGCCCCTGGTGTCTGCTTCCCCTATGTGATACAGCAAGGCCCCTGGGAACATGTGCCCTGACACCTTCACTGGCTCTGGGAAGTGTCACAGCTGCAGCCCGTCACTGCCATTTTCCCTTGATTTTTCCTTTTCTGGCTTTCTGCTTCCGAGGCCAAACAATACTGCTGGGAAAGAGCTGATGGAGCCAGGCTTGGGGCATGGCTCTGCTCGGGCTGTTCAGCAGTGGGCAGGAGGCTGCGGCTGCTGAGTTATTGCTCAGGATGTGGCCATGAGAAAGGAAGGAAAACTGAGGTCGGAGTGGTGTACTGCAGGCAGGAGGGGTGGCTTGTGGAGATTGAATTCAAGTATTCAGGGAAGGGTGATTTTCAGGGTACCCTGGGGTGGCCCAAATGCACCGAGCAACTGACAGGAGAGGCCTCTGATGTGCTGAGAAGAGGCTCATCCTCATGGTCCCTGAGGAGAGAGAGCCTCTCTCCTCTCACTGCTGCCAATAAATCCAGAGTTGGGAAGTTGACAGCCACATGCACACTCTGAAATGCTACAGTGACCACATGCCAAATTCTGTAGCCTATAATACTGCTCTAGGTAGGAATATTACATGTTACGGGGCTTTTAGGCTTGAGATGCCCTATAGATGTGGCACTGCACTGCCATACGCACCCCCATACATTACCCCCTCAGCGAGGCACGTTGACTGGATGGTCTTGCAGTCCCCTATGCTCCATGCCAGTGCAGATATCCAGGGACATTCCCCTGCCCTAAGTCCCAGTTGCTCTGACAAGGTTCTCACACACACGCTATACATCCTGAGCTTGGCTTTTACTCTACAATCAATCCCATTTTGTCTTGGGTCCGTGCTGTGCTTCTTCTGCTCTTTCAAACCCCTAACACCCTTGCTTATGGAGGTCTCCTGCTCCAAGTCCTTTACTGTCATTTGCTGTCTCACTGTTAGCCTCAGCAACTTATTGCACAGAGGGTCCTGCAGAGACAGGTTCAGCTCCAACCCAAGCTTTCTCCACAGAGTCGTATTTGCTGCTCTGACCTGCCACTACCTGTGAGACCAAGAGGAAGGAGATGCTGACAGGGGAAGCACCCCGGTGCCTGTGATTGCACCTCTGCCCAGGCAGCACCCCCAGATCACCCGCTCACAAAACCCAGGAGCCGGGGGAAAGCCCTACCGGACTGACACAGGATAGGGGCAGGTGCCATCTGGGACTCTGCTTGCTGGCATGGGCTTGAGCTGAGAACAAACACACTCCTTTCCTTCTCTTTCCACTCACTGACTTCACTGCTTTTGTGACTTCTATTCTTTCTATAGGTATCACAATCCAAACAACCTCTATGCCCTCTGCTTCACAGATTATGCTGAAAAGTAAAAGACTTGGAGAAAAAAAAGTTTAAGCATTCAACATCAGTGAAAGGGCACAGATTGCTCATAGTTCAGACAGTAAGAAGAACGCAATTCTGTAAACCCTGAGCACCTGTGAGTTGCTCTTGGAGTTAGACTGATGGCATGCAGTCCTCACCACATTTCATCATTGCTTCACTGGGCTTGGTGACGCCAAGCTAGGGGAGAGGAAGGAGGCAAGACAGAGACAAATGCAAAGATCTATGGGATGTCCAGGAAAACATGATATAAAGTCTGCTGGGGGAAAATTAATCCAGCACAACTTATAAATAAAAAAGGGGCATGGATAGCTTACAAAGTCAGGTATTTTTTCAATGTCCACACTACTTGGCATCCAAGTCTCAAAATCTTGAAGTAAAACCGTAACCTGGAGGTTACTTGGAGAGGATGAAGTGGTAGAGGCACTTCAGTCTTGTCTGTGTCATGATTTTTGTGGTTAGAAATAGAGAATTAAAAATATAAAAATTTAGTAATTTTTAACAAAAATTACTGTTTTTGTAAACAAATACTAGCTAGCCAGTAGTGGGACCTTGCCACCAAGCCATATTTCTTGCTGAGAAAGTTCCCAGTTACATCCCTCTTGAGTCCAGAGAGATGAAAATAGAATGGTAAAATGTGTCTAATTCTTGAAAACGAACAGCTTCTCTCTTGAAGAAGCTATAGGTAAATGGGATGTTCTGAGTTATGCAGTCTGAAGCTCACAATAAGGCTTTAAACAAGCTACTGGGAAACTGCAAAATCAGCAAGGAGTGCAAAAGCCACCATTGCAGAGCTGGGTGTTTGGGAAAGGAGAGAAACCCAGAATGAACAACAGCACAACTACCGTGCTGATAAGCTATCTAGTTTAAAGCTCTATTAGTGATAACCACACGTGCTACTCTTTGAGAAACAGACAAGCCTATAGATGGAATATAAAATAACAACTTACTGTTGAAGAACTGTAATGAATATACAGATTTGCTAGGCCTCCTATAGAACTATTGTATGGCAGTGGCAAGTTCTTCTTGCTTCTCCTCTAACTTCTTCCTCTAACTTTTCCTTACCCCACTTTCAGCAGAAAATATGCGTGGCACACATCTATTTCATAATGGCCTTGCTAAGATTAGCTGTTTGTGTTTAATAAGAGCTTTGTATTCTGAGGTATTAAGAGGGCACAGTAGAAGTGCAAACCTTATCAGCCATAGTGTTATTATAGTTCTTGATTCCCAGACCTTTCTTAGAAAGCCTCAAGCAAGCGAGAAGCTTGCAAGGCAGTAAATGTGATTGACCATGACTGAAGCTGTGTGTTTGCTAGACTGGAAGAACTGCTGAATTCCCAAATTTTCCCTAGCCATCTCACTGAAAGTGACACTATACACATGAAAAAGAATCCTACGCCTAAATGGATATATATTTTTCCAGCTAAATTCATTGACCTACTTTTACTCACAAAGGGAGGTATACATGCAGCTACTACTCAAATGTCCTAAGATGTCTCAGACATGCAAGGTGGACTTCTCTCACACCTTCTCAAAGTGAACTTGGTGTTCCGACTCCAACACAGCACAGAGCTGAGTCCAGCACATCATGCTCCTCTTTCCAGTGGCATTTCAATGCCTGGATAAGGCTCTAAAAAGACAGATGACCTCTTCCAGATGGTAAACCAAGCACTTGCCTTTCTCTGGGAAGGTGTAGTGAGCACAGGGTTGTCATCCAGGGCAAGTAAGGGAGAGTCCTTAAACTCACTGTAATACAGCCCTGCTGCTTGAAAGTCCCATGGGAGAAAGGAGCAGGAGTTTGCAGGGATCAGACCTCAGGATGAATTCTGGAATGGCTGCTGCATTCTGAGCAAGGAGCCACTTCCAGAAGCTGAGCCTGCCTTTTCTCAGTTCCTGAAAGAGGGAACTGTATTATTACTAAACAAGACTGAGCCTTGGGTCCCAGGGGATGTAAGGTATATACCTTTATTGTTTGCCTCACAATGTGTATCCCTTCTAAAGCTGCATAGGAGCAGTGTAGCTAGAGGTTATTTCAAAATTTGTATTATTTTGGGTAGAGTTCAGAAACCTCGAAGAGGTTGGGGTGTTATGTGTAATTCTTAGCTTCTTGTAAGCTCGCAATGTGAGCCCCAGTTGCTTGGGCTCTGACTACGTAGCCCAGCAAATACATCCCAGAGTCTCCAGATTTTATCATAGAGCAGGACTGTAGAGTTAGCTCAGTGATGTTTGGTCTGTGGGGTTTTTAATTTTTTTTCCTAACTTTATCACTGCTAATGTTTTCTGATAAGAAATCCAAACCATGTGTGACAAAACAAACCTGCCAAGAAAAGCCTTGCGAAAGAGAAGCTAAATGGAAGGTGATTCAAGCATCTGTAATTAGCTAATGGCTGTGAACATTTACGAAATCTCCCAGCAGTGACAGTGAAGTGCTGCTTCTGGCGAAGGGGCAGCCCTCTTGCTTGATGCCTTTAGTGCTTGAAGTCTCACTTACAGTGGTTTCTCGGTAAACTCCACCCTTTTTCTGGCCTATGACTGAAATCAGTATTTCAGCGAGTAATGCAGGAGAGTGAAGGAGTTAAAAGTTCAGATAAGCATAACAAATACTGGAGTGATGAGCTCCTCCAAGCAGAGTGCTCTAGAAAGCCCTCACGTTAATCTGAACAAGGCTCTCAGCAATTGCTGTGTGCAGAAAGAGCTATTCTTGGACTCATAAGGAGGTAAGGGATTTATTTCCTCAGTTGCATGGAGTCATGCTATGAGATATCATTAAGTAAGAATAATTAGGATATGAGCCTTTAACCCACATGTTTTACATGTTTTTTGTGTTTCCACTCCTTTCCAATAAGACCTTTCCTAAGTGGTAGTATGGATTTGAATAACATTAAACTATATAATCCTTGCAAGTGATCTCTGTATCATTATCTGATATGTGAGCATGTTACTTTCTATTTGATCATCTCTAGATAATCTTAGTAATTACTGTTTCAAAGTAATAAAAAAGTTTTAAAAAAGCATATTTCTGTTTGAGCAGTTCAACCTAGTAATAGTTTGATTAAAGTTAAGACAAATCATAGGAAAACTGGTGGTAAAATCCACCAGGAGCAGAGCGATCACTTCAGAGTAATTAAGTTCATGGTGGCAATGACAATATGAAGAACTTGCACTAATGCCACAGAACTGAAGTTTGATAGTGTGAGAAACAAGTGCAAAGAGGCTTTGATGATTAATTTTCTGGCACTAGCTGCTGTCCTACAACATTGCAATCATTACTTCAGAAAAAAACAAATCTCTGTGTGACGTTTTATTGCTTCATCAGCAGAAAAAAAATGTTCTGCTCTGTTTTCTGCCAAGCCAGATCCTTCTCCTGCATGTGGAGGGTCCCCAGGAGACAAAAGGTCTTGTATGAGAGGCTAGAATTAAATTGGAAGGAGACCTAAGAGATCTCTAGTGTCCATCTGAGGTTATTGGGATGAAGAGGTGACCAGAATGGTCTGTTTTGTTGAACTATCTACTGGTGTAGACTTTTTAGAGCAAGGAATCATTTTTGTTTGTTTGTTCATTTGTTTCCAGGGACTCAAACTTATCTCTTGCAAATCTGAGTATTGTTCAGATCTGGATCCCAGCCTACCACTGCTAATTCCAATATAGAATTTGACTCCCCCTTCAGAGGAGTTAAAACTCAATGCTTTTCCTTAAAGGCAACCCAGATGCCTTATTGAATGACCTCGTGTCAGTGATCCCATCCAAGGAAAATTAAATAGATGAAATTACAGATAAGCTCCAGGACTTAAGGAGGATCAGGCTGGCTGACTCCTAGTAAGTAAAGCCAAGATAGAATATGAACACTATTACTATGAGAGTGAGACCCACGTTGGTTGGGATCCTACAGCTTTCAGGTACTCCCGCTCACCTTTTTATCCACTAAAAACTGGGCTGACATTCATATAGGGATATAGTAAATGCTACTGCTACAAAACCTTTTGCCCCGTTAATAGAACAATTGACATACACTTTCTATCAAGGTTTCAAAATCACAAGGTCATAATCATTAATAAGAATAGTTTATGCAAAACTGCTTACTATTGATGAACTAGCAGAGCACAGAACTCTAATTCCCATTAGAGCTTGGAAAGCTCTGCTGCCGACTGTCAGGGGACAGGATTTTGCACTGGATTGCTAATTAGCTGAACATTTGCACATGCTTGTATATACTAACTCATGGTGAGGGCAGAATGTGCTCTGTGACTAGCAGGTCTTGTCCTGCTCTGCTAAGTGCTCTGCACTTTGTTGACCATGCTGATACCTCACCAGGTACAGCTGAAGGTTTTGTGGCCTTAGCTCTTACTTGAGATGGTGTTTCCCTGTCATCTTTTGCATGGCCATTGGCAGGGTGAGCCTACCATTCCCATATGCTAAAAGCAGTGACTAATACGGGGTTTGGGACAGGGCATGTGGAGGAACCACTCAGGAAGTATGGAAGTCTTGCCCTGAACAGGTGCAAACACCCAGTATAGACTTGGGAGCTAAATATAGAGGAAGGAGCCTGGTGGGACAGAAGTGGCCAGGCGGGACAGGTGAGGTGATAGGGAAGAGTCAGGAAGCTACAGACATGAGGAGACCCAGGCGGAGGAGGGGAGAGACAAATATTCAGTGTAAGCAAATGACTGTGCTGAATCAGACTGCCCTTCACCTGAGCAATATTGTGCCAAGGCACTACCCAAGCTCTATACTTTGTGGTATGCTACATAAACAAAACTACACGCTTCCCAGAAGCACCCTGCATTGTAATGGTTGAAATGATCCAAGATGACTAATTGCAGCCATTATAAAAATAATAAGAGCTTGTAATACATCTGTATCTCTTAAACTTAGGCCACTCCAAATTCTTGCTGGTTTCATCAGTCACATGCTTAGAAATGCTTCCAATGCACTAAGGAGAACGATAGCAGCAATAAATCAGGTGTTTAAATCCCCCCAACCATACTAGCTTGAAAGAAATTCTACATCCAAGGCAGAGAGCCAGATTTTATCATGAGAAAAAAAGATTCCTCTGCATGTGCTAACGAAATAGATGTTCCTGATGTTCTAGGCAAGAGCACTGCAGGTTTTACAATAGTGATAAAATGCAAATTCCGCCCATAAGTCTTTCTATTGACATAAAGGATAACAACATATACATGTGTGTGTGTGCGCGTATGTGTATGTGTTTAAAAATATTGTTTTGAAACTGCTAGGGAAGGTATTGTAGAGCAATATGACTTTACAGTTTTCTTTTGAGATAAATATAACAAATTGCATTAAAAGTTATACCTCATGCTAATTCGGTAAAATTGCAGAGTTCTGTGTATGCCGTTGACATGCAGCCTACAGCTCTTCATAGAATACCAAATGCACCCACATGCTCAATGTTAGTTAAAGGAATTTTGCAGAAGCAAAAATAGAGGTGTAATACAAATAAAGATTAGAAAGTCTGATAACAGGAAAAGCGAAGCATCTGTAATATTTATGGCCGATTCTCCAGTGCCCTAGATCTTTGATATCAATTTTATCAGAGTTCATATAAAGCCATAAAAAAGTTGCTAAAAAGCAAGGGCTAAATGGATTAGACATTTATCACTCATGTGGCTGAACCTGCTTTTGGTATGAGCTGCTAATGGTGGATTAAGCTCTAGAGTTACAATCCCCACAAAGTATTCTAATGCATAAAGCCACAATGTGTAACTAAAGAGTTTTTATTTTTTGTGAATCAAGTCAAATAAATTCACTCTTTTAAGTCAGTATTCTACAAGCTTCCCACCTCTTTCATATATGAAGTCCAGGGGTGCCCTAACGGTTAATGGTCTGAAATGCCTTTCACATGGTACAATATTGGGTTTGCAATAATATTTTATCGTGTCTGACAAATGCTTTTTGAAACATTAGCCTTCAACACTCTAAAAGTTGCAGACGAAACCAAACCCCTTCTGGCAGACTTAGGTTCCTACCTTCACCTGTGGCTTTATGCAAGCCTAGCCAGAGTGTCTAAAACACATGTGAACTGTCATCAGAGAAACCAGATCAGTAGTGAACTCTTGGACAATTCCATCTTGCAATCACACCAAGTTCCACGTGGCAAATCTGGCCCTTCCATAAACAGCTAACATGTTATCGGCCTCACTGATGTGATGTCCACTTGCTTTAGATCCAGATTTAGCTCACTTTTAGTTGAAGGGTCCCTACCGTGGTGCTAACAGGAGAGGGAAATCCAAAACAGAAGGGTTTCTCATAGATAGATTCTTCACTTTATGCAAAATGTGTTGTGACACATTATCTCTTTAGCATGTAGCAAAAGTGTACTTTGCAATGACTGAAAAAAATCAGTTAAATCTAGCCTGTACTTGTGTTCTGGTTTGTTATTTATAGCAAGTGTGGGAGTGTGTTGGCCTCTTCTGACAGCATATCATGGCCGTCTTGAATTCCGAAGGCACTTTTTTAGTTGCTACACTGAATGTTTTAGAAGTTTAATCTTAAATTTGAAAGTGCTTTTGAGACAAGTCTATTCATGACACATTAACAAAACCAGACCAAGAAATGAGTATGGCATGAACTCCTGTGCTGTTTTAATGAGCCCGGTTGCTGAAAGTGCATTACCCTCATATGCTAGCTTAAGCATGGCCCAGATGGGTCCACAGTGATGCAACACATCTTTGCCTGCAATATCTCAAGAAAAAATAAGTGTTTGGAGAGATTTCAAGAGTGCCTGAGTGATTTAGAAAACCAAATCTCGAGTTGTTGAGGAGTATACTTTGCATGGCACAAAGTGGAGTTTTAGCAGCAAGCTTAGACAGAGGCAAAGGAGTTAATTTTCCTCAATAAGAAAACATGGAAATATTTTTTCCCACTAATTAAATATGAAACTGACTAACTGTGTGCAAGTGTAATTTTCTTATCTTATTACCCATGTTCACTTCTGAAGTGAATAACTACCAGCATTGGTACAGTATATGGGCAGAATAATAGTCACACCGATTTTTACTTTAATCTCTGAATACAATTAGCATAATTTAAACCATTATAAGCTACAACAGATAGAAATCACATTATGGAGACTGTAGGTGGGGAAGTGGGTGGTCACACGCAGAGGGAAAACTGGAAGAGCACTTAAAATACAACCGAATAATAGGCATGCAGGAGAAGGGAAAAGCTGTGTGGATATAAGAGGCACGTTGGTTCTAGTGGTGGGGGGAGAAAAGAGTAGAATTTTAGGGCATTCGGTGCTGTGAGACTTAATCCAAGAAATGCTGTTTACCTCGGTGTATGTTTCCCTTTGCTCACTGGCACCTGTTTATATGAGCACAACCTTCAGCCAGGGGCCCAGCACCCCTCAGGTGGAGCAGATTGACGGGTTGTTTGAGACGGAAGCAAGTGGCTGGCCTGAATTGACTGTGGAGTGGGAGAAATGACCATATGAAGAAGCAGCAAACACCATGATGCCACTTCTTACACACAGAAGGAATGATGACTCAACTTGTGGACAGGCACTATTTGTCTTTAGGAAAAGCCACTGAGTTTTCTTTTTTGAGACATATTGCCACATGAGTTTGTAAATGGCAGCACCATCTCGCATTTCCCTGTCAGCAGGTCTTAGGTGCAACAGCTTGTACAACTGTTTTACTGGACATGACCCCCAAATCCTGTCTTCTGTCAGAGCACAGGAGGAAACGCCCAGTGGAGACTAACCAATCACACACCTTTTGTGACCAGGTGAAGAGACAAGTAAGGATATGGTGGGAAAAAGAAAAGGGCAAGTGAGGAGAGAAATCAGAGAGGGAACTGGGCACACAAAGGCCAAGTGTATGTGTGAGGGGCAGGAGGCATGGCAGGGGAAATGCAGGAGGAGCAGAGAGAAAGATTCGCCAGAGAAGGAGACCAGAGGTGGAAAGCAAATCCTCAACTGCAGAATGGAACTGTAAAAAGGGGCAAAGGCAAGTGGTGCAGCAAGAAAGTGCCAAGAAGGAGGAGATGAGATGGGGACAAGTCAGTGAAGAAAACATGAAGCCTGAGGGAAGTGGCAAGGCCTCATCCCAGCACACTCACATCTCCCTTTTCCTCTGCTGTCAGAAAATACTGACAAAGCCATTCACAAGCCCTTGGTTCATCTGCCTCTACAGCTGCTCCAAGGAGAGAAAGAAAGAAAGGATTACAATCTACAGCCCATGAAAATAAGCCGATGAGCACTGTTACCTTTCCAAGACTTGCCCGTATTCTTCATGTGCATCCCTTAATTGTTACTTTTTATGCAAGAAATCACCACTGAAGTGTTTTCCGGATGTGCAATGAAATAAAATCCAGGAATCTCATCTGTTTAATGAGTAATAATCTAAAGTTGGTCGTAGTTAAATTTCTCTCTGCAACCCCTTTTTGATAGTTGCAAGGAATTCTGTAAGAACAGTCCTTGCTGAAACACCTGGCAAGATGTGTTAGGCTGGGATAGCACACATTGAACATTAGGAAAACCTTATTTGTATCCTGAAAATTTATCCTGAGCATGTTGTTGGAAAAGAACTGGAAATGTTCTTCAGTATGCTTATCAGGCTTGTGAATAAACTGTAGCTGGGCTTTACTCTCGGGGACCAAGATTTACTTCTGTTTAGCTCATTCCTTTGACATATTTTCTCAGCTCAGATTTACTGGTTTCCTATCAGTAAGATATGTCTTATGGACAAAACACGGGTCTCACTCCTAACTGGACGTTTAATGTTCTGTGCTTTTGAAGCCTTCTTATGAAAACTGATCTCCGAACTAAACTCCCTGCTGCCTAACAGACTACGGTGTCACCAAATGTCACTTGCAAAAGCAGCTTTCCAGCTCAGTGAATATTGGCTTGGAAGTCCAATGACTCCAACAGTGCCCTTGGGCGACCCAGAGGGATGATGCCATCTCAGCCCTTGGAGGGTTTCCCCCCCAGATTTTCCTGGACAAAACTCAAAACTTCCTATCTAATGGTGAAGTCAGTCCAGGTTGGAGCAGGAGCTGTGGTTAGAGACTTCCAGTGGATCCTTCCCACCTTAATGGGAAGTCCTCCAGTGTCCAGTCAGGCTGAAATGAGTTTATTCTCTCCATTTCCATCTATTTCCATCTTTTTGCTTTCAACTTGGGGGTGGGGAAGGTACAGCCTTAGCCTCATTCCCACAGAGCTTCCATTTTGGGATGAGAATATCCCGCGTTTGGGATCAGCCCTACTTGCATTTTTTATGATGAATTAAGCAAAGCTGCGCTGAGATATGCAGCGTGCTCTCTGGGTGTGGGGGAGATTGGCCAGAAGATCTGTAGACCCGTGATTCAGAGGAATGTACATCACCTCTAGAAATACCGACACTGCACAGTATTTGTAGATGAGCAGTATGCATAAAGTAAAAATACTTACATACTGTATATTTGTACTTTTGGTAATGGTGACAGACGGTGATATTTCATGAGGATATTTTCAGGATTTGGGCTTTGTTTATTCGATTTATATTAGCCGTATTAAACGGGGCAAGGGAAAGAGTTGTGATTGCACTGCAGCACCCTGCTGCAAAAACTTCAGTAAAGCCAATTCAGCAATTAGCAAGTAAGCATTTTCCATTTTTTCCCTGTAATTTTTGTATTTTATAGACTTCATAATTAAAATAACCTCTTTAATATGAGTGGCTGTAAAACAGGTAATAGTATCCATCTCTGAGAAAGACACATACATACAGAATGTGCACGTTTCTAAAGGTAAAAATGAAGATAGCTGGTAAAGCACGGTAGTGCGGTAGTGTATTTTTAACACTCCTTTTCTGTTATCTGATTTAGCAAAAAAAAGTTTTAAAAAAAAAAAAAAAAAAGAGAAGAAAGAAATGCTAACAAGCACACCCCTTGCCCAGCCCAAGCTCTTAGGAAATAGCAGCAGTCCTGCAGAACTGCCTTCGTATCAGTGTCAGGGCTCTATATTTAACAAGCTTTCCCTGGCTCCCACACCCAGATGAATTCATTGGAATGCAGAGGGAAAGCAAGAGCTCATCTGACTCATTAGGAGGCTGACACGTAATTACCATCAATTAAAAATGCCTTCTAGAGCGACCGTGTGAATTTGTGCCTGCTGAAATAAATGAAACCATCAGGATCTCTGCAAGCGGGGCTGGCTTAGCACTGCACTCAGAACTAATGCAGATTTGATTAATCTGCAAAACTAGTTTGTGGATGTGCTGAGTAACATTGCCTCTCCCGTGCATGCGAAGGGATCCTTCAGGAGGCAATGTTACAGAGTTTAAGTTTTACCTCATCCACTTCACTGTCTGTGACTTAAGCAATATATTCAAAGGCCTGTATTTATCGGGAATCTGTAGTAAAATATACCTGTTGTGACAAAACTATTTTGTTGATGCTAGATTATTTTATCTTTTGTCTTTCACTTGCCAACTGCGAGGAAAAATATTAAGAGATGAGAATGTTACAGCAAATGATTACCAAACTGGTTGCAGTTTCACTGTGTCTGTATTGAGAAGGGTAGTAAATGTTATCTTTCTTATTCTGAAGTCCTCCTCAGAATCTCTTCTATTTAGCACTGACTTGTTAGGTTTAGAATAAGATATTCGGAAGACCCAAAAGGCTTTTGAGCAAACTCAATGATACAGAAGTGCCTCATCAGGAATACTCTTATGAAAGTTTTATCTCAAACCATAAACCTTTTGGATTCATCTAATATTTTAGGATGCACTTTTTAAGATCAAGTACCACTGATCACACTTTTATTTTTTACAATTACTGAAAAAATACAATAGAGCAATTATGGATATATATATATGCCTACTTACACAAGTATTTTAGAGTTTTCATTGTATGGTAAGTATGTTCTTATGCTGTACTCACTTGTATTCAATAGTTATAACAAGCAGCTAATCTTTCTTTTGCCTGTAAAGAGGATAATACTCGATTCATCAAGGTATATTGCATTGCTACATGGAAAATGTGCATAATAAAGCCATAGTCAGTTAAGAGCAGGGATTGCCATTACTTTTACTTGCTAAATATTTTCTGGTAGTGCCCAAAGCATGCTTATGTTTAGCTCTACATAATCGTATAATAAAATTATTCCCACAGATGAAAAGCATCCAGACCTTCACCAAAGCTTCTAGGACCTGCCACAGTACAAATAGCAAATGGTCCTAGAGTGCAGACATTGATCTGGATGCAGAGTTTGATAGATTCTTTTATTCCATGCATGGATGTATTTTAAGATGAACAAGAGACTCCAGATAAATCCCTTGTGCCTTTTCAAAAATGCAAATTGGTTCAGAGAACTTCGATCTGATTCCATTTCTAGTTGGAATATTCTGTGGAGATTGTAATGGGAAAGAAAATATCAGAGAGCTAAAAAGATGAGAGAGCCAACTTGGACCTCTTCAGGGAGTCCTTGGAGGAATCCCCTGGGAGGAAAGGGGGTCCAGGAGAGCTGGCTAATACTCAAACTCTGCTTTCTCCGAGCTCAGGATCAGTGCATTCCTACTAGAAAAAGGTTGAGCATGAGGGACAGGAGACCTGCGTGGATGGGCAAGAAACTCTTGGGTAAACTTAAAGAGAAAAAGAGAGCATACGTAATGTGGAAGAAGGGTCAGGCCACATGGGAACAATATAGGAACATTGTGAAGGAATGCAAGGATGCAACGAGGAAGGCCAAAACTAGGGAAAGTGTGGGCCTGCTGCTGAATGGCGAGGGTACCTTAGTTATGGATCCTCCTCCTCCACTTAGCTCTGGTGAGGCTGCACCCGGAGTACTGGGCGCAGTTCTGGGCTCCCCAGTGCAAGAGGGATGTGGAGCTGCTAGAGAGAGTCCAACGTAGAGCAACGGAGATAATTAAGGGATTGGAGCATCTACTATATGAGGAAGGACTAACAGTGAGCTGGGTCTGTTTAGCCTGGAGAAGATTGGGAGGGGATCTGATCAATACGTACAAATACCTGAGTGGAGAATGTAAACAGGATGGGGCCAAACTCCTCTCAGTGGTGATGAGCGACAGAACAAGGGGTAATGGGTACAAATTAAAACACAGGCAGCTCCATGTCCATGTGAGGAAGAACTTCTTTCCTGGGAGGGTGCCGGAGCCCTGGCACAGGCTGCCCACAGAGGCTGTGGAGTCTCCTTCTCTGGAGATCTTCCAAACCCACCTGGATGCCACCCTGTGCCCCGTGCTCTAGGGGTCCCTGCTGGAGCAGGGGGTTCGACTGGATGATCTCTAGATGACCCTTCCAACCTCAACCATTCCGTGATTCTGTGAAAAATATCTGTACATATATGTGTATAGGTATTTGTATGTATATATATGTATGTTTTGTGTGTGTGTGTGTGTGTGTATACCCATTTTTATCAATATTTTAGCATATTTCATCTCCTGTGTACATCAGTAGTTATTCTGAGAGCAGAATTGAAGTAAGGATCCTTGAATGACTCTAATGCTGGTTACTGGATATTTTAGATGCACACCTGCATTCATTGTGCAGAGGCCAATTACCAAATATGAGGAAAGTCACAGGGAAATTTCAGTTATCATAATATAGAAGCTTGTATATTCTCATATGTTCAAGAGAGAGGTACTTACACTAGAAGCAACACAGCAGGCCTCATATTATTCAGTTTTAAAAGGTACATGGTAGGCTGGTTTGGTATATAGGATTTTGTAAAGTATGTTATCTACACATAAACAGATACTGATTTTGGTTTTGTACAAAAATCTCTCCAGGTATCGAAAGCAATTGATTGCAAATCAGAAGTCAGACATCTTTTTAGAGGTTTTCTTAATTTTTTTTTTTTTTTAGTTATTTCTCAAAGGATGGGGTGCTCTGCTAGGAAACGTAAGTGTCAGGAAAATACAGAGGTGATTTTATTAACAATATAAAGTTGCTTTTTTGGAAATATGTCTAGCAGATTTACAGCCTGGTATCTCCCCTGAAGTTGTATAAGTCGAAGAAGAAGGTGGAGCTGAGGGGTGGGACAGGAGCTATTTATCAAGAATAATTGAAAAAAACTACCTTCCTGAAGGTACCACTTATTTATATACTTTTGATCCGTTTGATCATTTGCAGGCTTTGTTTAAATATGCAAGTATTTATACTTGAAAAACTGGAGAGTGTATGGACATGGTATCAGTCAGAAAAGCTTTTTCCTCAAAGATCAGTTAGGTTAAGCTCATGGGAGGGGAAAAATAATTGTTTAAAGCTAACATCAGGGTGATGTTGTTTATGTTTAGAGTAAACCTCACGATAACTAGAACAAAACAGCAAAATAATAGGACAAACTCTCTGTGATCATAAAGCAGTGCAATTTTCTAGAAGGCAACTTCGTTTGCTCTCCATCACGTTCTAAACCTGGAAATATAAAAAGTCTTCTTTTCCTACTGAGATTATACCCTGCAAATTTGCCATGGAAACCACTTCTTTATTTTTTAGATCCTTTTTTTAGCTGAGTTGTAGTGATTCGTTCAGACATGGGAGGTGCGAATCTTGTGCTTTGGGTCGGGGGTCTCAGGGAGACTGGCTAAAGGGAGAAATCAGGAGTGGGGGGCAGAAAGAGGAATAAATTCCTTTTCCAAAATGTGTTTACCTCTCAGAGCTCTCAGAGTAGGGGGTTTAGCAAAGGAGAGATGCTTCTGACGGCTGGGGAATAAAAGAACAGAGGCCGTTTTTCCACAGAAACTGAGAAACGAACCCTGAAAAACAGAGGCCGGGGGCGACCCACTTTCGGGTGCTCGTGCACGTGCGGCTGCGAGGGGCAGCACGGCAGGCAGGAGACGAAGCTCC
This sequence comes from Eudromia elegans, assembly GCA_003342815.1. Taxonomy (NCBI): domain Eukaryota; kingdom Metazoa; phylum Chordata; class Aves; order Tinamiformes; family Tinamidae; genus Eudromia; species Eudromia elegans. The sequence continues at coordinate 1,426,168 of PTEX01000045.1, read as the reverse complement.
CGCAGCCACGTGAGCTGACTCACCGGTGAGCCCCATAACAATAACAACGCGGTGTCCGTGCTAGCAGCAGCCTCGCAGGAGGCAGAAAACGCTGCAAAGTGACTCGGGGAGGAAACTGGAACCGATGTCCAGTGATGAGGAGGAAGGGCTGCGGTGAAGGGTCTCCATCCCATCACCCACGGGACCACCCATTGCCCCTGCCGTGGCCTGGCCTCTTGTTTGAAAACTCGAGGTTTGTGGAAGGCCTGGACTGTTCTTTCATGACTGTGTTTTCATGGGCATGGGTTTTCTTTCCTTGCTTAAATCCAACTATGGTGAGTATCCCAGAGTATCTGTGGGATAATTCAAGTATGTCTTAAAGAGAAAACTTTTAATTTAAAAAAGAGGAAGGTTTGGGGTGAAGGCAAAAGCAGAAGTTTTGCTTACACTTCATCAGCAAACTTGGTTTCCAGTTTGCCCTGGATGCAAAGATAGAATTTGTCCCTCCCTCTTTTAATTCAGTCAGGACTAGTGAATTTTACCTGGTTTACAGCATTGCTGCAATCAAACCAATTGTGCCTCAGTACCAGTTCACTGATGGGACTTTGGGGTCCATATCTCTCCCTTACCCATTATTTGGTAATCCCATTTTTTTGTCTGCTCTTCTCAGATGGACTTTCCATGTACTTTTCTACTGATGGAGCATTTCCTCACCCTTCTGTTGGCATAATGCCGTGTCTGATTGTACTAAACACATGGAATTTTTTATGGTACTTCGTCGACCACGTTGAGTTTTTAGGATGATTTGTTCCTTCCCACTTCTTTTACTCACTGATATAGTAGACTTGTTCAGGAGAGAAATTGGACATTTCAAGGTTGATTAGATACTATAGCAGCCTAGTACAAAATTGCATCTTTCTGCCTTGCTTGTTTTTAATACAATACCTTACAGAGTCTGAAGTCCTCAAATGTGCACCTGTTTTTCTTGAGGATATCCACAAAGTGACTGGAAATCCAGGACACATTTTCTGTTCTTACTTGGACATAACTTCAGCAAAACTTCAGAAACTGAAGGATGTAATCATTGTGTAAAAGATGCACAAGCTGCATGTTAATATGTCCAAATTTACTTTTCATTTTATTTATTTATAATTCTGTGGAGTCCAGGAGCCCAAAGCATAGGTCCAGATCATGTTTTGATGGCCTCTGTAAATAGATAGATCTATCTTGCTACACTCATCTGGTTTTAATCGTGTGTATGAATATGCTTTTTTCTCCACTGATTAATATAGGTACTTCATATCACATGCTGGGTTCTGCGTGGTGCCTTGACGCCGAAGTCAGATGTTTAGACTCAGTGAGCTGTCCTCATATATTCCTCCCTCAAAGCATTATTGTTCTTATGGTGAGCAGTATTTAACCGCTGTATTCTATTTCTGTATTGTTTTACATTTATCATTCTTGCACAAGACACCATAAAATATATAAATGAACGTAAGTTATGTTTCTGCAGTGAAATCTAAAACAAGCAGAGATCTCCACACAAAACTCCCAAAACATCGTCTCTGAAGTTCAGGCAGTCCCCTCCCTTGCAAGTGGACTGCTAGTCTTCTGCAGCGAAGCTTTCAGGTTCACTGGGCTATTCGTTCCAGCCCTTCACCGCTCCAATAACTACTCGTGTGTTTGGCACTGTTGTTAAATATTTCATATCTACCTCTGTGAGCTCTGGGTAGTGCTGAAACAACTGCTGATTCAGAATGTAATGGGGATTTTCTGTTTCCAGGTCACTAAATATAAGCTTTGGATTCAGCACACAGACTGGTCATGTTGAAAGACCATCTTTCTACACTGAACCCTGTAGAGGAAGGTCAGTGTTATCTGAAGGGGGTAGAAAACAGGGAACTAGGAGATAAAGCAATATTTAGTCTTTCATTCAATGAATTTTTGAAAGACTCACTTGGATTTGGAGTCTCACAATTGGCATTTGAGATGCTTAATATTTCTGTTTTGTCAACATTTTTTGCTCTGTTGAGTTTTGGAATCAAAATTATGGACATTTTCCATAAATAAAAATGATTAGTTTTCTCCTTCTGAAACTTTTTAAAAAAGATGCCTGTACCAAAGCACCTGCGGATTGACTTTAGCTCTCTGAAGTAGCTTCTAGATATAATCTGGGCAAGCTATATAGGAAGATATGTTTTCACTGATCATCTGATCAAGGTGTATGCATACATATGCAGATACACATGCACATATTCCAGAAGTATTCAAAAGACAAATTTTAGTGAGATCCCTGCCCTCTAGTTTGCTGAAGGTTTGTCAGACCCAAATGCTCACGTGCCATGTTTGGAAAACCATAGTTGTACTTGAATCCAGCAGAACTGTTGTATCATGGGAAATTTCCACAGGATCACAGAAGGATTGAGATTGGAAGGGACATCTAGAGATTATCTAGTCCAATTCCCCTGCTCCAGCAGAGACACAAATGACAGAGCACAGTCATTTCCAACCATTCCCAGTGACAAGCTCAGCAGTATGTCTCTGTGTAGGGCTTGGTGTGACAGCAGAGTGTCTGCCAGTCTATTGAGATATTTTGTCTGCCCAAAACCACAATGAAATGGGGAAGTGCTCTCACATTTCTTTCATGTTTGTACGGCTACAGCATGGTGATAACTTCACTGTCCAAAGGCTTAGACTAAAGACAGCTACCAAAGCGCCCTTCTTCCTAGATAACTTTGTTTCAATAACACTTCACGTGAAATGTGAATTTATGAGAAACTGCCTTGCTTCTGTGCTGCCTCGGCTTTCTTTGCAGTAGCACCATATGCCAGAAGGAAGTGAGAAGAAAGAGTGAACCCAGACCTGCTTCACAACAGCGAGGAAAGAGAGCATGTCTCATGTGCAGGGGCAGCTTCAGTCTCGAGGACGGTAGCTAGAGCTGGCTGAGCTAAGCAAAGTCAGCATAAGTCTCTGTATGACAGTTTCATTTTCTGTAACACCATATAAACCTTCACAGAAAGTGTGACAGCCCTCCCATAATCATATAGAATAAAAGAAAAAAAGAAGGTCTTCCAAACTTCCTTGGCTAATACTAACAGAGAAAACACTCATCTTTCCTTTTGCGTTTCCCTCTTCTTGTGAGGGATGCTGGAAATAATACAAACAGAAGGAAGAATGTCAGTGGTCTCTATTTGGCATATTTTTAATTGCTATTGCTGATGTTATTCTGAATGGCCATTTTTGAGTTATTATTTTCCTAATTTGGCCATTAATTTTGTTGACAGTGTTTCTGTCAGGGTGCTTAGGCACAAGGTGTTGCAAACCACAAAGAGTAACACTCAGATTCAAAAGCAGGTGGGTGAAACCAAGTAGAGCATGAGCAGGCTAAGGCACATCATGGTACAGCCTTCTTCCAGGCGAAAACCTCCTGTATAATGTTTATGTTATAAAACCTCCTGGGGCAGCCTGAGTCCTGGAGAGATAAAACTGAAAGGTTTACTGACATTTACAGCTTTGCTTTGCCTTCCTTATGTGTAAGGATAGGGGACAAAGCATAAGTACTCGGTCTGGGTGATGGAGGGAAAAACTGATGAACTTCTAGGTTAGATGGCTGGATCTGAGCTGAAAATCAAAACCTTGTGAAAGTATGGAAAATAAGTTTGACATGGAGGAAGATGAGCCAAGAACAGTGAAGGGAAAGGAAATCAAGACAATCCCCTTATTTCCTACCTTCTCAACATGGGCACCGCCAGCTTGCAAGCACTGAAGGTAGACAGGAGTAGTCAGGTTAGGAGGTGACCAGAAAAATGGTAATATTCTGGCAGTAAAAAAGTCATTTACACAGGAAAAAGTTATTCAAATTATGTATAAATATAAAAGGAAATATTTTTGCACCTCTCTTCATCCTTATGATCACTGATAATTAGTTGAAATTAAAATCAGAAAGCAGAGAAAAATGAGTTTCTGGTGTGCTTGAGGACACTTATTTTAAAATAGGTTTCTTAAAATGATGCAAAAATATTTGAACAGATGGTTTTCATAATATTGGAGAGGAAAGGGGAATTCATATATTTTATTAAGATGTTCTAACAAAATCTGTAGTGCCTAATACAGTATTTCTTCCCCAGAAGAAGTGGGATTTAAAATCAACAGCCTTAGTGCCAAAAGATGAGCACCTTCCACCTGAAGCACAGGAATAGTTCACGCTGTTAGTTGCTGTAGAAAATGTTCAGATTGGCCATCTCCTTGAGCATGAGAAAGGTCCACATGGTGCCAAGGAAACTACAGAAGGGCTCTGGCTGCTTTATGGTGTTCAGCACCTAACATAAGGTTGGCATTTGTGCATCATGAAATAATGATTGATTAATTATTATTCATATATATTCTTCATTATAGTCATTCCATAGTAGCAATTAGTGATAGTGGATTAATATTGCTTCAGAGAGTATATTTGCTGTAAAAAAATTTTTTTTTATTCCTCATCTAATAGAAAGAGACCTTCCTGCAGAAAATAAAGATATTTGGAAACCTGAACTGCAGCTTTCACCCTGTCATGGCATAGATTTAACACGACATGAAACCTCTTAATTCCCTATCCCTTGTGTAACTTTGATTACATTCCAAAATCAGATGACTAGCTGCAAATTCTTTTTAGGCATCCAATATGTGTACAGGAAATCCTTTTCATTAATTTTTCCTTCTTTGCACTCTAGGAGTCTTGCAACTCAAGACCCATGTAGCATCATATCCTCTGCCTCCATGCACTGAGTACCTAAACAGGCAACATTCTGGCTAGCTGCGTTCTACTAAAAGTCATGATTTGGTGAAGTTTTTCGAAATAGCCTTGTGTTCCCATTCCATGCTGTGCCTCATGCAATATTTGTTTGGCTAACTGAGAGCAGAACTGCCCCGACTTGCTTGGGAGGCTGGGAGCTGCTCCCAAATAGCTGAGACAGGGGGAGGACCTCATAAAAGTACCGGCAACTTTGCATAGATGACCTGTTTTGATTTTAGCCCATGTAAGATAACATTCTGACTTTGTTCTTTTTTTTTCCTCTTATTTGAAGAAGAAAGGAAAAAGCTGATAAAAGAGCACATGAGACCCAGATCCAAAAATGGACACACACTCATTCTAGGAAAAAAAGGGCTTTATATTTCATATGCTTCTTATTTTCAGTGTGTATGGAATACTTCATGACCCAGAAATTTCTGGTTTTGAAGAGTGTTCATGAAATAGGATTTTTAACACCGAATATTGCACAAGATTATAGGAAGTTTGCATACTTATAATGTTAGCTTGTTTTTATCTAAGGACAAAATGTCTGAACAGAAAAAGCGGGGAGGTGTTACTGAGCGTGAAAGGAAGAGTAAGAAAAATAACCAAATATTGTTTTAATCTCTGGAGGAACAATATGAAAAAACCTCCATGTTTATTTTTATAGAATTTGATTTTTTCATAATAGCAAGCTTTGAAATTTTACTTTGAATTATTTTACAAGTATGAATTTATTTGGGGAAAATTATTGCATAATAAAATATTATTTTATGATAGCATACAATACTTGGATAAATTACGGTTCGTTTACTGTGCATTTAAGAATTCACTTCTATTTATAATAATTGTATTTATACTGCCTCATTTCCCCAATTAGAGAAAAAAAAGTGATAATTAAACCTTATTTTTTCAAGGACAAACACACTTTTCTTTGACTTTTCCTACCGAAGTCTACATGACAGAGTTATGGTGGTTTATATCAGTAGAAGAACTGACCCTTAAATAAGCATCATCATTTTATGTCATTTGTTGAATTGTAACTAAAATTGGTTAGATTGCAATAAAACCTCTTAATATGTTATCTGCATGCTGAAAAAGAGAAAATGATTTGTCTAAATTACGCAGTGATGTTAAACCACCATTTCCGTTTTTTCTGTGATGATGCTTACCTACTGGTGTAGGAAAGATTTCTTTCTTCCTTCCAGTCACACCCACAGCCTTGAAGAAATAAAAATAAAGCCATAATTTCAACACATTAATAATGTCTTTGTAGTATTTGAAAAATCTGAAAGAATAATCATTTGTTTTTATTGCTAGGTTACAGATTATATTACATTTCTCAGTTTTCTCAGTCACTAGTTCATTGTCACATTTGCAGAATTTTTATAAGCTATTAAGTAATTAAAAAGCACATGTGATGAGATTTGCTTTAGATGATATTCTAAAATAATTAAAATTGCATGCTAAAGAGGACTGAATTGTTTTAACAAAGCTCTAACAAAAATACCTTACCATATTGTCATAATTTTCAGGTAATGTTCTAACAAGATCAGCTCTGCCCGACAGAGGAGATTCTATGCACTACAAGTGCAGCACTCCAAAATGTTTCTGCATTTGTAGTTCAAATGTATTTTGTGTCTGGTTACAAATTCATCCCTTTTCATAAGAGATATATTAAACTCCAATTCTGCAAACACTTAAACCAGTACTGTCAATAATTTCAAGGCTGGGGCTTTAAATTCTACTCTGAAAAAAATATTGATGGAATCTGACCTGTAAGCATAAAAGAGGGGGTGCAAAATACTGTATCAAACATTTTATTGTTTCGTGATTATAAACTGAATTCAGATTCAGTGTGTTTGGATAAAAAAACAGGGTTTCAGATTAAGTTGTTTTAGTGCAATCAGTGCTATGAAAAAAAAAAATGTTCTAGGAGAAAGTTTTGTTTCCTTTTATAAGCATGGCAGTCTTTAAGGGAAAAAAATGCAAAGGAATATGCAAAATCACTTCTTACAAATACATCCTGTAATGGCAATTCTTCTAGAGATCCCTCCTCTATAAGCCAGGAATATGTTTTGATGTTATACGTGTACAGAATTTCATTAAATACAATTGTAGATAGAACTGTTAAGAATAACTGATTTAGAAGAAGCAGCTCATCCAAAGAGCCCTAACAGGGTAACAAACATCTAAATGATGAAAAAAAAATCAGATGGGACAAACATATCCAAAGACTGATAGTATATTTTTAAAAAAAAACCTCTTTTCCCACATCCAACGAATCTCAGACATCTATTCACCATGGGGTTTGTTTTGTGAAATTTTTCTCCCTTTTTTCGTTTGTTTTACAATTTTACTATGATTTTTCTTTAAGGAGGGAGGTTCATTTGTTCCTCATTCAGCTTCCCCAGATCACCTTCAGATTTTTGGGTTTGGTTTTTAATTTTTAAGTTTCTGCAATTCCTGAAATTTTGGCCTTAGGGACACTTACTTTCCATAGTGTGAGAATGAGCTGAGCTGGTGTATTTTCTCACCCGTTCTGGAGCTCTCCTGCTCGCAACAACAACAACAATAATGATACCCTACTTTTTATAGTGCTTTTAATCCATTTTGCCCAGGCCTCAAACCTCTTACCGTGGAAGCCAGTGTCATTTTCCCGTTTTCCAGCTGAAGGACCCAGGGTGAAGCAGCTTGACCAAGGGCCCACTCAGGGTGCTAGAGAGCCCACGATGGAGCCCTGCTCTCCTGCAGCCCCTCTTTACTTGCTGGAACTTCTTTGCTCAGTAGATACTTAGCAGTAGTGCAATCTCCACATGGAGCAAATGCATTCTGAGTCTAATGCACGTCTGCTTCACTTCGGAATACGATTAGAAGGATTTTCCCCCCTTCTTTTCTTTCTAATTAGAAAACAGCTAAAAGTCTTCCTTGACTTTTTATCTCCCTGGCAATGCCATTGCCATTCTATTAGTAACAGGCTTTTGGGAGTATATTGCCTGGCCTGGCAGCAGAACTTCTACTTCTTACTCCGCTTGCCGTGTGCAATTACCGTACTTTTCTGAAGTGCCAAAGACATCTATAAAAATCAAACCCATTTCCCTGCTTAAAATCGGACACAATGCAGCAGCTCATTGCAGCCCGCAGTTCACATTATGTTTCCCATCTTTTTGTTGGAGCGGTGTCCGTGGTGATTGCCGCAGAACGTTTGCCAGCAGTGAAGGTGAAGGACCCTCGCTGAAGTGCTGGGAACAATGTAGCGCGTCAAGGAGCGCGTTAGGCTTGTTTGGCTTGGATGTTTACTGACTTCTCCACTAAGACCTTCAGCTCTTAACAACGTCCCGCCTCGCCACACCATCCATGAAGAAGGGCATCGTCCTTGAAGGCAGTGTTAATGGGAGGCTGCAGAGGTACAGAGATATTTTTAATATCCTACAAGGCCTTAATTTCTACCTTTTGGAGGGATCATGTTGCTGACTCTACTTTTACCTATCTGCTCTCCTTGTTGTTTACAAAGCTTCTGAGAGACCACTTAAAATCCACGTCTTTCCTGGGTAGAAATAAGGATTTAAAAGGACTTTAAAAAAGAAAAAGACCTTTTGTACATCAGGGAAGATCCAAACAGCAACACTTTCAGAGCACACACTAGGACAGCCTGTGATATTGTCCCCATTCTCTTCTGCTCATTTAGAAAAGTTGCTGCTTTAAAATGTCCTAGTTTCCATTTCCAAAATGAGGAATTTGGCCAAATTGCACTACCCTCGGTCCCTCTCTGCCTCCTCAGAGCTCATTCTGGAGCCAGGACCTTGTGGCCCCTTCCTCCAGGTCCCCCGGCACAGTTCTGCTCCAGCACCCACACACGACCATCCTCCGGCAGGGACACCAGGGCAGGAGCGCTGCAGTGGGGCGAGGACAAGGGGAGACTGCCCATCCACCCAGTACAGACGGGCCCTACACATGGGCCGAATTCCCCATGAAGGAAGGGGTTATGAGTCTGTTCACATGGATAAGCAGTGAATTGACTATAGATCTGCAGCACCGGCTCCACGGGTGTTTGCTCCGAGCGGTCTGCCCGGGGATAACCTGCACAGATAGTTTGCTGTTTCTATTTCTCTCACCTCTTTTTTTCGTCCACGAATTCTACGTTACCTCTTGTGTTTTACCTCTCCTGGCAAAAACCGCTTCTCCTCATGACACGTGATGCTCCCCGAGGGCCAGTTATATAACGTATTGCCATTCAGTGTTTATACAGCCCTAAATCTTGATCCCCTGTAGCGAGCACATTGTGTATCCTACCGGCAGCAAACAAAAGCAGCTTCCTATACAAATACACAAGCCTTGCTTCTGTGCTTGCATGTTTAGGCAAACACCCTTCTGCGTTTTGGGACGCAGAGGAAGGACGCTATCAGTACCCATGTTCCTGGTGACGCGCGGCTCCGCGCAGCAAAAGCCCAAGTAAGGGTGACGGAGTCTGCGTTGCTGGGCTGTGTCATATATACATCTTTCTCACGTTAAGCAGACATGCCGTTTTAAATGCAAACAGCTCTCCCAGCTATCAGCGTCACAGTTGCTTTAAAGGCAAACACATTTGTTTCCTCTTTAAATGAATGTATTCGTGCTGGGCAGCAGTGGAGGGGCTCCCTGTTTCTCAGGAGGCTCAAGAGGATTCAGCTATTGAGACAGAGTAATTCTTCTTTTAAAAACAGACAAAAATCCCACCTTCCAGAAACCCAAGTTCTAGCTGACACAAGTGCTCGACATCTCTCCTATTGTGTAGATGTTTTTGCAGGGGGGAAATAAATATGTATAAATATCTACTTTCCTCATCATCTTTTCTCCTGGATGTGTGTCTGGATGATTTGTGCCTTTCCCTCTGCTGCCTTCCCTGGCACACAAGATGTATTTTACACAGCTGAGCTGCAGTTTGCTCACTACAGGTGATGGACTGGGCTACAGCAGTGAAGCCAGAGGTCCGGCCCCCACAGCTCTGGACATGGACATGGACATGGACATGGACTAGTGTGGGAGGCTACTTCGGTGCAGAGCAGCAGCACAGCTCAGCGTTGTCCCCATCAGGGTCCCCACCAGGCCCTGGCTGCCCAAGTACAGGATGCACCAGCTGCTGGTTATAGCAGCTCGACCTGAGAAAAACCTGACATGGGATTTCCTGCTGCGTCCAGGGCCAGCATAAGGGAAAGGGGGAGTTCTGGGCTCAAGGGCCAAGGATTTCAGGTGGGAAAGAGGCTTTCTGGGTGATATGCTCTCAATGTCGGTGGCAAGAAGGGAGGAAGGTTCAGCTCTGCAGTTGGGCTGGTGAATTAGCTGACAAGAAGGAAAGGAGAAATGGTCCGGACGGTCTGGACAGAGGTTTGCCCAGGGGATTTTCTAGCAGAGAAGAAGCTGGGTTGTGCAGGGGTGAAAGAGCTTGGGAAAGTTCTGTGAGCCAAGGGGAAGGCCAGCGCTGGCAGGGACGAGTGTAAAGGAAATAATTAATCCTTAACAAACGTGTGAGTGGGAGGCATAAGGGGAATGGCTGAGGAGGGATGGAGCAATACCAGAGAGGGAGAGGTTGGGAAATGAATGAAACAGCAAAAGAGTTGCACAGAGTAAAAACAAAACAAAACAAAACAAAACAAGCCTTTCCCTCGCTATTGATACAGATTGCTACATTTTTCATACCCTATCAAACTAAAACACTCCCTGCTACAGCCTCCAGCTCCTTGCACGCCCTGCAGCTCCAGCTCTCCAGCTGCAGGATCTCCCCAGCTGTGAGGTGCCCCCTCTAGAGGAGGAAGGGAGAGCAGAGCCCCCAAAGGCACCTACAGGGACCTGAAGGATGGGAGCACTGGAACGGGAGCACTGGGAATAGGAGTGTGGGAACAGGTTGGGGAAAGTGTTCACACCTCTTACTCTCTCTGAGCCCAAGAGGGAAAAGAGTACTCTTAATTTGGTGAAGATATCAGCTCGATGCCGTGTGAGCTGCTGCAACCTCATTCAGGGTCCCTCTCCCTGAAACTGAGTCCCTTACAGGAAAATTCCCAAGAGTTCATCTTTATTCCCTAGCCAACATGTTACTGAACAGTTTATAAACCGTTCCTACTGTTTTGATGCACACAGCTAAAACCCTTTATGACGAGCTCAGTCACTACCCCTGCTAACAGCCCGTGCCATGTTGCGGACTGCCCTGTGGGTGCTGAACATCCTGGGCACTGAGTCATGCATGTACCTGCAAGCAGGACACCCTCCTGCTCCACCTGCCCTAGACCTGCTCGCCCCACTGCTGGGAGCCCTCCTGTGGAGGTGACATTGGCCCTCCTGGCCATCTCTAATGGCTTTTGGTCCACGCTCAAATTGCAGTTCCCCCACTAACACCCACCTTGTAAGATTAGTCATTAAATCACTAACCTCTCTTTTATTTTTGTACCTTCGTGTTACAAATGTCTTACATCGTTCACTGTGATGGGACTTTGGGATTGCTAAATTCCTGCGATACACTGTGAAGCTGTCTTCCTCTGCCTGAGAAAACTGGGAGCTGCTAAACACATCAAAGGCATCAGACTCATTTACCGTCAGGAACAAGATCTGTGTCTTCTTCCACAGGCGCTCACTGCTTACAGACACAGACTAAAACATGGTTTACATTTCTCCCTGCTGTCTCTCTTATTCAGAGAGTGTCAGACCTCATAGGGCTTTTAGTCATTCTATTTTCCACTTCTTTTCCTTTTCTTTAAATTTTGTTTATTCCTGGTAGCGTAAGGTGGCTTTTGCTGGTCCACAGCACTGGAGAAACACCCTCTCCATTCAGTGCCCGCTTCCTACTGCCTCTACTCCAAAGAAAACTGGCTTCTTCATTCCTCCATGGGCTGCGCACCTCCAGCACTAATGCCATGTGGAGGGTGGTTCACCTTTCGTGGGCACTGCTTGCTCTTGCCCACACCGCCGAGGGGCTCTGAGAAGAACAGCGTTTGCAGAGCAGCAGCTTGCGGTAGGAGCCCACTGCTGCTTTGCGGCGTTCTGCGGAACGAGTTGCGTTGCTTCACACAACCAAAGTCTGTCTGGGGGAGGACAAAAAAAAAAAAATCTTTGCAAAAGTAATTTTGGGAACAAACCCAGAACAGGAAATCAACTAACTCTGTTCCACTGCTGATTTTTTTTTTAAGTATATATTTAAAATTTCCACAGAACCGTGCATGATCTCCCACCTGCTAATTACAGATTTCTTATGTGGGCGGGATGCAGATTTCAGTTTTATCAGCCTTAATCTGGAGAAGCTGCACTGATTGAGCTTACAGCAAAGGTTAATTGTTTTTTTTTCTGCCGTCCATCTTAAGTGTCATTTTAAGAGTAGTTTACTTGTGAATTTATGGCTTTTTCAGTACGTTTAAGGGAATGCCAAATGTCCCATAGCAATAACCACAATGAAGTCCTGAGCTACAAACTAGCTTCTTTTTTTTTTTTTTTTTTTTGGTAATATTTGCTACAGGTTTCAGGTAAGTTGATAACACGGGGGCATGAAGCCTGGAGGCATGAAGTATGGTGGGATCAGTTCATCCAAAGGCAACTGTAACGCTTTCCCATCTGGGAAAACCAGGACAAGCAGACGCAGCCCCCTCCTGCTCCCACGTGTTGTGATACTGGGCTAGGGGCTGGCATATGCGTGGCCATGCTGAGCCCAGGAGGAAAGGGAAGGTGCTCAGTGGGTCAGAAGGTTCTAAAGTTCCAGTGGGGAGGGACAGCGTCGTGTTCTCCAGGTTGAATATGATTGTATTTCCAACCACCAATTTTATTATGCTTTTTTATTACCTACTGGATGAAAGATAAATTCAAACTTATTTTGATTTTTTTTCCAAGATCTTGAATGTCCCTATTTTGTGACCTGAAGATTTTCGCCATGTGATCCTGCCATTCTAACTAATTCATTTTTACGAAATTTCCACTAATCATCATCATGATTAACGGAATGATGATTTTCAAATCATCGTCTAGAGTTACTGGTCAGAACAAACATCTCCTGTTTTTTCTCCTCTTGCACTTGAATTTTAGTGACTTCCTTAACAGCTTGTTATACTTTGTGAATGAATTCTTCCAAAAGATATTATGTCAATTTTTTGCAAAATGTAAGACCTGTGAAGTTTTATAGAATCATAGAATCATTATGGTTGGAAAAGACCTTTAACATCATTGAGTCCAGCTATAAACCCTTCAACACCATGGCTGTTAAAACATATCCCTAAGTGTCTCATCCACACGTTTCTTGAGCACTACCAGGTCTTGACTACTCTTTCTGCGTAGAAATTCTTCCTAATATCTAACCCAAACTCCCATGGCGCAACCTGAGGCCATTTCCTCTTGCCCTATGGGTAGTCATTCTGGAGAAGAGACCAACCCCTGTCTCACTAAAACCTCCTTTCAGGTAGCTGTAGAGAGCAATGAGGTCTCCCCTGAGCCTCCTCTTCTCCAGACTAAACAAGCCCAGCTCCCTCACTCGCTCCTCAATCCTCAGCTGATCCTAGGTTTTGACCTAGGGCTGCACTGACAGCTAATCCCATGGCCACACTGCATCAAATTGAGATCTCCATGGCTGACTCATCTACAGCCAGGGAAATCTTGATTGTAAATCATGGCTTTAGACCCACCTATGAATAAGCTTATTTCTTCTGACAGTCTAAAATGTCATCCCAACATGAAACACAGAAGTACCTTAGCCATCCTTCACCCTCCCACCTTGTTTCTGCACTTTTCTGAGTGTCTATATGGTGCAAAAAGTAGCTTCAGACATCTGAAATAACTGTGGTTGATGTGAGGAAGTCAGGTATCACCCTTCATTTCCCATGCACTGGCAACTTGGACAGGGTTTACAGCAGATCAAAGCAGAAGAGATTTCCCCCATGAGAACTTCTCGAGTAAGTAGCAACAAACACGCACACTGACTTCTCACCTCTGGTGTTGCTCAGTTTTACTCAGTTTCTGATAGTGGAGTTAGGGAAGCTGTGGACCCAATGATGAACCGAGTGAGTGTGCCATTGAGCTTGTGGGAAAATAACAGTTTTCCTTACGTTAGGGTCCATTTTTTCTTTCCTTCTTTTTTAAAAACTTCTCCTTCATACAATAAAGGGCAGCCAAGTAGAAGGAAAGAACTTCTCAAAGCCCAGACTGGAGGCCTGTGGTATTTTGTTACAGTTCTGAGCATGTCTTAGACAATTTCTGTGACTCTAGGAAGTCTCACTGTCCGCAGGTTCCGTGTTTTTAAAATGGACATTTTTATACTCATGCAGGTCAAAATATTGTAAGCAGAAAGTGCTTTAAGACATGTGCAATAGACAGCTTCTATATTTGCTCCAGTAAGTGTCCATATGTCATCCTCCATCCCAGCACTATGCAAAAAAAGAAAAACTCAGAAGAAAAATCAGGAGTGAAAACCTTGTTTCTGATTTTGATTTGCCCAGGATTTGCCCTGGTATTTTGAAGGACCTGATGTGAAGTTCTATTTCAAGCGAATCCACCAGCAAAGGGCACTCTCAGGTTGAGACCTTCAAAGTGTCACTCACACAGGAGGAAACAAAAAGAAAAGGAAAATAAAATTCCACTAGGAATTTCTATGATTCCTGTGTCCAGTGAGAATTTTTATATCCGTGTGATTGTTGCCCTTCCTTGTGGGTGCCCACACTGGGTAGAGCAGCAGAGAGAGCAGCAGAAGGGAGAGTGGCTTGCTGGAGACAAGGGGCAATCCTGGAAACACGGGACCCCCAGCACACCGTTTGCCATGCTGAGTAGCTGGCTCAGGCTTGTGTGGGGATGGGAAGGGGGAGAAAGCTGGAAATCTCACCCATTTCTTGGGATATTTCAGCTGCCTAACAAATGGTTTCCTTACAGAGTTTCTAATGAAATAGTTGGAAAGTCCGTTTCAGTTATCAGCTGTACAAACACAAACTCAAATTTCTGGGCTAATTTGGGCTCACTTCTGGGCTTACAGGGCTAACCAGCCACTAACCTCAGACTTTCCAATGTCATGAGGTTAACTCAGTTTCCCAGAAATAATCCCCGATTTTTGCCTTCTAAAGAATAAACGAGCCTTATTTTCTTGCTTTTTGTGTGCGTGCACGTGAAAGCTAAACACTGAAGTGCTTTAAAAGGAAGACGGGGGGGAAAAGACACGCTCACAAGCCAAGGCTGTGAGACTTCCCCAGCGGTCGCGGGGCTCACGTTAAACCCGAGAGGTGCTAGGAACGCTGCTTGACGTGACGCCCAGACGGAGGGGAAAGCGGCTGCCAGGGTGACACGGAAACTAGAGCTTGGCCTACCCTATCTCCCCTGCAAGAGAGGGTCTCGTGGGCTGCTTCAGCAGGAGAGTGGAAATTAACGTGCTCTTGCTGCAGACACGGGCACTGCTGGCGGCGGTGCGCGCCGGAGAGCCCCCGAGTGAGGGAGAACGCTGTCGGGACAGAAGCCTGAGCGTCGGATGTGGCAAACAACCGGAGGAGAAGCTTGTGCCCTCTGCTTTCACCCTGCCCGCCTGTGCCGTGCCTGAGCCTGAGCAAACGCAGCTTTGCGGACCCAGAGTAAAAATGGATTTCAAGCTCTAAATCTGCAGAAACATCTTGTTAGTCACGTGGAATCTTAGGCAATTTAGTTAGTTTAAATATATCACACAAAAATTTTATCTTCAGAGAGTCTTTCACTTGGGCAGCCTTATTACTAGGGCTTCTTACACTCCGAGTGAAATTAAAGGGAAGGCTTTCCTCATTTCAACTTTGTGTCTATTTGTTGGTTTTAGTGAAAATCTTGAGGCACATTTTCTCCTTCAAAGTTATTTCTCTACTGCGCAACCTTTAACATTGCATTTTTTGAAATTCCTTAGAAAATAGGCTGCTCTGCCTCCGAGGTGATTTACACTGAGAAGAATGTTAAGGAATTACAGATGACTGCTGGTAACGTACCTGCATAACATTAAAATCAGGTTAATTGCTTACATTTCACTGGAAGTTATGGATTGCTGCAGAGCTTAGTACTTCAGCAGATACTGGTACAGCAGGGGGGTTTTATTGATAGTTAAAGAGCAGTAGAAGTTGTCTGTGTTCAGAAGGGACCTCTTTGAGGGACGACAGAACATTTCTCAAAGCTTCATATTTTCCCAAAGGGATTTTTCTAGCAGAACATGCCTGCTGTTCAAAGGAAATACTCACTGTATGAGCAAATGAACGAAAAAGTTAGCCTTACAATAGACACCCTATTAAACTTTAAGGGGGCTGAAGTTAAGGAGTCCAGTTCCATGTGTTTTTGGAGATCTAATAAAAACCAGAAAATTATCTGTGTGCTGTGCAAGGCAACATACACGCAGGCGGCTGCAGACCCCGCAGAGCGAGCGCTGGAGGAATGCAGCTAGCAAGCGATACAGCACAATCCAACGGAACGAACCCGTGCACGTCTACCTGACAAATTTAAAAGCCAGTTTGTTACACTGTCTCTCTCTCTCTCCCTCTCCCACTCATTTTCTTTTCAAGTTTCAAGCGGTGAAACAAGGATCCCCGTCCCCGCATCCGCAAGGATCCCCGCATCCCCATCCTAGCGAGCCGGGCAATGGGAATACTAAGTATGCGTGTGGGGATGATGTCACTGCTGTTGGCAACTGCCCGTGCTAGTACAGAAGTGGCACGTGGTGAGCTCTGACATGGGCTGTAGCCCTCCTGCTTGGAGCCCTTGGTCCAGCTCAGGTGTTTGGCTTACAGCTCTGGCTTGGACAGAGAGAAGGTAGGGGATGAATCTGCTCCTGCAGTCCCTCCTCTGCTTCTTCCGCAGAACTAGGTCTTTCGGTCCCTGCAACGGTTACCAAGTGAAGGGAAAGAGACCTTGCTTCCAGCTGAAGCTGGAGGGTGATATTTGGGTGCTTTCTCTCAGCCTTTGTTTGCATTCATGTGTGCAGAGAAGAGTAGTTTTCTTAGGTCTGTCAGCACCATAGATATTCCTCTAGCAGAGGCTCATGTTAAATACCTAAGATATGTTGACTGGTTTATTGTACCATTACTGCTACTCTTGCAGGACATCCACTTGACCGTGAGCAGAAACTCCCAATTTTCCTCAAATTATAGGAGCTTTTAGTTGCCAGTTTTCACAATATTTGCTAGTGCTGCTTTTTATAATATTTGCTAGTGCTAACCAACAAAGGGCAGGTCAAAATTCCCTTCCCTGAGGCAAAAACTCAAATTTTGCTAGGAAACTCCAGAAAACAGTAAGTAAAGGAACTCATGGATACAAGACCAAACACTGCAATGAGAAGGACTGGCCAGCTCTGTGAACGAGGCCTTATTCAGCAAGTGGTCACGGGCTGAGAGAACCAGAGGAATCAGGTCAGATGAACAACCTGGTACTACAGATGCCTGCTGTAAATTTCCCCCTCTAAATGGATCTCCTCCCGGAAAGGCTAATTCAGGAATGTTCCTCTTAAGTTTATGGCTAATTTGTGAACAGTGTGTAAAAAGACCACCGCATGTGGACTGAGGAGAGCTGATGTGATAAACCCACAGCCAGACAGATTCAAACAATGCAGTTTAAGGTGGAAACACCTGATCTGGTTCAGGAATCAGCAGGGCCAGCACAGCTACCTGTTTTGGCCCTCAGGAGCTAATTAACCCTTCCTGATGCTATAATCTCATGCTCACAATACACTGGAACTAATTGGGATTGCTATCAAGAGAAATGATGCTCTCCAGGCTCAGCTGCTAGTCCTCTGCCTGGTGTCACCTCCCTCCTTAAGTAAGAGTGTTTGTCAGTGACAAAGTGTGGGGCCAAGTTAGTGCTGACTTGGTCAAACTTGCAACCTGTTTTGGTGCAGAAGTTCACGCTGACACCAGACAAGGACAGTGTGTGGGAAAGAAGGTGCTGCTGGAGAATGGTGGTATAGCCTCTTCGCTGAAAGTGTCTGGGAAATCGTGACCCAAGGAAGGACTTACAACCACAGGCTCAGTGCTGTACAAGCACAGCGCTGTGCATACCTGGCTGCAGAGCTTTCAAGACCTGAACCTGTCTTCCTCATGCAGAGATGTATTAAATCTTTCTCAGAGAAAGGTCTGTAGGACACTTCACCTCATGCCCTGCTTTGCCCCAGAGTGATTAGTTACTCTCGCGTCTGTTTTCAGGTAAAGTTCAATTGCAAGCCCGCAACCATGTATCACATATATGTGTATGTGTGTGTGTGTGTGTGTATATATATATATATATGCACATCAAATAGGATTATTAATTTACATGTTCTTATAAAACATAAAGATTGCATTAGAGAAAAATTTTGCCCTGGGTTCAGATACTGTTCTCCAACAAAAAGAGCACCTGCATCTTATTTATTTCCAAGCCAATAAAAGCTGCACCTGACCATTCTCAAGAAATATTTGTGTATTTAAGATGGACAGGACAGACAGCAGTCCGGTAAAAGGAAGACCTAAATCATCTGGTAAAAGGAAGACCTACAATATCTCCCTGATTAAAGACAAAAAAAAAATCTCTTTGCGGGGAGAAAATACTCTGAACAAATCTCCGAAGAGGGATCTGGACTGCATTGGGAAACTGGAGACCCAAGACCTAGACTTCCTTTAGTGCAGACAGCATAATGGTAGTATAAGAGTCTTCAGCTAGAACCGGTAGGAAGGAAAAGCCTCTGCGGATTTCTAATGGTATTTTGTGGTGGGTCTGTCTGAACTTTGATGCTTTTAGTTATCACTTTATAAATACTTCATCAGTATTGTATTGCTTTGCCATATCCAAAGATAATAACGCTTGCCTCGATTTCAGCAGTATGCTCTTCCTCTCGGATGAAGAAGTATCTTCTAGTGGCCACTCTCTGCCAGAAATTTTTTCTACATAAAGTAAAAGAGTGTGGTGTATACATCAAATCTACAGGTCACAAGGGAGCTAGAGAGATTGGGTGTAGTGCCTTAATATGATCTATAGATAAGGATTTCAGTAGTGGTCTCCATTGTACCTAGTGGATGTGTCCTTCACGTTTGTGCTTCAGCATCTGAAGGGCGGTCACCGGCTGTGCTAGGGAACCACAGCACAATAAATGCCCTTTCCAGAAACAAGGAGCCTAGCACATCAGACTCGTGCTAAGACAAGCAAACAAACAATTTCTTTTGATATGTAAACTTGGCTCAAGTCACTCAACACCTTGGATGGCAAGGTTCAAGGCTCTTTCATTTATCCCAGCTAGTTCTCCTTCGGATGTGATTGACTGAAGTGTGAAGCAGCAGTAACAGATTCTTAGATACCATGGTGATGGGTGCTATAGAAAATCTTGCATAGCTATGGAAACCACAGTTGCATTTATCCATCAGAACTAAATATCTGGCAGCCTGTGTCTAACCCTCATGTACCAGAAGATTATGAAAAAAATACTTGTACCTGGCATTATATTTCACAGCTTTCTTTTTACTTGGCAACACACACTTATCTCTATTTGATAATAATAATGGTACATGTATTTTTAGACTAACATTATGTGATGGTAATTCTACTGTTATTCAATGTAATACAAGCTGAAAAAAAAACTTTAAAGAGAAGAATTGAGGAAATCAAATGAGATCTAACTTGGTGGCAGATAGACAGGATTTATCTTGGAGTTTAAATAAACATTTTTGACATAAAAAGAAAAAGAAAGAAATCAACAGAAAAAAAGTCCAAATTATTCAGTTCCCAGTTTTCACATTCAGACAATCTTTCAAATTGTCTAACTTCTCCATGCAGAAGAGTAAAAACAGAATATGCGCTATGTGCCACATCTTTATAACCTAGAGAAATGGGAACAGGACGGAGAGCAATGAATTTGAGAGCTCCTCTCATGGCTCTGACAATGGCTCTATCCTCAGGGACAAGTGACGTTCCCTCTCTGTTCTGCTTTCTCTTCTCCAGAATTAAGGCAATAACAAAGCTGCAGATAGCTGTATTAGAAGAAAAAACGTTGAATGTAGGTGATAGCTGCCTTCCACTAGCTGGGTTGCAGTAATTGGATGCATTCAAAACTATGGTAAAAGTGAAATAAATTGTTAGCATCAGCGCACCTTTTGCTTCCACTTGTCCTATTTTTACACCGGCAAGTCACTTAGCATCACCGAGCCAGTGGGCAGGGAACTGCTGACTTCGTCACTCATGCTGGGCGAAAATGCCCCAGAATCATCAAGTCCACAGTAAAATCATGCCCCCAAGTGAAATCTATGACAAACTTTCTACGGATGTGGTCACGTTCCTTACCGCCCCGCACACTTTCCAACCCCAGCCCAGAGCCACCATGAAATAGCTCTTCCTCTCCAGTGCCGGCACTGCCAGCTCCCAAACACACCTGGAAAGCACAGTCCTACAAAGTGGAGACCTTGGATATTGCAGAGAAACGTACGGAGGTGTTGGGTTTTTTAATGCATGGTTCAGAACTGTGCACAGAAGTATTTCTAGATGAAATGCCTTTGTTAGTTAATTATCATGAAATTACTCTGAGTTTATTCAAAAAAAGAAAATATTTAGGAAAAAAAAGTCCCAAACAGATAACAATAATTTCAAAGGTTTACAAAGACATTGGTGACAGACAAATGAAAGCAGATTGCACTTGATTTCCTTTTAGGGAGATCAAACTCAAAGGGCTTCCTTGGCAAAACATGCTAACTTTTATTTACACTGTTCTTTTGGTGCCGCCTACAGTTTTCTTTCAGACACAAAACTTCCTACCCCCTCACAAAGGCAGTTGATCCCTGATTTTATTTAAGAGACAGTTCAGCAGCCCTTTCCACAGGTTATTCTCCACCAAATGCTGATGCCTTTTGAGTTGACCAGGTGCTTTCTCACGTACTTGGCTGGATCATGGGCAAATCATTTATGTAGCAAGGAGTAAAGTTGCTCCTTTCTCCAACTCATCTTCTTCTCATGAGCCAGCAAAACTCATATGGAACTGTTCAATACATAAATTTGATTACATATCAACATGAAAATTCACAGCAAATCTTGCTACGAACCTAGAAGACAGTCATAGATACCGACTTTTGCTCCCTAAATGAGGTCAAACACAGTGTTAAAGGGTTTGAGATCACTGGACACCATTTCTAGGGCTGCTATAAAGGCATGAAAGGCAGGAAAGGACACAGAATTTTAATTCTTTAGGTTTTTCTTTAGAAGTGTTCACAGACTAGGTCAGTTCCTGAGGGCAAGGAGTAATATATCCTTTCTGTTAACCCCCATTTAAGGTTACTGCTTCCAAATGTAACTCTTAATAATGTTTTCATTCAAGTTCTATTACGGCTTCTGGCAGATGCCGAGAAAATATGAAAATAAAATTGTACAGCTACCGACTTATCATTGCTGGGGAAAATCCTCAGTTATAGGTACAAGCAGTGCGGATCATGTGTCTTTCACAGCTTGAAATCCTGGCAAAAAGGAACTTGAGGAATTTCAGCTATTCCACACAACGCCAGGCTTGCCTTGCTACTTCCCTCAGTGCAATCTGCCTCCAAAAAGGAAAGTCTGAGGTGCTGCAGTGGTCGCACAGAGGAAACCTTTGGCAGCCACGAGCCAACTCTTATTTCCATGCCAGCTTTTCAAGTCATTTTTCCAGTTAAACAGGACCTGCAGAAAACAATCATGGAGCATCTCTATTTCCTCTGGGAAAACAGCATGACCGGAGTACCGACTGCTTTTGTCCTCCCCACACATATATATGCCTCCAAAAAACAAGGCCATTCTAGTCCAAATTCAATAGGTTTGGCCTGCAAAGTGAACAGAAGCCGTCTCACAGCTTGAAACATTTCATTTTGTGGCTCCTCCCACACTAGTGACGGAACAGGGGTCGAGTGCAGCCAGAGGTGGGAGAGGTCCCTGGTTTGCTGCCAGATGGTCTTTCCTCCTGAAAAATTCAGCAATTCACCTGCCTCGATCTGCTCGCATGCAGGAGGAGCAGAGGAAGAAAACTGCATGGGCTGGTGGAGCGAGAGGCTGGAGAAGTGCTCCTTCCTCGCTCCCTGGCCGTCCTTGATGCCTCTCTCCAGCTGTCCATAGGGCATGGGGAGAGAAGATGGGGACGGGCCAGCACAGCAACCCCTTGGGGCATCCCCTTGCTGGAGATCAGTTTTCCCTGCCGGGGTTTGAGGGTTCACCAGACCCTGCCCCAATGTCCCCACGGCAGCGGCACTGCTGCTTGGCACCGTCACGCCACCCGCGCTCCCACGCAGGCAGGGCCGGCACCGCTCTCTGTTCTCTGCTCCTCTCGATCATGTCGCCGATGGAGTCACCCAGAAGCAAAGAAGCATCTCACATATTTGGCAACCTGGAGCCGAGCCTGCAAAGGATGTCACTGCACGGCTTGCAAGGGCAGGACGTGTGTGCCCATCCCAGGCCCGTGTCTCCCTCCCTCGCTTATCCAGCAGGCTAACCCCACAGCCCGGCTGCCACCGTTACTCACGTGCACGTCTTGCTGTTACCTCAGCGTTTCTGCTCTGCTTTTCTCTTCAAGTGAACGCAGCTGCCCTTGGTGGGTGCTGGCGTCGGAGCCACCTGCACCCAGGACCAGCGCTGGCACGCGGGGAGCTGCGCAGCCCCGAGCATACGCGCCCTCCGAGCTCCTCGCCTTTTCTGTCAGCCTCTGAGCACTCGCACACCCCCGTGAAGTGCTCAGCCTTCTCTAGCTTTAGTTTTCAGAGAACGAAAGTGAGGTGTTTTGCCTGGAATTGGCCTTTTCCCCCTTTTTTCCTCTGAAGGTTTTCTTTTTGGGACTTGCTTCTTCACTCCCTGCCCGCTCAGTGAATGGACAGAGCGGCTTTGCCAGGGTGCAAGCTGGAGCTGCTGGGATTTTGCTGTACTCCTTAACCAAACAGCTGGTCCTCAGCATGGCTGCTATGGGGCCTCTGCCCCTGTGTCTAGGGAGCTGCCTATACATCTAAACGTAAAGGAGCCACAGAAAAGGTACTCGACTCCTCTGCCGGGCTGCCTCAAGGATCCCAAGACTGGACAACCTCCATCCTCAGGCCTCTCCCCTTCCCCTATCCTAAACACACAGCAGGCATTTTGTTCACCTTTCCACTTTTCAAACGCAAGGCAAGTGTTCAAAATCTTTTGTTCCTGTGTAACATGAGTGGAGTTTCAGGTGCAGGTGCCTTCAGTGGACATTTGAAGGCAGATTAACATCTCTTTACACCAACTGGTCAAACTCCTCTGTGGCCAGGGAGGCTCCTCCATAGGGTGGGCTGAAACCCAGCTGGACTCGGGTGCACTGACTCACGTGGTGCTCAGAGCTGCTCTCCTTCATGCCGCCAAGGACGTGAGAGGCTGTACAGGCATGAACAAGAGGACCTGAGAAAAAAGGGGTTTTCTTCCAATCACCATTTGCTGTGTTGTTACAGCTAGGCCGAAAGAATTCCCATAAGACTCAACGGTGTGAACTAATTTTGAGAACACTGGTCTCACTGGTCGTCTCACTGACGTCTGTTTGGTCACAAACCCTGGCGTTTCACCCAGCGTCATCAGCTTCGGTCCTGCCAAATCCCTCTGTTATCTAGAATACTGAATTAAGGGACTTTGTTCCTTCCTTGGTAACAGAAATAAAAAGTATTATCCTGGCAATGTGGTGTGAAAGCAGCATACAGAGCTAGGACTAGATTTGTTCAAAGCGCCTAAGCCCTGCTTTGCTTGGTATTGCGAAGCCTCTGTAGTCCAGTTGTCCAAGCCCCTTTTCCAAAAGTGATCAAAACCTGTAGGGAAAATCTTACGGAAAAACACTTAGGCTTGGTCTTGTTGAGCTGAGTATTACTTAGTTACCTCTAAGTAACACTGAGCTTTAATTCATCTAGACATGTAATTGCACACTTATCTTTAAATGCATATGTCGTCCTGTTGGAGTCCATGAAATTCCTCACATGCACAAAATTAAGGGTCTGCTTAAGTACCTCACTGAATCAATGTCAGAGCAACTCATGCCATCCAACCAAGGCTATCAATTCAGACACACAGTGAGTATTGCTCGATCATCTCGAGCAATGATTATTTGAAATGGCCTTTCAGTCTTCTGATGAACAGAGGAAAATTTAACAGTAAAAATATTCCCCCTTCAAAAAGAACAAACATACCAAAAGAAGAAAAAGAAAGAAAGAATGCGGGATGACCCCTAAAGCCTTTTGCAGCCAATTTTTCTGCCTCTGCTCAGTATGGAGTTTTAATTGCCTCGTTTGGGAGGTTCTAGTAGCTGCCTTAAAGTGCAGTCACAATTTAGCAATTTGGCACATGTGACTCCTCCAAACATGGGAGCAATTACCAAAAAGTGATATGGTGAATGGTAGCTTAAGCACTGGATTCTGGATAGCTTTCAGAAGAGAAATCTAAACCAGAAGAGAGCAGAGCAGACGGAAATCCACACAAGCTTTCACAGAAATAAAACATATCAGCTATACTTCGATAATGAGAGTCTCACATTAGAAGATTGAATCTGGAATCACCGCCGCACTCCTAAACCTGGCTGGCTGAATGGGCAGCTGCCCAGAGCACAAGTTCACACAAACAGCTTGTGGGAAAAACTTATACAAAATGCATAGGATACGAAGTACACTTTAAAGACTTCTGAGAGAACTAAGTGAGCCCAGATTGGACAAGGAGCACGTCGGTTCTTAGTGAAGAGGAAAAAAATGTGTTCTAGGCATTAGTTATTTATTTAAGACTGTAAAGATTTACATATACACATAGGATTTCATTTATAAGATCATTCTTGTTATATTATACATATAGCACTGTTTTCAGCAACCTATAAGATGCCACGAAGCATTAGCAATAGATTTATGACTTGAGCCAGCTAATGGTTTCTGTATGAAGGACTGCAAGGCTGCTATGTAACAAAACCTGGAGTCACAAAATGCTTCAGATTCCAGACAGCAATTGCAAGACAGATTTGTTCAAAACCATCTCTTTGCATTTGTTTTCTTAACTGAAATGAACCATTTGTAACCGAGATAGTACTGTCCACTGGACTCGCTACATCTTGGGTAAGTTTTGCCTTGTTTACATGGTCCCTCTGTGCCTGGCAGTGGTTCCTGCATCCTGGGGTGGCTGCTCTGCCACCCGCTGCTGGAGGTTGTTGAGAGGAAAACAGTAGAGAAATGGAAGCAAGAGGAAAAACAAAGGGACAGTAGAGGAAAAGAAAGAGGGCTGGTGGAAATCAGAGCAGAGCATAAACATCATGGCTAGGAAAGCAAGATGAGGCATAGGCAACTGATCAATGAATTGGCAAGGGATAATTAATCAGTGAGCAAATACTAGAGGGCAATGAATTAAATAGTTAATTAGGCAATGGAGCAAACAAACAGCAAATTAATTAAATGGATGTGGCTCTACCAGAAGATCTGATTATTTAAAGGAGAACATGGTCAGTGAAACTATTTATTCTCCAGTATTTCAATTATTCATGGTATCTCTGGCCATGGAGATTATAGCCTGTTTAAATGCAGGGTCCAACCATCTGAAAAACATTTATCTGGATAGTGCAAGTGAGATGAACAGGACACTAGACACTACAGGAAAGCAGTAGGCGCCACAAATGTCCTGATTAAGCTGTCTTAAAAGGAGAGGATATAGCAACATCTTGTATGAATGTTAAGATTTTTCTTTTATTATTGTTTGGGATGTTTTCTAGCAATCAGTTTGAATTGTTACATATAACAACAGAAGCTAGTAATGTTACCCACTTGCTGCAGATGACGATGGAAGCCTCTAGTATATCTCAAACCAGATAACTCAAACAGATGCAATTGCACACCCTGTGGTTAACTTAGAATTCCTAGAGAAAGCAGGGACTTCTGGCAATAAATGATTGACAAAGTTCCAATACTTTCTAATTCCTAAGAAAAAAAAAAAAACCTCCAAACTTTTCTGCTTTATAACTCCACTTTTCAAGTATGGCAATGTCCTCCCACAGTCTGATCCCCTTCTGTTGTCAGTATTTTTTTCCAGGGAGGGCTTCCTCTTCTTTTGAGGAATTTTATTTCTGTGAAAATTTTCCATTTTCCTCTCTGTTAAGTAGATGTAGTCTCAAATGTGACGGTAACTGAAGACACTCTTTTTTCCCATTAAATGTTCCTGATGAACACAGTCATACAGTCATAGAATCATTATGTTTCGTAAGGATCTTCAAGAACATCAAGTCCAACCGTGAACCCATCACCATCATGTCTGCTAAACCGTGTTCCCTACGTGCCTCATCTAGGCCATGTGATCATTTCTGGGACTATTTAATACATAGTGTGAAAACCTCATTTGTGTGAACACCCAACAACAGACACTGAGTATTCGGGGGGCTGAGCCAGGTACTCCTTGCTATATTTAACAGCATTTTTTTGAGTCAGGAGGTTGGGACTGCAAGAAGAAAATAAGATTTTTTTGACGTAACACCATTCCTTTTGCAGCTCAGTAGTTGTTTGGATTTGGAAAGTAATAGCAAATGTACCACTGCATGCATCATTCATTCACTCTAGTCACCTGCACATAAATGTCTCCATCACCTAATACATCACAGCTCTACAGGACACATTTATTGTCTTAAATTTGAGAGTTACAGCAGAAAAAGGCCTTAAATAAACCACAGGTGTGAAACATTCCAACTGGCAACTTCAAATTAAACACCACGAAGCATAAAAAGACACTTGTCAGAGCTGGAAGGAGCAGTTTGATTAAATCATTGCTTCAGCCCAGACATGTTGGGCCTAATCCTCCTCTCCCACCAGATGACTCACGTAAAGCGTGGGCAATTGCGCTGCCGTAAGACTCGTGTGGTGGCATTTGGACTCTGGAGCTCTCATTACGCCTGTCTGACACGAGGGAGCTAAAATGTGGATTTGAACAGATTTACGATGCTGCATTGGTTTGAGGTGAACGACTGTTCCAACTCATGGTCTGGGATCACTAAACTGCAGCAGAGACAATTTCAGAAGCCAGAAGCGCCCCGCTGTTCAAAGCAACAAAAGCTGCCCGGATGGCTGGCGAGGCAGCCAAGAGGAGATCGATCGTTTTTAAGTTATGTATTTCTTGGTGACAGTTGCCAGGGAGGAGCCCGTTGTGGCATGTATGTCAACTACGGTAGCTGAAAGCCCAGTTGACATCATATTTCAGGGTCTTAACTGCTGTCCTCACTTCCAGCATCTCTTCCCTTGCAATACCACCTCCGGGCAATGGTTCCCACGCAGCTTGCAACGGGACGGGACGAGGTGGAGCAGGTTGCAGACCAAGCGTGTCCTGCCTGCACCTCCCGCTCCCGTTCTGGCTCCGTTAGGGAAGAGAAGGCGTGACAGCTGCATTGAGTATGCCAACTATGTGCCTCTGGTGAGTAGGTTGTCCAGTTTCCTCCTCCACCTTCTCAGAGACGTCTTTTAGAGACTGTGGCAAAGCAGGGCAACCTGAGCAGCAGCCTACCCCTGCCCCAGCCCCGGGATGCAGCAGGGCCCTGTCTTGCTGCTTACGTGATCAGCCTGCACAGGAAATGATGGAAGAGGGGACTTTTTCTAAACGTGAAGAGCAGCAGTGCAATACTTCAGCATGAATAATACGCATTGCGTTATCTGGAGCACTCCTACTCACAAAGCGTTAGCCACTGAGCTGATCTGCATTAGTGAAAGCCATGTGATCCGTCCTGCTCTTACGCCAACATTATTGCAATGTTACAGCAGACAATTTGCGAATGTCTTGCTGTTCCATAAAAGCCAATGTGCTCGGGCTCACAGCAGGTACTAATATTGCATGCATCTGCTGCGCTGCGCATGGCATCAAGATGTTTTTAATTACACCTGTGTGTCCTGCTCAAAATGTGTCTGTGAGCAGGAAAGATGAGAGGTTGGCAGAAGAGGATGTCATGGATTTCCTATCACCTTTCACTGGCTGTCTGCCCACAGAAGTAAGAGGAAATTCCCTTTTTCCATCGTGAAAACATAAAGATTTACTAAGCTTTGCACTGCCAACAACAAGGTGTAATCGCCCTTTCCTTAAGGAAACATGTATGTGTTAACAGGGGTGAGGAGGGGAGCTCCAAATAGCTTTCTACACCTTCCTTTCCACTGCTTCGCTAAGGGCAACACGTTAGTTCTCGCTTTGTTATATTTTATTTGCACTGAAATCTGTAAGTTGGTTGACTTGATATCCCAAATTCACTGTAAAATAAAATATGTGAAAGCAGGAGCAGCCAGGGCTTTTCAAAACCTGGAATAACAAAGAAAAAAAATTAAACAGCACTGCTCTTTTCTATTATTTCACCCGAGTATAACGTGCCCACACAAAAAAGTTTATACTTCATTCTACAAATGTAATAATTCAAACTACAGTTATGATATCTGTAATTCTGCACAGGGTTTGAAAAGCTCCTAGACAATCAGGAGAAATGTTTTTCCTGAGCTGCTGAAGAAAAGTAGCAAGCAATTTATGATTGCACCTTTAAGCCATTCATTTTGCTTATTCCTTTCCAATTGTTTCTTTTTCTAATTGAGCGGTATTTTCA
Source organism: Eudromia elegans (assembly GCA_003342815.1). NCBI lineage: Eukaryota > Metazoa > Chordata > Aves > Tinamiformes > Tinamidae > Eudromia > Eudromia elegans. Next base: position 1,397,933 of record PTEX01000045.1, on the reverse strand, counting down.
GACTAAAATAAAGGTGCATTAAAAATGGTGCCCCTTTAAAAGCGTGGCATATGCCAAGAATGTGTAAGAGGAGTCAGTCTGCAGAGTGCAAGAATACAGGTACGCCTATCAAGAAAGAACAACCGCCTTTGTTATTCTGGAATCCAAGCAGCGTTCCCATGCTAACTCAGCCACTTCATATTAAAAATAAACAAATAAATAACAAATCAGTACTTACAAATTAGTAATGATACGCACAGATTTTAAAGTCTAAGAAGCCTCCTCTGTTTTAGCACAAGGGAAACTTGATGAAACAAATTGAATGCCAATGTTTGACCGGTGTTAGTATTCTATCTACACGGTTCCTCAGGCCTTTGGGGTCTTTCGGTAGAACCTGGATGGACTAACCCGTGACACAAAACACCCATGAAATCGGCCTCTCTGGCAGCCTGGGGCTTGAGTGTGCGAGCAGGCAGCCTGGAGCCCGGCTTTAGGAGCCCCAGGCTGGGCTCTGTCTGCTCCGGGTTCCATCGGGGAGGATACGGAGGGTCTCCCTGCATCCTCTGGGGCCGAAAGACCCCCCGGCAGCTCCAGATGCAGGGCAACGGGGGCAATCCTGAGCACTCGCCAGAGTCGGCGTAGGAGAGGGGATCGGCGCCAGTGCATCGAACCACTTGGTGTTTGTGTCCAAGTTTTAATGAGTTTAGTCAGAGGCCTTGGCGACTGCAGTCCTGAATTCCTGCTTTCCTCAGTCAGGCACTGCTCCAGTAGAAGCTGTGGTTGTGGCTGCCCTGGCACCATCTTTGCTCTCCCGGAGTGTGATATGAAAAAAAAAAAAAAAAAAAAAAAGGAAAAGAAAAAAAGCCCCTATTGCAGTAGAGGGAAGGAACTTTCAGTATAGGTCAATCTAGAAGCAAGAGAAAACAAAATAAACCAGAAATGAGGTTCAGCTCCAAAGGCTCCTGAATGCCTCTGCCCTCAACATTTCCCTTCTTTGTAGCCCCTTGGTGAAAGTATTCCCAGGATATTTTGCATGCCTTTTCAATTTATGCCACCAGCTGTAACTTCAGTTTCGTGGTAACCAGGCACAATCTTGCCACTCTCAGCAAAGCCCTGCCAGGTTCTACTATTTATGAGCCCTAAAGTTTACCGTGGTAGTACCTTCACCTCTGTCTATTGTTGCTGTGCAGATGCATTTGCTTCTGAAGGCTTAAACTGTATTGCCTTTTATTAAAAAAAAAAAAAGTTTTAGTTTATTTACTCATTTAATTTGTCAGTGGATGTAAGCCTTACATTACACTAAAAAAAAAAAAAAATGTATCACAGTCCTTTCTTTGTTACTTGAATACATTTTTGTGCACTTTTATTCAGGCTGCAGGAATCCAGACAAACAAGTGTTAATTCCCCATGATGTTTTCCAGCTGACAGGCCTAATTGATTTGATTTCCACTGTTTTCACAAGTGACCCCCCTCCTCCCGTCATCACCAGTTCTTTTTGATACCTGAGCTTTACTTTCTCCTCTCACATTCCACTTCAACAAGTAATAAACAAAGAGCTTATTAGGAAGGAAGGAACTCTTTTTTTCCCCTCCCTAAAATATGCTCCATGTGCAGCATATTCACTTGGTTATGACCATGTAATATTAATCAATACAAACATTTGCTTCTATGAGAATACGTCTGGGGTTACCGGCATCTTTTATCCTCAGACAAGAGCTAGGAACCTGTTACTTGGTGTTCTGCTACCCACGCTCCAGCTAGACTAGACACAGATAAAAGGCAGCTGAGTAATATTTTCCTGCGATCCCTGATGATGCACACAGATGGCCTGTAACAAATGAAATATGCAAGGTGACGGCTGGAGTTCTCCTCACTCCAAGTTCAACTTTTATGGCTTAGAGAGTATTTTGCTCCTTACGACATGGCTTCATGGTAGGGAGAGATTTATTTTCTCTCTGTAATGGTATTTGTGAAACTTTGCAAACTAAAGTCATTAGGGGTTGCAACTGGAAGTAGCCAAGCGCTCTCAGTGTGCTTTTTCCTTCCCTCTTTAAAAATATGTGGGAGAAAAAAAAAGCATGTTGAAAAGGATGAGAAGGTCATGTGAGGCTTGAAAAAAGCTAAAAAGGAACGGTAAAGACGTTTGATACCAGCATCAAATGAATGGCAGGACTGAAGAACCTAATTAAGACTTTTTAGCATATGTAGGAACATACAAAAAAAACCCATAATACCCAACACAATTCAAGTCAAATGAAAGAATACATGTTGGTAGCATATGGAAAATGCCCTTTATAACCGAGCAAACACAGGTCTGTTTACATTGCGTGAAAGAAATGAATACACTTGTTCTGGCCTATTACTGTGTTTTCTCTGAGGCAGCTTTATCAGATCACAACCAGCTGGCGATTGTGCTCATCAAATTCACTTTTGCTAATGTATTAAATAATCTGACCATAATGTCTGACTCTGGATCATAGGCTGGTGAGCAGCAACTCATGCAATCTGAAGCGAGCATAGGTTTAAGCACGCATCTCCTAGCCTTCCTAATCTCTTACAAATCTTTCTAAAGCAATCCAAATAGCTCTTGCATAAAGTCAAAGTCAAGAAATGGCTTAGCACTGTTAGACTGAAGAATAGTCCTGGTAAAGCACAGGTTCTTTAGCTTCTGATGTCGTTTGGACTTGGCAAAGCAGGCAGACTCACCGCCGTGCCGAGGTCTATGTCACTGGGGAGCGACATAGGTGCACAGAGCCATGGATGCACAGGGCCCCAGCCCTGCTGCGTCCGGTGCCAGGGAGAAGAAAACACGGGCGTCACCGAGAAGGCTGGAAGGACATGGAGGAGCTGAGGTGCTCCCAGAGAGCTCTCATGGGCTGCTGAACGCTGCACGACCCTCGCGCCGCATCCATCATGTTGGGCCCCGGGCATCTAACGGGGAAGAACCTGCCCTAAGGACTCCGGTTTTGTCTTTTCTGGGCTGAATTAGAATCATTACATAGGTATATATTGATTTTGCAGCTTCAACCAGATATACAGAGTCTTTTTTAAGATAAATCAATACATTACGTACGCATATAAACTACACTGTATTTCTATATATAAACCTAAGCCATTTCCTGTCTATATGGAAAGTATGGGTATTGTCTGCTGTGTGAAAAAAAAAAAGGATATGCTCCACTTTTTCCATTTATTGTCCAGAACATACCCTCCTATCAAATGGTTTCTGATTGAAAACAGCCTCTTAATGCATTGCAAGTAAAAATGACCCATTATTTTGTAATATATGATATACCCTTTCCTCTGCAAGGAGCTTGCAAATGTGTCTAGACAGAATAATGGAAAAGCGCAAATTGGCCTGTAACGATTGTCACCCACTTATCAGGCAAACCTGGAATAAAATTTAAAATATTACAGCCTCACTCTTTGCATGACACCTATAGATGGGAGAGCCTCTCTGAGACATGGCAGCTTCACTGCTTACTGCAGAGTGGAATTATCCAAAAACTTTGTTAACAAGGGCTTGATTAATTTACCTTCATGGCCCAGCAAGAATTGCCGAGTGGCTGGAGTGTATCGGTGTTTCCAGTAAGCAATGGTATGAGTCCTATGTGTGGATATCGTTAAAAAGTTTTCCTTCCAGGCTGCAGATGAATTAATCACCCGCTGACACTCCAGACATGATCAGAATTCAAAATCCATTTGCCACATTTTGGAGGAATGCTTTTAAGTCCTGACTTGGTCCTTCTACCCTGTGCCACACCATTTAAAGAAATATTCTTGATCTCTCTGTGTTTTTGTCTGCTCGTGAAGTTGTCTCTGACAAGGTTCTCATTGTGAAAAATGAGTCTCCTCTAGCACACCTCCCCACTCCATCGTCATGGCAGAAAATCAACTTAGTTTGTACTTGTGCTGCAGAGTCTTTGAATGCAAAGTACATCTTGGAAATCAGCTTTTGGGATTTCTTATGCTTCCGCTTTTCCCCTCACTCTTACACAATAACAACAGGGTAAAAATGGTAATGGAAAGACGGAGTAGCAGAAGGACAAGAGAAATCTATTGCTCAATGAAGAGTTTTTATCTGGTGCCATTTATTTTCCATTTACAAAATACTTGGTATTTATTATTCAGAAAATGTCAATCTTCCTGTGATGAAAGGAGACACGGTGAATCAAAGAAGTGAACGGCTTTTGTATAACCAGTGGGCTAGATGTGTGGTTTGCAGAGTTTGCAAGTGCTTGCTTGTATGTCTTTATCTGTGTATCTATACAGTGCTGAAGTGTAGGAGAGATGATCAATCAGGTCCCACCGATGTTATAGGTGTTTTATTACTTCTTCATGCCAGAATGCTCTGACCTAGTGGTGCTGGTGGATGTACAGATATATGGAGCTACAGAGGGTGGATGTACACATTCCCTCCAGCAGGAATGGGACATTGCAAGAGCATATTGCCATTTGTGTTAGGTCACTATATTAGTGCTCATTTATGTACATTAGTGCTCTGGCTTCTCCTACACAGTGTTATCCCTAGATAGGTTATTGCACAGGTAGCGAGGTTCAACTAGGATATTAGTCCAAATGCTAACTAGTTAATTAACCTAATACTTGGCAAGCTGGACTTGTTTGGATGAGAGAAGAACCCATTAACTCTGCCATCAGCAGCAGCATATAGGTTAGCACAGACTAAACTCCCATTTGCTGTTGAAGGCAAACCTCTCCTACGCTTGTATAGCTACATATGCACACACACGTGTACATACATGTATGCATGGATGGGAGGCTATCTAAATGGGAACATGTTTCCTTTTGTTTTGCTTTTGTTTTAGAAAGCAAAACAAAGCTTCTGAATAGAGAAACAAGGGAAATAACAAACACCAACTCCCCTATCTCCCCGCACACCCAAACGGCAGGGTGACTTTGCAAGTATCACAGTATTTTGATGGAGATGCCCCTGTAAATTGAGCTGACGAGCTGCTCATTGTGCACCAGAAACGCCCTCGTGTTTGAGCTCTGAATTCACGTGTCTCCCTAAGTGAGGCTGCAGCTGCGGCTTTGCTGCTGGCACGGACAGAAAATCAGTGCGCGGAAGCTGCAAGGCAAACATCAAGAGGAGGCACTTTCCCGTTGAGTTCGAAAGTTACACGCAGGCTGCCAACGTGCTTTGGATTGGCTCTGCTGTTTTTAAAATCGTAAGAAATGTCCGAGGCTCTGCCCCTCTATCATATTCTGTGCCCTTTCTGCGGCTGGCCTCCTGTCTGAGGCAGGAGATCAGTCAGGAAGTTACCCAGGGGTCCAGATGCTGCAGCTAGCAGCACTCATGCCAGGGCCAGGCTGCCACGAGTTTCAGCTGCCAAATTCCCTGCACACAAATGTCCACAGTTTCTGGCTGTCTCACAGGGGTAGTTAGAGGAAAAGCCTGAAGAAGAAAGTTTTCTCCTCTACAATTAACAGGGAGGAGCAGTGCCAAGGGAGTAATACTGCTGACATATGCTGGCATGCTTTGTACTACAACTCACTCCTTTCCAGCCGGAGAAAGCTCTTGTTTGACGGTGAAGATTTGCACACGTGATGGGCCACTTGGCAAGCTCTGTCCTGAGGAAGGGAATTTGGTTAGGCTGTATTCTGCCTGCAGGTAGCAGAATTATATATGCATACACACATTTTTGTGTTAGATAAACACTGCAGTCCTCCTCTCCCCTAAAAACACACTAATCTTACAATAACTGCTTACAATGTAGACCTTGGTTGCTACCAATCTATTAATTTATTTTCCTTCGAGCTCCTGAAATCCTCTCTCTCGGGAAGTTAGGACTATATTTCAGGCTCTGTGTGATATAAAGCAGAAAACCAGGTTCTAAAAGCGATTATTCAAAATGGGCCCTGGTTCTGCATAGACCTGGCTGTGAGGCTCTCACTGATGTCTCCTGCTGGGGTGGGAGGGTTCCTGCCCTTTATAGAAAGCCTAATTCTGCGGGTCCTGAAGGGGCTTCTCTTCAGTCACGACACTTGGAGCCCAGGGCTATGGATGGTGAGCATAAAACTTGCCAGCTGCTCACTTAAGGAAAAAAAAGCCAGATCAGAATACCCATACCTTCCCCGCACCGTGACTTCAAGTAGGATTTCATCATCAGGCTTCAAATAATTTGTCCCCCGAGTCTCCTGATATCTGTGACGGCAGGATCTATGAACACCATCAGAATGGGGCATCACTTCTTTGAGCCAAACTCGAAGAGGTTACTAGTGTGTTCGCTCATGTGCATACTGCTCTGAGATGGTAACGGCTGAGATCACAAACCTGCAGTCACATCACTAATTGCTAGGAGATCAATGCTTTTAGCATTCTGAACTGTGGGGTTCAGCTCTCAGTCACTGACAGTTCTATTACGAGCGTGGACCTCGAGCTCATAAAAGGTAGCATGGGCACCGGACCCTCACAGATCCAGTCATGCTCTAAGGCTTGGTTCTGTTTTGGAGCTCTCTTTTAGATATAGCTGGAGTTTCTAGTTGGTTATTTCGGAGTTATGCCAGTGCTTCATTTTGCTTTACAGTTAATGGATATCCTAATAATTAAAAATAAAAAGGTTTTCAGCCTTGCAGGCATTCTTTTTAAGCCAAATCACTTCTGTGATAAGAGCAAATGTGACAATTTTAATCACAAATGGAACTGTTTCAAAAATTTCTAAGCAGCTAAAAATGTAGAGGAGAGAAGGAGGTAAGGCTTAGGACAGAAGCTGAAATTCAGCCTTACATATAACAATGAGCATCTACATTTACCATCACTAAGATCTCCTCAAAAAAGCTACGTGCTAAAAAAGTGTTTGGACCTTTTCACTCACTATATCCTTTGATAAGCAATGGGGACAAGACCACCGTCTACTTTTATTTCATCTCTATATTCAATGGCAGTGCTCTAAAAAATGCCAGTAATAAGTGCCAGGGGCATTTCATCCCATATTTTGTCTTTTGTTTAGTGGCATTCTGGCTTCACTTTCATTACACTGCTGACTAAGACACTTGAGTATTTTTATTGATTCAGAAATCTGTACATTAAGACTCACCCTTGTAGTTATACAAACAGTAAATGTTTAAAGATATAAAATTCATCCTACAGCTTTTGAACTTTATAGGCTGAAAACTGAGTGCTGCAAAATGGGTTTTTTTTTTCAATAAAAGTAGAAAATTTTTAAGTCCTCTATTTTCATAAGATCTTCTCTTTCCTAACTCATGGGTTTTGTTATATGGTCATATATTAACACAGGAATGATTCTGTGAATTTTAATGCAGTTAGAATGAAAAGTAATGCGTGCAGTGATGGGAATGAATGAATGACAACTCAGAAAATAGATTTTTCCTCTTCTTCATTTTAATACATATCTACCACGTGAAAGGTACTCCAGAGGCTGGCCAAAGTATCCCAAGTATCAGCTATATCCTTGTCCTTTCTGGCTGCTGTTTTTCTACTCTTACAGGTATCCCATGCTAGAGACTCCAGAACTTCCCCAGACAAACCATTACAGGGCTTCATCAGAAAGTTTTTTTCTCCCCACAGTGTCTAACAAGAACAAGAACCTTCCTTGTTTCAATTTAAATCTCCTACCACTACAGCTCAGCAGAGATTCAACACAGATTTAATCTCTTGACTTTTCTACCAACTCTTTAGATATTTAAAGACACTCAGTATTCCTTCCATCCTTTTTTTTTTTTTTTTTACACTAAGCAAGCACAATTTGTTCAGTCTTTTTCCCAAGACAGTTTGCTTTACCTGTGATGGTTCCTGTAATGCTCTGGACTCTCATCAGCTTATCTGTGTCCTTCCTGGGTGCTGTGATCAAACCAGACATGACGTGCCCAGATTCACAGAGCATCACACTATCAGTGTCACTTCAGCCTGCTGGCTTTCTAATCTGTTTGCTCGTACTGGAATCAGCCACATCACAGTCACAACATCAGCATGACCCAGGGACCTGTTCCAGTCCCTTTGGTTCTGACAAAAGCACATATCTGGCACCCTGCAAGAGATGCTGTCCCAGCACCTCGCTCTTCATCACAGTACCAGCAAGGGAGCAATCATTTATGACAGTGGTCTTGAAAGGATATGATAGGATTTTCTTCTCCACTTTCTACAAACACAGTGAGAACCTGGGACCAAATCTTGCTTTTCTCTCAACCACACTGTTTCCCTTCCCTTTTTCCCCTTTCTCTTTCTTCTCACAGTCATAAAGGACAAGATGCTCCTTGACATTCAATGAACTCTCCCTGTCTACACAGAGCAAGAACCTTCATATGATGGAACTGCATGTGGGAAGAATTGAAAATGTAATGTCTTTTTTTTCTCACAGAAACCATTTAACCTTTCTTTCAGTGTTACTTGAAAGCATATTACTCCTGTCTTGCTACACTACATGATAATCCTGTGGCTTTCTTGAGAAACTTATCTCTACTGAACATCTTCAGAGCAGATACTTGGTCATCTCTTCCCTTCTTTGTAAAGCAGCACATTCTCACCACTGTCTCTATGTTGATGGAGATTTCGGTAAACTGCTTTTTGGTAGTGGCTTTTTTAACAGACTTTGGGTCCCACCACCAAGAGTAGCGCTTCAAAACTGTATGGTGGGGTGGGGTTCAGACTTATGCAATGGCTAGAAGGGAAACAGCTGTGCACTTTCCTCAACAACTGTTTTTACATGTATCTATCCTGTGATGCAAGTCCTCTCTCCCTGGATATAAAGTCAGTTTCCAGGAATTAGATAGAAAAGGCTGAAGAGGAGGTTGTGGTGGCTGAGGGAAGTATCTGAGGGCAGCAAAACCTGTAGTGCTCTCCCGGATAGGTGTAACTACAAAAAACTCAGGCTGCAGGACTTCAGCTGAAAGTTGGCTAGGTACACATAGAGCTTCTCAAAGGGCAAGATGCAAGGAAAGGTGAATAGCTGTTTAATGCCCTCCTTGTAAACGTGTCCATTTGTGTGGCCCTGGAGTGACAGCAACACAGGCATGGTGGCAGTGGCAGCTACGGAGTGCTCAGCAGTGCCCGCACCTACACATGAGGTTAGCATCTTTGTAGCTAGACCTGGTACTGAGAGCTGAGCGTCTTGGCCCCTTCCCAGCGGCCAGGCTGTTGCTCAGTGCAAACACGGCTAAAAGCAGCTCTAGGTTGTTCAGACGCTCTTTAACGTCGCTTGCTCCGGCGGCGTTGAAGCGATGAGATGTGCAGAGAGCAGCCTGTGGTGGGCTCACGCGGCATGTGGACGTACACAAGCAAGGCTGAGCACTGGTGGCCAGGAAGGCACAACAGCACAGATTTTGGGTGTGCTGCGCTACCAACACCAAGTGTGCAACCAAGTGTGCTCACTTGACATGCTGGCAAGATTTTGCAGCCCATGGTATTGCTGCTGGTGTCTTAATATGAACTTAGTGCTAGGTCCAAGCAGTACTTCGCACCCTTGGCTGAAGAACGAGTGAATTTTGGGGGAAAGGGAGAGAGTAGGATTCTTTGGGAGGGGCTGCCTTCTTTTCCCCTTGGGTTGTGCTAGCAGCCTTCCACCTCAATCCCTTCCTCTCTCATATGGCAATGATGGTTCATTTGGTGGAAACCACCACCAGCCTCCCCAGCGTGAAAGGAAACCAAAGCCAACATTTTCCTCATGGATAATAGGAAAAAAAAGCATCTTTTACCTTATGCACAAAGTCACTAAAAGAAGGGTTATATACTCGAGCATGGCTGTTCAGACTGTGCCCTTGGGAGGGGCAAGTTCCCGGGGGTAGGTGTGACTGACGGAGTTGTACACCTCCCTTCCTCACCCGAGCCAGCCAGTCACTCCCGGGGATCGCGGCGTGCCCTGTTCCCTGACAGGATGGCATTCCCATACGAAGGAGCGATCACATTACCCAGGCCCCTTGTGTAACTCTCGTTCCCAGCAATTGTTTTCTAGTGACCTTTTATTGTTAACAATTAGCGCTGGCGCTGGAGCGCAACTGGGGTAAGCATATTTTACATCCTCCTCAAGCAAACAAAAAAGCTGGGTGGGCACGGGCTTGTTTCCTGGTTCACACCCATGACTCCTTTGTGTCTCCGATCTCCTCCCGCTGTGTGTCACAGTCAGCAAACCCACTCCCTTACCTTTTGGCTCCCAGAGTGAGTGACGTCTTTGAGGGATGCGTAGGCATGCGCCGCGTATCCCCTTCTCCTCTCACATCCTATAGGAACTCTGCCGCTCCCTGATACTCAGTCCTTCCTTATCCGTGAGGCCAGAAACGTAAATCCCTGTGCAACTGAGTGCAAAGAGCAAGCATGAAGGATGGTTTGCATTTATTCAAATGCAGACTTGGAACGCCTCCCACGTTACTACGCCATGCGCTCCACTCTGCACTCCTGTACGCTAAATAACAGCCTCTTCACTTTGAGCTGCCCCAAGGACATACACATGCCCCAGGAGACACAAATGGACCAAGAGCCTGCTAATCATCGCACAGGATAACATAATGTCCTTCTTTTCTTCCCCCTCTCCCACTTTATTAACTATGCCTGTGGGGGAACGGCTGTGTGCATATCTGAGCTGTGGTAAACCAAGGAAATAAGAGTTCCCAAACTGAGGACTCTTCATAGACCTAGAGCACGGTGCCAATAAGTCATTACAAGAGCGTGGAAGGTGCAGAAGGAAGGAGCAGGGGAAGATCCTCCAGTCTCATCTTGTTTGCCGCAAAGTGGCACGTGAGTATGAGCGTGGGGACGGGCAGGGCAGCGTAAGGACATGAATCAAATCGCGATCCTTTTAGGATACAATAGGCAATTAAACCCAACAAATTTATCCTGCAGCCTCCTGGCAGCCAATAACTGTCATTCTTCCTCTCTGTGGATAGCTCCACTCAGCAGGTCCGTGCCATGAGTGATGAACCCCCCTCGCCGCCAGGGTGGTAATTTCAAGCCTTTTGGGAAGGAGCCCGGCGGCCGCTGGTGCCGTGGCCCTCCCTTGGCAGCTCCTTACGGCCACCCGCTGGTCCCTCCTCCTGTCCCAGGGGAGAGTGTGAGAAAATACTCCTCCCTTAAACCTGGGTTGGGGGACTCTGCTCTGCAACGACATTTAAGGACAGATTTTTCTTTTTTCCTGGGGCAGTTCTCGTGTTATCTGCAATATTTGGAAGCCACTTCCTTGCCGACCTTCTTGCCTGCTCTTGAGTGGCGCGTGATCTGATCTTGCGGTACCCACCGGCTGTGGGGAGAGGTACACGGTTCGCTGGTAAAGTCAGAGTTAAACGAAACATTAAACTGTCCAAGAACTCACTTCCTCGACAGCTCTGATTCAGGCTCCCAAAAATGCTCTGCCCGGTGAATCATGCTTCCTTCTGGAAATGACAGAACTTCCGAACCTCATGCTGTTCTAACTTGCCCTCGCCTCGTCTCCGGTGCGATCAGGAAGGGACTGAATGGTGTGCTACATTTTTTCCGTGGTCGGCAGCGAGATACATCCTTTCTGAGGAGGAAGAATTTCTATGAGTCAAAGGATGACAAACTGAAAATTAGTACCAGCCACAGAAATAATATGACAAACAACAACACAAAGCCTCACAGAGGTGGCCGGTGGGTGTATATTGGATATTTGCCGTTCTGGCAACTCGAGTTGCTGAACTACTGCAATGCAAGCTTGCTTTTCGACCGAAATTAGTAACAGAGCTGAGAATGCTGTTACTCTTAGCCGTCTTTCCTGTGTCTGGCTTGGCGGTCTTGTCTGCTCGCAAACCAGGTAAGGCAGCGCTGTGGTGGAAGAGTCCTAGCGTGCAGCTGGGCTTTGAAGGGCGCGTGTGTTTGCCATCAGCACGGCAAGGGAGTGGGGAAGGGCAGGGGAGAGGGCAGTGCTCCAGTCGTGCTCGCGCAGGAGGCTGGTTCACAGCCACCGCAGCAATGACAGCTGCTTGCAGGGGCAGTTTGCTGCACAGACCTTCAAAGCCAAAACAACAAGCCCCTTCCTCTCCCCTAGCCCACCAAACCCTGTGATTCACTGAACGACATGGGCTTGGGATAAACTCCTTATCATATGGTAAAGCACTGCAGCTCGCATTTCAAATAGCTCTCTCTTTCTCTGTATACAATTTTTTTAACTGACTTGGAGCCAAGGTTGGTGCAAGCCCCAGGTATAACAGACTGCCTAGCCAGGCTGAGGTATTCTTGGGATGAAATCCTGTTCCCACCCAAATCAGCAGAAAAATTCCACAGGAGCATTTTTTCAACCTCATTTTGCCATAATAAATTGAGAGAGGTTGGCTGTCAAACACTGGAGAATGCTTCAGTGGAAATCTAGAGGCAATTACCATGACTTCCTTATAGAAAACTTATCTTTATTTTCTAGCACACTTCTGTACACAGCAAAAGAAGATTTGACTGGAGAATGAATTAAAAAAAAGTGAAAATGTGCATTTCATCTAGCTCGAATACACAAAAAGTTACTGATTTTAGTATTATTTGCTCTTTCTCATATCACTCATTACTGTTGAGACTTGAGTTCCTATTCCTGCTCTTTCTATCAGCCCTGAGAACTGGTATTGTTTCCTCAGTAGCATTTTATTTGTTGAGATATAATTCCCACTTGGCCATATGATGCAAAGAACTGTAGAGGTTAGTGTGAAGAAAAGAAGCAAAGAGGAGGCCTAGTCCACTGTAGTTCATCTGGGGATTCTAAGTTGGAACACAACTTCCGACTTGCAGTTGGAAGTGGGTAAATAAGACATGTTAGAAAAGTTCTGAGTCATCTATTCTACCTAGTCTACCTATCTAGTCTAGTCATTTACAAGTAATAATAGTCATAGAGCCCTCCCAACAAAAGCCTCAAGTTGTACCTTCGTAACAAGGACTGTTTGCTTCCTCTGGTAGGTGCCCCCAACTCTCACTGCTCTAGATCACCCTTCTCTGATTTCCAGCATGAGCTTCTTTGTGGCCAGGAGAATCTGGGTATGTTTAAATTCAAAAGAAGCTGGTAACATCTAGTAACATTCAGTATATTTAAGACTTCTAGGTAGCAGCTGATCCAATCACTGAAGTAATATTCTTAATAATGACCAGTCTTACTTAATAATGACCCTAAAATGCTTTTTATGTGTGTATGTGGGCCATACAGAAAGAATAGTGCTTTTATATCTCACACATAATATAAAGTGCCTGACGGTTCATGACCCCGGATCCACAAATTTTCAGCAGACTGATTTGGAGCTGCAAGGCAGGGGGGTAAGTATTGAATCCCAAGGATTGATAGTACTCAGCAGTTTTGCAATCAAACGGGACCTTGCCAATATGCTGACTCATTTCCTTTGTTCCCTCGGATGTAAATACTAGAGGTCTAATCCCACCGCCACTGTTCGGAGTATGTATCATCAGTGGTGTCCAAACCAAAGTAATCTGAATCTAATGGGAAATTCACACATCAAAAGTACATGTACATTCATGGAAATGTAATTGAAACAGCACACAGAATGAACATTTGCTTTTTTTTAATTTTGTTGTTTTGAAAACTGTTGCCTTAATGCAGAAAGGCTTCTTTTAAACCATAAAGACAGAGCTGTGGGAATTAGAAATTATCTATTTTCAGCAGCAATGCCTGTTACATTTTTCATTCATCTGTCTTTCAGATGAGAGTTTGAACCCAATTTTTGTACAGCTGTTGGCAACTCTCCTCTTGACTTCAGTAGAAGAAGCTGATTGTTCATTTTTGGAAGATACTCAGATGTCTTCAGCCACACAATAAGCACACGCTGGAAGGAAACTTGCTCAAGTTGGATGGGCTGCAGCGTGAGGCCGAGGACTGGTTCCCAGGAGAGGGAAGACTTCGTTTACAGAAGGATGAAGGCTTGCATGGACTGGAGAGGCACAGCAGGGTGAAAGGGGCACTCTCAATAGGCAAAAATACAACAGGCTCCTGCTGCCTGTTGTCACTGTGGCTGCAACCCAAGAAGAGGAGTTGCAGGGAACTGTGGTGGGTGGAAGGAGCTCTGGAGTTAGGAAAGTGCTGGCTGGAGTGGGCAGGGGAGGACATACTCCCGGCACCAAAATGTCTCCTTATAGCTCTGATGGGTCATATAAAAATGCTCTGTGTTTGGGTAATGCTTGGTTGGTTATATAACTTACAGTACTTATCAATGGTGACATTCATTAATGTAACTGCATACAGTGATTATGGATTTAGAGGGCCCGCTCACTCCCACCTCCCTTAACATCTGTGAATACCACAGCTAGTAGAAAAATACCATAAAATTTCACAGAAAGGCTGTTCTCAAAGTGCTGCCTTGGAAAAGAAATAATTTAGCTACTCTGTGAACTGATTAAGGAGCAGAGACCTATCTTCAGTAAAAACTGTTTTTAAAACCAAAATCTCAATTTTTTTCTATCCGTTCTAGTGAAAAAACTGGCATCTTTTATTCCTGTTTCACGACCCTCCCTCATGGCCACAGACTTTTTATAGACAGATGGAAGCACATCCTTCTCTTCCTGCCCTCACTCCTGTTCACAGTCTGACTGCCCTAATGCTCACAGACGTAAACCAAAGTGTGACCCAGGGCCATTGGGACAGCTCACCAGCTGCCACCCAAGGAGTCTCTGGACAGAAAGTCCCACCAAGCCATGGCTTCTCCTCACTACCATTGTGCTGCTGACTCCATCCCTGTGTACGCATCTCCTTGGTCCCATGAGATTCCACCAGCTACACAGGGTTGGACCAGGCCAGCATATGGACAAGATGCCTCGAGAGGGTTGCAGCACATTTTGGTGACTCACTAGGAGTTCACCGAAGGAACCAGTTGCCAAGTGATGAGCAACTCTGCTGACTGTGTAGATGGACAAAGTTTTGTTCTTTTCTCTCGCAGCAAGTACCCCCAAAAAGGCCTAAGACAAAATAGAGGGAGTTGAGATTGTTGGAGAAGAGGAATTAAAAATAAATGGTCATCTGTAAGAGCAGTTGGAGCTGGAGTCACAGAATATACTATACTCTTACTATAGAAAGAAGGTTGTGAGAATATCACACTGGGAGTAAATAGGTAGTCAGACAGGGATGACAGAAGAAAAATAGCAAAAGCTGGCTATGGCTGATGGTCTTCAGTGTAAAAGTATGTATGTTAAAACAGCAATGCAGAGGAATCTGAAGAAAAAAGAAGGGGACTGTGGAGAGAGATACAGTAAGAGCCAGTGCATGGTTTTGGAGAACCACCAGAACTCACCAGGCTACTGAGTACGTGGTGCTGGAGAGGAGAGCAAGGACCCAAGTCAGGGGCTACGCCTCACAAGTACAGCTGCCTTGGGGTGCCCCTTGGTGACAAACTGTCTTGCCTTGTCCTCAGGTGTGCAAACAGTAGCCGGGCCAGGGATTTGCAGAGCAGGGAACGATGTGATTTTCTTCCACACTAGCCTAGAGCCAGCCAATCTCACTCTTTGCAGTGGGAAGATCAAAAGAGAGGGTAACGTAGGTCTACACTCCATAAGGAAGCCCTCTAAACTCAGAAGGTTGAATTCAGCTGACCTTCAGCAAGCTCAGCACTGCCATTCGTACTGATAAAGTGCTGCTGGGACCGGAGAGGTCCAAGGTGCTGAGCAGCATGTTCCCAACATCGAGCAGCTCTAAGGCCCAGACAGGCCACAAGCTTTGGTGAACCTGTGGTCCTTCCCTGAGGTAAAGTTGCCAGGCTTTACATGTTATAATGCAAGAAAAATAAATCAAACATAGCATGGTAGCACTTCCAATAGGGGGTGCTAACTGTGTTATTGCAGGAGTGAGCAAAACTAGAAAAGAGCTGCAGGCTACATGCATTTATTTTTAAGAGAATGAAGGGCTTGCTCTTATTCTATAGGATGGTCAGCAATTTTAGTAATAGGTCAACTGTCTCCCCAGAAGTTGTTTTTCAAGACACTTGCATTTTGGGCAAGAATTCCTTCAAAATATTTCCTCAGGCAATCAATAGCTTAGGAGTGAAAAGTTTATCTTGGTTAATTCTGACTATTTTCAAAAGGAAAAGATTGTGGTGATCAGATCCTTAGTTGTTGTAAACAGGCACCACTCCACCAACCTAAATAAACTTTTGAGTATATTGAGTATACTGGCTAGAGAGAGTCTGGCAGTGTTCTTTAACTGCTTAATCCCACAAACTTTCACTGTCTTGGCAGGCACTCAGTCTGTTTTAGTTGAAGAAATACTAGATGTTTTTCGCCTCTATCTTACTGTCAAGTTGCTAGCACCAATAGCAAAGTCCAAACTCTCTTGGTGATCCTCTATATGATCAGCATTAGATATCTAAGCGTTAGAATGGTTATCACAAGCAGATAGATGAGATTGATTTATAAATGATAGTTTTAGTGTCTGTTTTGATACAAAAGAAGCCAGTTATAGACCTCTATTAAATAAATGTCCTGCTTCTGGGCAACAGCTAACAGGGAGCGTTGACTTTTGCCTGGCACTATGAATAATCCGTGTACATTGTTGCCTGTACATTTTCTTGCTCATTAATTGAGCGCAAACTACATAAGCTCTTTGGTTCCAAATGTGTTGCTCAGATTGTGCTTCTCTTAGTTGTGAGAAAAGGGAAAAGTGGGATAGAACTTCTAGTAGAACATTCCAGCATTATCTGGTTTTCTTGCTTGTAAAATGGTTCACCTCAACTTAACATTAGTTACTAATGAATGTCTGGCAGAGGGGACTAGTGCTTCCCTTATGTTTCCTTTTGCTAAATTTCTGGCAACTGTCCAAGCTTTTTATTTTTTTCTCGGTGTTCCACTGATTAGTGCAAGAACGTAAATTGGTAAATTGTTGTAGCAAGAAGTCAACAATTTGGGGTTTGGTATATCGAGTTTGTGTATGTGAATTTGTATTGCTGAAGTGCATCATCTTTTTGAAAAGCAGCCTTCCTAGGACAATTTTCGTGAATGCTAATTAACATAATGGTAAAGCCCAAGACCTTTTAGCCTGATGTGAATGTGCTCCTTAAAAAAAGAATGAAACCATTTCATTATTTTACATATTTAAGCAATCTCAAAAAAAAATACAGCATAGTCATAGTGTTCAGAATGAGTTTGCTGAAAATTGATATAGGAAAGCATAAATTAGTCTGAATTATAAAAACTTTCTAAAGGTGTCCTTTAACATGCTTTCAACCTCTGCCAGCTGATGAGATCCTGATTTATCTTAATTCAGCTCAGAATTCCCAGGTAGCTGTAACTCCCTAAAAATTATTTCCTTTATCAGTGCTTTCCTCCTCCAGCAAAGTTAAATAATACTGTGTTTCACAGTTTTCCCCTACTAACTTTCTTCTTTCCAAATGGCTGTTGCTGCTGCTATTCTCACCAGCAGAGCTTACAAAAAAAATTTCTTATTCAGGATGATCTCCCAGTCCAGTGGGAATGAAACCCTAACTACCCTGGGATAACGAAGCCGTTAAGGAACACATTTCTGAAAGGATGAGAAGGAGTGTGCTCTTCTGGAGTGACGCAGAATGAAGAATTTGGGGACAATTTGTGTCAGCCGCATAGGGGTGTGTGCAGTTGAGGACCAGGCTGTCTGCAGAGGGGCTAGGAAGGATTTCTGAAACTAATGTTAAAGAGGAATGACAGCACAGCCAGAGCAGAGCCAAAGTTACAGGAGATGCTGCAGGATGGTTTGCTTGGCAATGAGGTATGGAGGCAAAAGTGCGTTTGTGGATGCAGAGGTTGGGTATGTTCTTGACTCTTCATGGTTTTGTTTTTATGCTGTGACACATATAGAAAGATTTTAACATACAACACGAGAATTTTTATTTGTGTGAATTATAATATACCATATGTGAATGCATCTGTTCTCCACTGTGCTACATTTATTATTTGCGCTATGCTGGGGCCTCAAGTTTCCACCTCGGATCAGGGTTCCATTTGGCCAGGCAACGCTCAGGCATAATGGGAAACACTCCACGCCTTGAGAGCGACACACTCTAAAGCGACAAAAACAACACGTGGTGGGGAAGGAAAAGGCAGAGCACCCTTCCCTGGGAGCTAAACCCCATCTAGGAGGAGGTCGCCGTGGTCCCACACCTCTAGTCCAACCCTTCGAGCACCCGCTGGTCTGCCGAAACGCCCCGCGAGGGGAGGGACCCTGCAGCGGGCACGAGGCGCCTCGGAGGAGGCCGGCCCACCCGCAGGCCGCCGTGGGGCGCGCCCCGAGCAGAGCGTGCCCGGGGAGCCAGCGCGTGCCCCCCGTCCCCGCGGGGCGCACGTGGGCACGCGAGGCAGGCCGCCCGCGGGCTTCCCGCTCTGAAAGTCCATCTCAGCGTTTGGCTGCTTTCTTTCCCCTGCTGCAATCTGTTACCTCTCGTTATCAGGCATTATCCCTTCGTTTATTCCTTCGTGTGGTCTCACACGGTCCCTGCTGCCACTGGAACAGGCTGCCTGCTTCTGAGGGCGTATCTTTTTTTATTTATTTTTAAGCTCTCATTTTAAAACACATGTTTTTCCTGTATTTATAATGCGAAATTGCTCTGTCCTCCTCTGCTATGGGCCGTGAAGAATGCTTGCTTGAATTCACCCTACATGCTGTGCCTTTGCATTCTTCTTGTCTGTAATTTATGCCACATACTGTTCACTCCCTTGTATTATACAACATACAGTTGCCAGATGGGTGAGTGCAATGCGTGCTTTAAAATGAAGGCTCTAAGGCAACTGTATAATCCAAAGGTGTAGAACAAGCCAATACCAAAAAGCAAAGAGCATTTGGAAATATACTCAAATGGGTCAGTAGTTATTATGTGGGACTAATGCTTTTAGGAATGCTTCCTAATTAGCAAACATGCCATTAACCTTCTCTTGAGATTTTCTTTTCTGCTTGCTTTTCATGGTATATGGTGGCTAAAGATGGAGAAAATAACAGTGCATTAAGGTGACAGGAGGATATCTGGGCCTGAACTAGGAGCAGTCCTTAATCAGAGAATCGGTGCTCATTGCCTGGAGATTGGTTTGGATGTGGTTGATGGGTCACCTTGGCAGGGCACATGACCACACTCGGAGGGAGTCTGTAGAAGATAGTTGGCATATGGGGATTTTGTTATTATTGATCTTCTCCTTTCCTTTCCTAGCAAAGGTTATATTATATGTCCCTAGGGTTTGTTTTGGTCTGTGTGGGGTGCGTTATCAAGGAGTCTTAGCTCTCAGCTAGACACCAGATACTGCTTGTTTCCTAGTAGACATGTGGGAGAAGCTGCATACTCCTCATTCGCCATCCTGCATGTCATTAACAACATGGCTACATCCCCCTTTGGTTTGCTGCCAATTTGCTCTTGCTAAATCATACCATTTGATTTAGTAAGTAATGCAAAAAGCTGTCACATTACTTCTGTCTGGATGGGGCCTGGAGAAAGCTGGTGTGGCCATTGAGTCCTCCTGCACTAGTCAGTGGTAGTATCCACCTTGGGATTGTTTGGCTGCTTATGCAGCGCTTGTGGGGAAGCAGGGAGACCCAGGGTGAAATCTTGGCTCTACTGAAGTTGACAAAGGGTTCTGCAAGTGGCAGCAGTGAAACAAGACTTCCTCTCTACGGATGGACTCGGAGAGGCCGTTGAGGTCAGCTTGCTCAGCGAGCGCTCGAGGAGAATGAGTATCTCGAAGTAACCGTGTGTTTCAGGGAGGCTACTGGAAACCAGGCTGGGATTACTAGACATGGATTGTGCCACACTAAACACCAGTCCTGTTACTCTTTGTGATGGGAGCTTTTAAAGAAAATTGTGAAGAGAAAAATGCATTAGAGTACGACAGAACCCTTCTCTGGAGATCTTCCAAACCCACCTGGATGCCACCCTGTGCCCCTGTGCTCTAGGGGTCCCTGCTGGAGCAGGGGGTTGGACTAGATGATCTCTAGAGGTCCCTTCCAACCTCAAGTATTCTGTGATTCTGTGAAAAACCTACTGCCTTATAGAAGAGCCAGCAGAAAGAAAAGAGTTATTAAAAGAAGTTATCTATACAGTAATATGATGAGAGAGCACAATAATGCCAGCAAGCCCTAGTAAAAGCAGCAGTGAAGATGCCCCCACATAGGTTTTTAATGCAGGGCTTATAATAGAAATGCAAGTTCTCAGCATTACACTGCAGTGCCAACTTGTGCTGAAGCCAGCACAGCCTTATTTTGATGTTCTTGTTACTTGCTAGCTGGAGCCACCATGGACATGTTAGTGCACACTGCAGTAACGCTTTAGCAGGCATGATACTGGATGAAGCAAGAATGGGAAATTGCTTGGAGGAGCTGCCTTCTCTAAATGCAAATTAATATTCAGCCATGAGCTGAGAAGTGAAGACGCAGGACCATGTTTTGTAATTTTTTTTTCCATCTTCTTTAATACCATGGCTTAAGGTGGTAAATAGAGCTATTGCAACACCTTTAGCTAGGCTGATGCCAGCTTTTGGCATCATCCCTGCTGACCCACCTGATGCGGACTTAATTGCTTTAACTATGAAACTGGCATCAGAAAGATGAGGAATGAAAAAAAAATGCATCGCTCACAGCAAGAGAGCAAGCCTAGCAGAACAGGGTCAGGGTGGTGAGGTGAACACCTTTTGTTCTCTCCTGCAGGGTGATATATATGCAGTATCTTCTAAGGAAACAGAGGTTCTTGGAGATATTTCAAGATCGTTTTATCAGCATCTACTTGCAGATGCTTTCATCAGACAACCAGCCCTGGCAAACATACAGGTAATTTCCTTTCCTGTTTGTTTTTTTTTTAAAACATTTCTTCACTATTCTGAATGATTTTGGATTATGCTTTGTTGATGATTATTAACAAGAAATTAAAACATGAAGGTTTGGTCTCTCATGCAATGGATTTCCTCTTATTTCCTCTTGACACTAAACTGACATAAATTTCACAGCCTAACACACCTTTACCCAATCAGGTTAAAGGACTGAGTGTAAGGAAATACGAGTGAGACCTAAAATATATCCCAGTATTTTTCATTTATTTGCTATAATGCTAGCCTTTTTAATAATCAGCTGCTTCTCTCCCCTGCACTCATATACTCAAATAAATTGGATCCAAGCCAGGCATTTAAAGGGCTGGGCTTTGTGACACTTGCAAAGTTTCTTTTCTTCTAACGGAAAAAAAACTCCAAGAAGAGAAACTCAGTGTGAGAATACTCAAAAAGCATCACATTACTGGGCTTGAAAATTACTAATATGTGCCCGTTCAGCATTAGCTTTTGGTACGAAAGCCACTAGATGAGACATGGAATGCAGGTACTCAGGTATATCACTTCTCTAAAGATATATTTGATAGATATATTTGCAGGGCTTAGGCTCCAACAGCACTTAGTTTTCAGCTGCTATTCAGTCCTGCTATTTGAGGGTCTCTCAGCTGCCAGGGCAGCCAGATGTCAGAAATGTCACTGGACTTATTTATTAGTGAATCTCTAATACTAACCCCACGGAACAGAGTTTTGAGAACAGTAAATCAGAGCAACGTTTGCCAAACCCCAAATTCAAAATCTCTTTTTCAGAGCTTCTCTAAACACCTTCCTTTGCCATCTGTCACTGTTGAAAATTGTGCACTGGGTAACATGCATTTGAATAGGTATTTTAGTTTCAGAGAGGAGAACACTCTGGAAGGTCCTGGGTGCTCTCAAAGACTGAAGAGAGTGGAGCCTCCTGCGTTTTGGAGTTCGTTGTTCCCTTCACAAGGCCTGCTCTGACGTCTCATGCAATGTTTTGCTTCTTCATTGTAGTGGTTTGAGAACAATTTGTCTCCTTCAAGCTTTTCATTCTTTCAGCTTGAGTGTTTACAGTGTCATCCAAAAGGACTGGGGTTGATATGTTAATTTTCATACCACTAGGGCATAGTTTTCAAGAGAGAAAATTATAAAATGTGGGGAGAAGGAAGGACGATTACTGATTTATTCAAAATTAAAAACTTGTGTTTATATGACTAAGTCTTAGTCACATACCTGGGATGGGATTTTGTATCGGCCTGAAAACTGATGCAAAGAGAACATCCCTGGTTTTGGCAAGGGTGGAAGTTCAGTGCATTTTTCAGGGATGAAACTCAGAAGAACAGAGGAGGTCAGTTTAACCTTGTGGTTGTGGTTATGGATGAGCAAGAAAGTTTAAATTACACTTGAGGACAGCTCCTTTAGTCACAGGAGCCACTCCTGTAGTGCACGCTAGATTCTTTATAAATAAATACAAGCACTTTGCTTTTTTTACGGCAATAAGCAAGCTATTAGGACGCAATGGCTAGCTTGTTCTTATTTAGGGTTGGTGATGATAAAGTTCCTTATTGGTTGATAAATATTGCAGCTATAGAGCAACCTATAGAAAGCACAACCATGCATTTTTCGCAACGGTAACAAGAGCAGTTTTTCAGTAGAACTCTTTCCTGATTCCTTATTATTTTAAACGATGAGCATCAAGCAAAGGAGAAAGGGCTAATTACGTTTGTGTTTAGTCAATCCAACAGCTCATTCCAAACACGATGGACTGTTGTGCACGTCCAGCTGGACTCAGCAAGAGAATTGGTTTCCTTCATAAGTAACTCACACGTCATGCACGGGATTGTTCGGGCGATAATCTGCACAATTTTTCCTGAGAACTTTTCTGTTTCAGACAAGCGAGCTCCGAGAGGCTGAAATTCTTTGCGGCACAGCTCATGCTTCGCCTTGGGATCGGATGCCCTTCTGATTCCCGCTTTTCACAACTCAGCGCCTTGTCCCCACAGTTGACATCGAAATTGTGTCCAGGAAGCGCCTGTGTGCAGAAATCTCGGGAGGAGCTTCACGGTTCCCCCCGGCCACGGGCTGGCTGGTGCCGCCCGCGCGTGCTTGCTCGCTCAGCGACACCCGGTGCACCCAGCACCTCCCCGGGCCCTTGAATCAACGTCTTCTGAATCGTTCCCGGAGCGGCAGCCTTTGACTGACTCACTGAAGTCGTATTAACTGAATAATAGGACACTTCCAAATGCTTTACCTGGCATCTTTCATTAAGTAATATTAAAGTTCTCGTGAGTAATTTGAACAGAAGTAAATAAAAACCTTAAGTCAGTAATGCTCCTACTGATTTATATCACCTGTTGCAAGAGGTGAATCAGACCCTTAATCTTTATTACCCAGGTGATTAAATACAAGATGCCCAAGATCTAAGGCAAATCTAGGACAGAAAATACTCTTGCTTTTCAGATGGCAGCTCGTATGAAGTGGTATTTGCAAAAACATCACACTACCATACAGCTTTCAAATGATGGGGCAGTCATCAGTTTTGTTAATTCACTACCATGCAGAAAGACGTTGTTCCTCACACATGTTCCTATAGATACTTAAACCAAGAGTCAAAGCAAAAGGAAAACTCTAGCTGCCAACAGTGACAGACTGCAGCGCTGCACTAACAGGAAGGCTCTTCTAATTCCGAATTGGGAACTGGATTACTTTTCAAAGAGTAGTTTTCAAACCTGCAGAGCTATGTTCTCGTTCTCTTTGCAGCATATCCTTTTCACTCTG
Organism: Eudromia elegans; assembly: GCA_003342815.1. Classification (NCBI taxonomy): domain Eukaryota; kingdom Metazoa; phylum Chordata; class Aves; order Tinamiformes; family Tinamidae; genus Eudromia; species Eudromia elegans. Next base: position 1,374,493 of record PTEX01000045.1, on the reverse strand, counting down.
CAATTCAAAGGATTGTGCCTTTACTGCATACACACAGCACCTCGGTTGCCAAAATGTAGCTCCCTGGGCTGCTTTGAACAACCCTGACTTGTTTTCCATGCACCTATTTGAATAACATTCCAGCACTGACAGCAGGCAGTTTGGACCGGGCTTCAAATCAGCCTTCAGAACAGCTGCTGGGAAAGGGACGGTATTTCTGAACTGCAGATGGAAATGCTTGCTGTGGAAATTACACTTTTGGTTCCTGCACTAGAGATGTCTTCAGTGATTTGCATGCACTTGGTTTTTTATTTCTGTGTGTACTGAAGTCAGTGGGAATTCTGCTACCAATTCCACCATAAGCCCTTTTCCTTTCACTGCCAGTACAGATACCCCTCCCTTTGCAGAGAATGAAAGCATTCTACTGATGAAGGAAACGCTTTTACTAAAGGAAATAAACAGAAATATCACCATAGCATTTAAAATAATCAATAGAGACATAATTTAGATCATGCTTTAAGAGGTAGATGTTAAGAGTACTGTTGCAAACTGAAGTGGAGCTGAAGACCTACTGAGGTATCTCTGTGTTAGAGGCTGAAGTCTTTGAACCCCTCAGATTGGAAATGCAGCCAGCCAGTTCTTCCCAGCTGCCAGACAGCTGTAGGTGTTTTCTCTCCATTAGGAGGATATTTTCCCCCACCTTAGGAGAATCATGATCACCCCTCAAAGAGCAACCCAGGTTTTTCCACGCTCCGTTTCACAACGTGCTCCAGTGAAGGCTAATGTCCTGTTTATTCCCGATATCGATGGGACAGTCAGCGCCGAAGCTGGACAGCCCGGGTACCATGCAAGGCCCCGGGGTGAGGGGTCCGCAGGCACCTCCAGACCCGCGAGCAGCTCCCCACTGCCCTGCCTCGTGAAGCAATCCCTTGCGGAAAGTTCTGCGGCGTTGAAATGAAACTTGACTTGCACATTGCTTGTTCAGACAAGCTATGAGTACATGTGAGTCATCATTTCCCCGCTTTGCTGTGCCTGTTCAGCAGCCATCAGCATTTACATCACAACTGAGCAGAAAAGAGCAAAAGCCCGTGTAGTAGTTCCAGCCTCACCCCTGTGAGCTACTACAGGATATTCGCAGCCCTCCTCCAAACTCTCCACCTTACTGACCCTCCTTTGAATATTCAGTGGAGAAAATACAGGGCTTTACACTTCTTGCCCACGGCTGCTTGTTCATTCTGTTCAGAGCTATCCTGCTGCTTGACAGTGCTCACTTTCACAGCTTTGGGAGGAGCACTAAAAGCATGTCACAAGACAGCGCTTCCGATGGACAGACTAGCACATCCCCCGGAAGAAAAAGCTTATGAAACACAGCAAACCTAGGCAGAAGCCTCCCTGCACAGGCACATAGCTGCCCTCGTGCTCTCTCAGGCCGACCCGAATTCTCCAACAGTAGCAACCCCTTGTGCCCCGGCAGCCCCGCGACACGACGAGAGCGCAGGCAGCGTTGCATCCGCCAGCCTTCACCGGGGCAGCGTTCGGCTGGACCAGCCCGGTAACGAGGGGCTCGTTCCACCTGCGCTTGGGTCTGGTTGCAGGAGCCACCCAGCAGAGAGCCGTGCACGGCTCGCCAACGGCGCGGGCCCCGCACACAGCCCTGCCTGCGGCTGGCCGTGCAGACTGCGAGCAGCCTGGGGTGCGCTCAGGCCGTGCGGCACCGATGACCGCCTGCAGCCCTCCAACAGCGCATCAGGCTTTGCACAAATGCCGCCTGTGTCTCATCTGTTTGCCTCCCCATAGCGTCCATAAATACGATGCTAATGATTGCGATCGCTTTTGTTTGCTTGATTCAGGGCTCTTTCCGAGGGGGAAAAAAGGCTCACAGGCTCAAAAGTCTTCTTGCAAGGCTCCTCTTAGGGAAGATCTTGTGTTCAGATGACTGCAGATGCTGGGGGTACTCGAGTGCTACCTAACCTGGATAGATGTTCCTCAACTCCATCCTGTAACACAACATGTGTGTCAGTGACAGCCAGACGCATGTATGGGGCTAAGATGTGTGTGCACTCCACACAAACAGAACATTGCACCTTTTTATTTATTTTTTTTCTTCTGAAAGCACTCAATTTGTCAAGGAGAAAGTTGCTATGAACATCGGTTAGGCAGGTAGAGGGATGCACTAGGCATGAAGAAGAAACTCCCAGCAGATTCACTTGCCCTCTGATGACAATCTGTAATTTCCATAAGAGCATTCCTGGTCAGAGAAGGTATATGAGGAATGTTGAAGGGGGTATAAATTGTCATACTTGAAACCAGAGGAAATAAATGTCATGAAAATAGTGAGGATGTCTGCAAAAGAGATGTGATTTTATTCATGACACTGATTAAAGCCAGATCTCATGCAGGATTTAGGTGGACTACAAAGTGCCTACGTTAAAACTGTGACTTAGCGAACATCACGGAGTGGTGACCTAGTTTTGGAGGCCCCTGCCCCAGTTCTGTGCATGCCCACATCCTTTCTGCCTTCCCACCCCCAGGCACGGGCTCCCATTCCCCCTGACCAGGAGCAGCAGTTGGGGACGTGTCCCCTGCGTGTACTTAGCCCCATGTCCCCTTAGTGCTGGAGCAAAGTGTTAGGGTGCCCTGAACAGAATAGGGAGGGGCAAATGAAGTATCAAAACCCCATCCTTCAATTCAGGAACGCCACACAGGTGGATACTGTAATGGTTGTGGTGACAGTGGATTTCCACTGATGTGCTAGTATTATTTTCTCCTTAATTAAACAAAAAGCAGTTAATTGCATATACAAAAAAAAAAAGGCAATAAACTCATTTCTGTCAAAAAATATCAGGGTCTCTTTTGATTTTTTTTTTTTTTTTAATAAAAGTCAAACAGAATAGCTTTCTTGTGTGTGACAGGAACACTTTAATATTGCTTCCCTTTTTTCTGCATAGCGAAGATTTAGCCTTTTCTCTTTTCTTTAAATAATCCTCCTTGCTGTTGGGACTACTCCCTTTTAAGGCCAGTCTTTGCTCAGAGAGAACGTTGACTGCATGTATAAACACCCACTTCCTAGGGATTATAATAGTAACGGCAGCATAACCTGAACTACAGTTTCAGCAACACGCAGCAAACACAGTTAGACCAAGGCCAGCCTACCAATTTGGGGGGAAATTCTTTGAGGGTGCTGGCAATGCCACTGGGGTTTTATTTTCCATCTTTGTACTGTTGCACCTTTGAAGATCATTTTTTTCCCTCCTCCCTCTTTGAAAGGGAAACCTTGCGGGTCTTCTGGGTCCACACTGCGCAGCGACGCTACGCGGACGTCAGTTAAGCGGGAATGCAGGAAAATGACGCTCTATTTGTGACGTAGAAATTTTAGGTGGGTGCAAACTGCGATCATGAGAAGAATTTCCAAGCACTTCAGCCGAGATTGGATTTCACCATATGTGTTTTTCTCTTCACAATATTCCCTTTAACTCCAGAAAAGGTTGCAAAAAGACAGAAAAATAAAAGAAAATCTAACAATTTTTCAGCTGTTACACTGCCACTCCTAGAGTAACTTATTGTAATCTGGTCAATTAACTCAGTACTTGGAAAAAGAACCGGTAGAGTAGGGTGAAAACAATTTTTACTTCAGCACTATGCACTTCAGTATAAAAAAAGCCCAAAAAGGAGGCATGAACAGCAACGTCCAGGAGCACCACGGCCTCACAGCAACAGCCTGCACGAACCTGCCACCAGCACCGTGCCAGGGAACGAGACCAGCGCCCCATCTCTACCGGCTTCACCAGCGGCTGCAGGTCCCTCAGCCTTTCTACTCGTGCAAGTCTGGAATTGCTACCTCCTGCTTAAGCTATTGCCTGCGTGTTTGTGTCACCCCTCAGCAATCCTGCGCCCGCCCTTTGCCTGCAGGGCAACACGCAGCTTCAGCGCGGTACCAGCTGAACAGACCCTAAGGGCCTGGTGCTGAACTCCTCCACGTGGAGGAGTCATAAATTAGCAGCGATTCCACTGCTGGTGGTGACAGGGAAAGGCACAAGCCCGGACTCGGGCTGCTCATACCTAGCGCTTGCTCTCCAAGCGGATGGCCGGGAGGCTAAAAGCAAAACCATCCGCCTCCGTCCTCCCGAGAAAAAACAAAGCAAAGAAAACAAAGCCCCAGCACATGGAAACACATCAAAACCCATGTAGGGATGGCGGGGAGAAAAAAAGGTCCGTGCTGAAAACTAAACAATCCGGTGCCAGATGAGTCGTCATGGCTTTACTATAACATTCCCACAAAGAGGAACAGAATTTTTATTGTGAAATCTTAGTTGTGAGTTTTGCTGCTCCTGGGAAAAGTCATATGTCAGAAGAGAGCAATGTTTCCAAATATGACGAGACTAGGCAGATAAACAATGAGTATCAACACAGCACTCAAGGAAGGCTGTAACTGCCATTAAACCCATTTCTGAGGGAGTTCAGAGTCTTGTTCCAGTAGTGCCAGGAGTACCTGGGCAGGTGCTTGCCTTGTGTTTGTGCTACGGACTCCCTAAGCATTGCACGGGAGCTCCTGGGGTGCCAGCTGTCTGCTCTCCTCTGCCATCAATGCGGCCAAGCATTATCTGCCACAGGATGGGCAAAAGTGTCTTCATGCTACATTTTTTAAACACTCGGTGCTGCATATTGAACTGACAATATGGATATTTGTTTACTTAGTTCCTTTTATTGACTCAAAACCTGATTCATTTTTAGGTTTGATCGCTCCTAACGCCCCCTTTTTTGGAGGGTGAGGGCAAATATGCTCCCACTGCCATTGATCAGGCACAGGAAGCTGCTGAGTTAGAGTCACGAGGAGGTGGGGGAAAGCAAAGGTTCCTGCCCCGAGCTCTTTTTCATTACAATATTACGAACACCAGGGCCAAGCTCAGCTCCTCCTTCAGCACAGGTGACAACATCCCTTCCTTAAGGTGCGTGTGCTTTGTTTTGACACACAAAACACCATCACAGCAAAACTGCTCCTCGGGCTGCTGCTTCTTCCACACACAGCTGTGTTCCTACAAGTGTGAACTTTTACTTCTCTGCTGTAGAATAATGTTACTTTAATAAAGGAATGCATCCTGCTGCTGCAAGAGGCTAAACCCTGGCGGTCTGGGCAATCGCTAGGTAATGCCAGAAAGAAACTGAATTTGGGTCTCCTACTCTCTTGGGTTGCATTCTAATTACATAGGCTGTGTCATTAGAGCTAATAACTCTTTTGATCAGCATCCAAAGCCTTCAAAAACCCAGATCCTCTCCTCCTCCTTCAACCTCCACTAAATATAGGCAATAAACTCAAGTTATCTGCAAGGTTTTTAAGAGGGCCTTCCTTCCCCCAGAGTGAGTGCATCCAAGGAAGGTAACTGCAGCTCCTGCTCTCGGCACAGTTGCTGACACTGTCCTCGAAACAGTCACAGTGGACCTGTCTGAACTATGACGAACAACAAGGCAACAAATACACGTGTAGAGGAAGAAAACTGCCCCAAACGTCTGCTAAAGCAAATGGATCTAGTAACATAGTGCAGTGAATCTGTACAGGAGCTTGGGGAAGAAAACACTTCTTTCTACAAAAGCAAACATTTAAAGATTCCTGTAAGCAGACTTTAAAGAAAGTTCATTCAAACCTAAACTTGCATCTCTCTGATACTTGTCACTCCCTAAAGCCCTCAGCATCTACACTGTCAGGTATTGGTTGGCCAGCCCTGAGGCATGGGAAAGCTGAATAAATACCTAATCATCCCAATTCTCTTTTCTGCAGTCTTTAGTATCTCTTTCTAAATCTTGTTTTTCTTTATGATTGTAACAAACAAACTGCTCTTATAGGTGTCTCACCTGCAATTTACCTCTCTTTACAGAATTAGTGTTTTCTAGATGTTTCACAAGGTGCCATTTCCTTGTTGCTTTAAAAATATATCAGAGCTTCACCATATTAGTGATTCTGCAAATGTCTCAGGATAGGAGAATTAACACCTACTGCAGGCAACATGATTGACTTGAATTACAGCACCACTCCCTTTCAGGGGCTTGACAGACACTAATTTTGGAAAGGTGTTTTGCATGGAAGACTGGCATTCAAGGCAAAGGGAAGATTTAGTGCCTGCAGGTGTTACTTAGCAACCCACAGAACAAAATCTTTAAAAGAAGCTAGAAAAATTAACTTAAAAGGATTTTAAAAAAAAAGGTTTGTGTTTAGAAGCAGCACCCATTCTCCAAAGCCTTTCGAAAGAAAACTCACTGTTATACTGACTAGAGAGCAACTATCATATTAGTGATGGAACTTTGGGTCACTTCCTTAAAACTAACAGTTCTCTCATCACTTATTAAAATAAGTAAATAAAATAAATCAGAACCGTCTTTGAGATAACACTAGAAACTAGGTGTGGACAAGGTAGAACTGTTACTTTTAAGCTGGATTTCAAGACTAGAGTCTTGTTTAAGTGATTTTATGAGTCCAGGTGAGTCACTGGTGGGATGGACACAGCATTGCTCCTCCTCGCCAGGAACACAGTTGTGGTTCCATGCACTACTTGAGCTCAACACCCTTTAGTGGAGCCTGGTCCTGCAAACGCACACAGCCAAGATGCAGGTTTCTCAGCTTCCTGTGGTAACCAACAGGTCGCAGTACAGAGACCCGCGTGGCAGACGGGCTCTACGAATGCTGCAGCACCGTGCAAAGCACTCCAGGCTGCAGAGGTTGTGCCGGGGCCTTATGTGAAAGGCACAGGGAGATGACAACATAAGACACTCCAGGACAGGCGCTGGGACTTGAAACATCATTTCAGAAGAGTAAGTTTCGGTGTTAACCCAGCGGGGTATTTACAGGCTCAAGAAAGCCAAGCGCAGTAGTGTCAGCTGAGCGGACACCATCATGGTTCATTGAAGGGCAGGCGCAGCGAGGAGCCCCGAGCGAAGGATAAGCTTTTGAAAAACTACTTGCTGATGCCAAGGGAAAGGCATCTGTTAGGAGTGTCTCCAAGACAGTGCTCCAAGCCCTTCCTTCTGCTCAGTCCTTCCACAGGCCGTTCCTCAAGAAATTCCTCTGTGCTGGGTGGAGCCTGGAAGACGGCAAGGGCTCCATCAGCTGAGCAGGCAGCCCAGGGCAGCAGTTTTGTACAAGACAGAGTATCCATTCAGGTATTCAGAAGAGCAAAGCAGGTTCAACTTACAGATGCAGGTTTATATGGTTTAATTACAAGCTACCTACTGCATGGGTGGAGCTCTCTGATTAGAAATGACTGTTCATGGGTTTTAGCAATAAAAGCAACCCATTCACTAAAGCAGCCACCTTATTCTATTTAAAGCTGTGTTTTCCGGGTTTTGATTTTGTTATTGCAGTTTTAGAACCTTAATCACTCCCTGTTTTGAGGGAACTGACAGAATCCATTTGTTACTACTGTGTACTGACAGAGCAGCCTGCTCTACACAGATCAAAAGCAACAGAATAAGAGGTAGATGTAAGAAGTAACTCTTCAAGAGGTAACCTTTGGGTCCTCCTAATCCTAACTTGCAGAAAAAACAAAGTTGAATGAGTTCTGACACATATTCTGTGCTGAACAGAGGAAAAGTAAAGCAGCGATGCTTTTCAAGGAGTTGTCTGGAATGCAGAATCTTGATATCTGGAAGAATAATTTAAACACATACAAGTCAACTCTAGGGAAGAGTCAGAGGGTAGGATGAAGTGTCAGTGTGGAAAACTACTACATGAACACAATCAAAAGAAAATAGAGTGATGACAGGACTGTGATCTTCTCTGATCTCCAACGGCAGCAAGCAAAACCAGCTGTCACTCTTTTCTTACTTCTGGCTATTTGCTTAAGCAAATTCTGCAAGGAAAAAAATTAAACCCCAGTTTTAAACACCACGTTTTGCCTTTTATAGAAGGAACAGGGCTGGGGAACTTATTGCTGCATTCTCACCATTTATCATATGGATGCAGGCTTCACGGATGCTACAGTGAGGCATTTTCCAGTTCAGTCTCAAACACTAAGCTTGAATACCTGGAAAAATCATGGCACAGGAGCTAGTTTCTTCCATTGAAGCTGGAGGAGAGCTTCAGGCTGCTGTTACAGCCCCAGTTTAGTCAGCGGTAGTAATGGTGCCCCCAGTGTAGAAGTGGAAGGGCTAGGCATTTATGCCAGTTCCACTGAAATCCATATAGACTAAGAAAAGGAGGAAAAAAAATGAACTATAATAAAGAGTGAAAGGTAATAAGGAACTTTTTCTACCACCTTTATTAGCTAAGTTAAAGACAAAGCCTCAGAATAAGGTAACGGGGAGGAGTGTTTTTGTTTTCTTTTTTTTTCCCCCCCCCTTTTTTAATAAGGTGCCTGTATACAAAAACAAATAGCATGACAGAAAAATAGAGGAACCAGAAGTACCTGCCCACAAAGGGGATTTCAACATCGTGAGTTTAACTGAAAAACGGTGGGGAAGTGAAACTGAATAGGAGAGGGGGGCTTGATGCTGAACAGCAGGTTGATCTGCTTTTGAATCTGCTTGCTCTATAAAGACTTTGGGTAGACGTACCATATTTTGACATGAATCCCTGAAAGTTCAGTTGTTTGGCTATATGCACAGGACAAGATGACACTAAAAATTGCTAATATCTTAGTCCCACTGAAGCTAGACAAGCCATAAAAATATTACCAAGAGGAATATATTGCCTTTTTCTTTTCCATCTCTTAACAGTGTTGAGGAAAATGTCAATTTAAGAAAAACACTTGGGCATAGAAGGCTTTTCAATTTTGTGAAGTTTGAGGCCTAAATGCCAACAGATGAAACAGCACAGAGGAAAACACCACAAAGCAAAGGACAAACATTGTTCAAAGCAAACAAGTAGTTTTCAAAGCTATACAGACAATTCACAGTCACTATTGTAAAGGGAAAATGATTTTTTCTTTTATCAGTTGTAATTCCCTATAGCTTTTCACTTGAAACAGAAATGCATAAGTGAATGTGTATTTTTTTTAACACATTCAGGCTGACACAAGTATTGAGGGACTGTCTATGCTAGACATGATAATTAACAGCTTTACAGCCCAGTAAGGCTCAGTGCAAACCTCAGGCTGATACAGTAAACAGGAAGACACACAGTATTTTCCACAATAAGTTTTATTTGTTTTAACACAAGCACAATTATTACATAAGCACTAACTTCGGAACAGTCTTAGCAACCCTGCCTCTTAGAGTATAACCACTGGAATAGAAAAGGTCAAAATGCCTGTGGAACTCTCTGTATGTTTTGGACCAGCAGACACACAGCAGCTTTAAGCAAAGCCTGTGCTCCTTCACTGTTTGAGCAGCCACGGCAGCTCCTTGGATTTCCACGATCAGCCTGGACATGACGTTGAGCTTGCCAGCGCAGGGTTAACAGCACAGACACGCTGCACGAGCACAAGCTGTACGAGCTTCCCCCTTTGCTGCTGGGACTGCAGGCCAGGTTTGAAAGGGCTGCAGTCCTCAGCTATTCCAGGCTTGATCTTCTCAGACTGAAACTGCCTGTTTTGTCACTGCGTGCCTGGATACAGCGCTCAGACTCCAGGCACCTCAAGAAACAAGAGATTCAGCTGGTATCAACAGTTAAGACATTAGCTTATTCCTCCCCGGTTATTTCTAGGTACTTTCTGTGTATAAGGCATGCTATGTGTAGCGCTGGCCTAAAATAATAAATCAATTCAGACCTATAAATAGCTTCATACTACTTCCTTCTCAAAAATATCCCTAATTGTACAGCAATGGATACAGCTCTCTATACCTTAACTCAGCAAAAGAGTGAAGGACCATTACCAAGGCAAACTAATGTTTACATACATAACACACATTAGCTTCTGTCCAAGAGCTATGTTCAAGCTCAAGTGTCTGGAATACTTCAAATTTTTTTTTTTTTTTTTTTTTTTTTTTTAAATTAAGTTTCAGGCCCACCCTGGCTCCAAGCTCTCATTGACACCAGCTGGATCCCTTGCATGAATAGAGGGAGAGAGGCAGCAACTCAACCTCACCTGCATTGTTTTCATCAGAGATTGAAAGATATTTGTAAAAGATTACAAAAGATTGACTTGACCAAAAAAATGAAGTAGATAACCCTCCACTTTGTATTTCCAGGCAGCTGGAAACCCAGCAGACAATGTAGCTGTTGCTTAACAAACACAGAAATCTACATTGTATGCCAGGTTCATGCCCCAAACCTGGACAGTCGGCCCATAGAACTGATAAACAACGACCGTGCGCACCGCAGTTCACAGCGCTTATCCTCTCCCCATCGGTAGTAACCATGCAATCTGCCGAGGCACCTGGATTGGCCTGCAAAGGATAGGCAGCGAATAATTAATTGTTCATTATAAATTGTTCTATCAGCTATTTTCTTAGCCTAGGTTTGTAAACACTAATCTCATCAGTTTGGCTACTAGAAGCCCCAAGACTAGAAATAACTGTTGCTTCCAAACACACAACATCCAGTTATTTCATCTGATTTCTACTGCAACAGATATTCAATCCTTTATTTGGGGCCACACCCCAGATAGGAACTTTTTAGCACTGTGAACTTGCTCTGCACCTAGTAGAGAAGATAAAAATCCAACCAACCAAAGTCTAGATAGAAGGTATGAGATGTCATCAGAGACCCAGTAGCCAGATGTAGCTGCTGATTGTAAAGACAGAATCTACACTGACTACTGAGCGATTGATGGGCAACTACAAGTTCGGAGTTGATCAATCCACAGCATTAGTCCAACAGGATCTGCAGAAACAATTAGAAAAAGAAATCAGTATAAAAAAAACATACACAGAGCTCTATAGATAATAAGCCTTCTTAAAGAGAGATCTCCATAGTTGAGATTACACAAATTTCTTGTAGACTGTAAACAGGGAAAAAAAAAAGTAAGTATCTTGCTGGAACAGGCTCACTTTAAGTATGTAGTTATAATTAATAGGCACTCGCAGGTTGTCCTCGTAAATTTAATCTGAAATAACTTCTCCACTGCCATGTAGTGGTAGAGACCAGCTCTCAAAAGCATACATGCACCATCATTAAAAATCTTCAGAGGTTTGAAGTACAGCAACATCATAACCAAAGTCACCTTAAGTTTCTCCTTAACCCTCAAAGCAATGTATTACTAGAACCTGTGAATTACTCAATATGAGTCACCATCACCCTATCAGAAGAGGCATTCATAAATAAAAGTAAAGGCACAGATGATCCTAAAATGATAAAAGATACCATGGGGCAGTGAGAAAAGTACAGCTCTTACATAGCTTAGCAGAGAGAAGGAGGGCACCTACTTCGAGTCAACTCTTGCTTCAGTTCAGCTTTTGAGTCTCTGCATTAAAACTGGTTAGTGCTATTTGAAAGCCTTCCATCTCTGGAATCTATGCAAGAATCCCAGCTCCTATCGGCCAGCTCAGAAACTGTGCTGTATAGCGTAGCACGTCTGAGAACAACCTAAGTGGATTCACATCTAGCATGACCTTCCAATGACAACTAAAATACACTCTGGTTACAGTCCTTGAGGTAAGCACGTCACACTTACTCAAGATTTCACTACTGTAACTAGTAAGTCAATATCAGTAATGAAAACACAAAAGTCCAAACTAAAACTCCTTGTTAAATGCTTCAATTATCTTTTGTTTCAATTTATTTTGTACTAAGAAGGTTTCAGCTTTAATAAAAAACATTTTTGCATTTACAATCTGATAGAGAAAAAACACCGACAAAACACTTAACTGCAGAGCTATTATAAAGTATTAGAATGTAATTTTTGACCATTACATTTAAGACACTTATTATTTGACCAGATTATTTCTATAATATCAGAGATTAAAGATTGATCTATCATAAAATAAATAACTGAACCAGCTCATTAACAAATATCTCTGAAAGAGAGTGGTTATTGCTATATCCCCATCATAACAGAAACACTAGCAAGGTATACACATCTCGCTAAACTTCTCCACAATACATTTACAAAACCAGCATTTACTGCACTTATTAAGCATGAATCAACATCATCTAATCCCTGTGCGGTCCCTCTGCTAACCTTTGGAGTGTGCAAAACTGTCAGAAGTTCTCCAGGAGCAAGTATTTAACGTTATTGGAAGCATAACAGCAGCAGCACTGAAGCTGGGGGAAAGAAATGCTAAGATCTCCGTGCTGCACACACACCTCATCTCAGCGACTCACCCAAGCCATTTACTGCAGCCTCCCTCCATTTGTAACCAACGCTTCCACTGCCTCTCCCTACCCTCATTCCTCCTTAAACCAAACCAAGCAGCACCCCCCCAACACACACCAAAAGAAAAATAGAAAAACCCAGTGGCCAGTGCTGCCACCCTCCCTGTCCATCCAGCCCAGCAGCAGGGAGGAAGGAAGAGCTGTCCCTGCCCCACTGCATCCCGAGGCAGAGCTCTTCCAGCATACACATTTCTGACCACTGAGCAAAACAGCACTACGTGTATGAACACCCAGCACAGCACCAGGCCTCCAATCTCCAGAAGACAGAGAGTTAAGCAGTTTCACAGCCATGGCTCCTATGGGAAACTGAGTTTGGGAAAAACTTGAGAACATGGAAGCAACATGCTGGACCTACTTGGTGTGTACCCAATGTGACATTAATGTTCTACCACCATAAAGCTGGGCTACAAATCCTCAAACCAACTGAGCAGTGCCTGGGCTTGGTATCTGTGCAGACAGAACCCCTATTACTACTTGAAAGGAAGAAACGCAAAATTACTGAAAAGTATCATGTATGATAAAGGTAGGTAAAGATGGTAAACACTGTTTAGCTATGCTAAAGTACATGCTAAAAAATGCAAGAGGCAAGTAAGATAAAATAAACTACCCTACTGGATGTGCTGTGCATCAAATACCAAAGCAGTTGACTATAATGCTTGTGAACCACATCCTAACAGTCCTACCTTTATTTGCCAAATAAAGATGTGGCTGATTAATATGATTAAATGTTAAGTAGGTCAATCAAGGTAAAAAGACAGTGCTGCATGCATCAGCATCTTTCTTTCGATTTGAATAAGACTGATAACTTTTTATAAAGTCAAAATCCTAGCTGCAGCAGCTGCTGAACTGACATGAGACAGACCAAAGGGGCTTAAATCAGTTTTACAGTGAAGAGATTCTGAAGAGCAGAACTGATTATTCATTTGTGAGCAACAATTCTCCCCATAAAGTTACTATGCTTGGTAAAAATTGTGCATTTTGGACAACTGCTGCTACAGATACTAGGCAGACTGAGAAGGAAGAAGTATGTGTCCTTTTATTAGCTTGTTTGGAGTGTAAATAGAGATGCATCTAAACGTGGCAGAGCCATCTATAGAGCCATCACCTGGATGCCAGCTTCAGTAGCTTGTCATACAGAAAGTCTTCATCTCTGTGAGCGCAGAGCTGACTGTTKCAGTGTGTTTTAATAAAATCATCACCAGGGACAGCCAAGCGCTTAGACTGCGGTGCCAGCACCCTGAAATGCAAGAAATATTTTTCCACGCTCAGTGCACAATACAGTGGAATTCAGGCATTTAGGAAGCGTGCCTAGAACTTCTAATTGACTAACATGAACTTTGGCAAATAGCCACTATGTTTTTAGTTCTGAATGCAGTAAGAGAKATCGTTTCAAGAGAGCAGGTAAACACTCTGCAAAAGAAATAAATAATTGGGGAGTTTGGTTACAACTGCAATACATGCTATTTAATGAAATGGGAAAAGTTAACCCAGGCAGCAATTGCACAGAAATATTGCACAACATGTGGCTTTTTTAAAAAAACACAGTAAYGATACGGAAGGTGAAACCGACATTAAATACAGGTGTCTAATTAAAACACATTCTTACGCACACGAATTCCTCCGCAGTTACATAATTACAGCCCAGGCAGGACGTGTCGGCAGCAAAGCGGGTTTTCAGCGATCCCAGTTCCTGCATACCTCAGACCCTGTGACTGCATTGGTCAAACCCAGCCCGACCAGCTGATGGTCACTTGACGCTTCACACTATTTATACCCCRCTCCATTAAGTGACGTTTCTGATTGGGCTGAAGGGATTTCTGAAAATCCTGCCCAAGACATTTTTTAAATTGCTCTGCTGGAGACTAGTATGAGCAGGCCTAGGGAGGCAGAGAGTTGGCAGAGTCTTCTAAAACAGCTTCCTAAAGGCAAAGGCACTTGCATTCTCAGCAGCAGACTCCTAACTAGCTTGTTTTTAAAACTGCATTTATCAGCAACTAAAACACRGCTACCTTTTACCACGACCAACTTCTGAATCAATTTCCTGTATGTGATCTTTGAAGAATTTGATACAAATAGATATGTCACTGGTTCTTTTATTCTGTTCTAGAGTAGAAAGAAAAAAATGGTAACAAAAAGTCATTGAGTTATATACTCCGTATAGGGAGTATACAGGTATATGGAGTTAAGCAAACTGTTCACTAAAATTAATAGGACATCTGAGCCTTTAACTTTGAGGAGAGGTTACTTGGAAGTGTTACATTAGCACAAATTCTTAAGCTATTAAGTTCTTAACCTATAACTTAAGAACTTATTTTAAGAGGCTCCTCTCACTTTCTCTAGTTGGGCTCTCACTGCTTTGCAAGTAGCAGTCAGCTCCCAGGTAATGTTTCTAAGTACTAACACCCAGTATAATTGCCCACCAGTGGTGATTAGTGGAGAAAAATGAATTAGTTCATTCACTAAATCAGAATTTTAAGAGCAATAATGTGGTTATATAAAGGCAGAAAATATTGTCAATGAAGTTTCTGTTTAGATCAGAGGGTGTTATACAAACAACTATCTTGTCTTTTTCTTATTGCAAGTATGAAAGATAGACTCCCCTCAGTACTGTTGTGCTCTTGGGGCACAAAACCTGGTTACAGGTTCAAGGCAAGTTTTCATCGCAGAATATTTGCCAAAGAAGAATAAACCTCAGAACAAAACACATCCCCTTCCCCATGTTAAACCTGTGCATATCACACACTCTGGTCTTATTGCAGGGGGTAGTGTTCCTATGAGAATGAACGTCCCATCCAGCCATTACAAGGTGCATATTYAGTGCTCACAGCTCGTGAGCATCACTAATACAGACATTAAGCAAGATTCAGGAGTATTGAAGATTTTACCAGATCTTTAGCTGGCTTTCCCTTCACCCCCACTAAACACACACACATGTTCACATAGCACACCTGCAGTATAGCAAACACTGAGCCATGAGTAGAAGCTAAGCAAGTTAAGCACAGCACACCTCCAGTGCAGACCACAAATGAGCCAAGGTTTAAAGGAATAAGAAACTGAAGTTNAAAAAAAAAAAAAAAAAAAAAAAAAAAAAAAAAAAAAAAAAAAAAAAAAAAAAAAAAAAAAAAAAAAAAAAAAAAAAAAAAAAAAGCCTCTCTCCATCCTCTCTCCATGCCCTTAAGAGTACATCATCTTGGACGACTGCGCTCTAAAACCCACCTCAAATCAAGTCTGTGTAGTATGTAGTTGGTACAGAAAATAAGAGCCCTAACTTTACAGTAACAGTGTATTTTATTCATAGCGGATACTTATACGCAGAGGGTACTAGGGAAGGAAACGTCACTCCAAAAGGGCACCCTGATGAATAAGCGAAAGCACGCAAGAGAYGAGACAGGTTTGATCCAGAAGTCAGAGCACCAGCTGAGTGGCAGCACTTCCTAAGCTCAATTCCCAGCTCTGACAGTATGATCYTTCTGTATCATCCTCAGAGGCCTACTTTAAAGGCAATTATTCCTCCAAGTACAGTTAGTACTTACTGCAGAGGAGAACAACAGTATTCATGTGCTCCTTGAACTTTACGATACGAGGCACTCCATTACGCAGCTAGGCAGATGATGCCAGGCGATCACCTGGTGCCGTGTCACACCTCAAGATGCAACCCAAGGTGGTGAACACCGATCGCTCTGCCATCCTGCCACCCACCCTCTGCCTTCAGTTATCTCGCTGAAGGGAACTCAGTACGGGGAGTTTCTTGAACCAGCTGCAAGGTGACATTTACTACATTTATGCTGAAAACCAACACAAGCTGCTTGCTTGCCCTCTATATTGAAAACCACCCTGCTGCCCAAACCGCTACCATACAGGCATGGCTAAGCTTGGGAAAGAAACACACTGATGACACCTTAACAAGTCTGCAAGGCAGGGAATGTGGATTACTGCCATGGKGTGTGTGTGTTGCCTTGCCTCATGACTCGGGGGGACCTTCTTTCTCTGAGATAGGCAGTAGGAAAATAACGATTACCTGCTTTATCCCTGCTAAATGCTACCACAGTTCCAGATTCAACAAGAACAAGCTCTCTCAATTCTTCCCTAAGTGCCTTACACAAGAAAGTTGTTTTTTTTCTGGAAACATAACAAGCCAGGCATGTTATGTCTTAAGAAGGTCTCACTGTTAGCCACATACAGGCTAAGAAAATATAATCTACAACCTTATCAAGAAAAAAAAMCCCTACACCTCGAGGAGGGGATATTCTCCTTGATGTCTAGGCAATCATCTACAAAGKCCACCACAGAGCATTAAGGCACTCCAGAGCCTGGAAACCCAAACACGACGACTTTCAGCTTACAACACAGCTACAGCCACTTAAAGTTAGTAATTCATAGGAACAATTGCTACTCCAGATTAAAAATGTTCTCCACAGTATCTAAAAGATCCAACCTATCACAACAAAAAATAAGGATCGCAAAGCTTTAAGTGTTACAAAATCCTTACAAAGAAACCAGAAAGACAGACACACATCGTAGCTGGCCTGAAGATCATCACATGACAGCAGCATGCTACTGTGCCACAGAGACCTAAATGCGGGTGTTTATCCCACAACTCACATGATTGAGCTGCCTTTAGACCATAAACAGTGAAGTATGGTTAGCAGAAGATCAACAGGTACAATGTACCAAGAAGCTCCCCCCAGAATGGACATATATTCTACAGAACCAGTGCGGATATTTACCGGTGTCAAGTTTGCATTAAATACAAAGCAGCAAGCCACACATGGGCAAATACACAATATTTCATATCTTACTTWGGATAATGCAGAGATAATAATGTGGAAGGGACAGAGAGATGAAGTTAATAAATGCTTGTAACAATAGTAATTTGGTTTCTTCGAAGGGATGTTCCCAGGCATTTTTCAGTAGAAATCATGTTCTAGTTTTACAAGTTTATCAGCTGAGCCATTTTAAAAGACAAGGGATGGAGAATTTACAAGAATAGAAACAGACAGTGTCTTTTGGAAAGAAACGCTTAAAGGAAGATCTGTCCCCTGCCACATACATRYATATATATATGTATATATACACACACACACTCACTCTTGCAACCGAGTGATGAGATTAGATAGACAYAGAGATGAACAAGTATATTAGCAAGAGGAGAAGATGCTTGTACAAGTTAAGTACTTTAGCAGAAAGATCTATTTGGATCTGGGCCTCTACTCTCCGTGCCATTTGCCAAGTTGTTTAACAGGACCAATATTAATATTTGAGTGACAGAGCCTGGCTGACCTYTCATGCTCAGCATCATACAGATGATGGATAAGCACTCAAACAAGTGGCTGCTTCCAGCAGTGCAAGATGACTCTGTACATACAGATTGTTAATCATGAAGTTTCAAAAAGAAATTACAAAAATTAAGGTATGAGGGCAGGGAATTCTAAAAACAAGAGATGCTGACAATGCTCCTGCTAATAAATTAAAGGCTACTCACAAAGGCTTTGGTACTGAAGTACAAAGATYTTGGTGTAATTTTGTAACCAGAGACTAGAAGGAGGAGGTAAATGGGATGCTAAAGAAAAACCATAAAGCCACAAACTTAATAGGTCAAAAAGTATATATGACCACACTGTAATATGAGACAGAGACACTAAAAGATTTAACTTTCACTTTATCCTTTTCTCAGAAAGCCCAATATGGGACTTGGAAGAGTGAACTTACAGAAATAATGGTTTGTATAAGTCGTAACTTCCATGAAATAAAGGAGAGATGGGCTGCAGAAGCATCTTCTCTCATAGTAGCTTTAACATCCAGGCTGTCTTAGCCACTCYGATTCTTGCAAAGACTACATTCTAACTTTCCCATAGTTTTTAAACCACCCCCAACAGGAACAAGGCAAATATTAACCAGAGACTCTTGTTATATAAAGTCTGAGAAGTGTCTAATAGCCCCATGAATTGAGTACGCAAGTGGCTGCTGGGGGACACAAGAATCTCAGGCATATTCAGAGATTCAAAAATATATGCAGACCTGAAAATAAGATGGACAAGCAGGAAGCACAACTGTCCTTGGCTAAGGTGATCTTCAATTTTTTTTTAAAAAAAAACCCCACGCATATTATTCAGGCCAGGCAGAGACTGAGGTGACAGGAATTCACAATACTGAGAAAAAGACTAGCATACTGTGTGTTTGAAAAAAGAACTCTTGAAAGGAAACCCTGAACAATGAGAAATATCAGGAATCCAWACAAGATTAAATATTTACTTACTAATAGGTTTCTGGGTTATAACAGAGTAGTGGACTACACCAATCACAGAGTGAGGGTTAAGCAATATCCATTACTGAAGCATAAGGGCTTATAGTAACKCTCCAGCATGTAGTGGTAGCCACAGTTAACTGCAACATGAGAAGCTCCAACAAGAACTGCAGGTGAAATGCAGTGTTTCTAGCTCTCAAAAAATAAGAGTTTTTCATGAGGACACCCCAACCTGTTCCAGGCAAGCACTACTTTAAGAGCRAATGAAATGCCCACGGTATTCACAGAAAGGACTTCAGTCTGTGGTTGAAAACCCTGAAGAGTTCTGCTGGGATATTAATAACTATTCAAATACAAATGGGAAGCCATTATTAMTAGATCCTAACATACTTGGAAAAAAATTCAAAACAGAGTGTAGCTGCAGGCTATGTTATAGAAACACAGGCTACTCCTGACCTACTTTGGCCAATATGATTTATTGCAAAGCACATTCATTAGTCACTGGGAAATTCTGCAGTTTAACAGAGTAYCTTATCATAAATTCAAGTATTATCATCTATTTTTCCTTATAATAACAGTTCTACAGAGCATGAACAAATACCAGGTATTCCTCTGGGGACTGTGATGAGTTCTGTGGGATGGCTTGTGGTTTTTATTCCAATTATGTTTAAGGTATTCAAATAGCTGCACTATCCACACTATACTACAGCAAGTAWGAAAGTCTCTTGAATCAGACCTGCTCCAAGAAAATAGCTTTTTTACCCTGAAGAAAAAATTCCATCTTCTATCTTCCTGTATAATAACATAAAATAAAAAGATGACGCAGAATGGACTCTAAAGGTGGAGTTTTAAATGCTATAACGTCCAAGCAGGGCATTGAGGATAACCAACTAAATACTGCACGAGGAAGACAAGTTAATTGTGCTTCTGAAATGCTGATGGAGCTCAGGGGTACCACATGTATCAGGGCTTAAGTRTACCTTCCAATTACAGAAGCAGAGGACACCAACCAATTACCAGACATGTGCATTTACATCAGTACATGAAGAACATGCATGAAGCACATGCATGAGGATCAAAACTGAGAAGAGGGAAGCGAGGCAGCCTCTCTCAAGTGACCAGGCATACTGACATGTCTCACTCRCTTTGCTTAAAAAACAGTAGTCTTTGAACTAAGCACAAAAGACAAATAAKGGAGAAGTTTATACCCATTCACAATAAAGTAGTTCAGATAAAAGCATGATTACCTGAGTCAAAGAAAAATTATATTAGTAGCAAAATGCTATTTAATGGTTAGAAGAACGTGTCAGATCCATCACTGCAATTAATTTTTTCTTTGAAGTAAAAATTCTAGAACTAGGTTCATATTACAGGTCAAGAYGACATTAAGGTAACTTAAAAGTGGTCATATTAGATTCAGATCTCAYACTGTAAACTCTCATTCTTAATATTAGGTGAAAAGAATTTTTACCTGCTCTTATACTACAAAGATAATTCTTATAAAGGCTTATAAAAAAAAAAAAAAGTCATTTTGCTTGCTCCAATAAAACATTCAGCGTTTAGAYGTGCCCAACATTTTGTAATGCAAAGTACTAACATATAAATCACTAATTATCAAACTGTCAGTCCCACTAATCTCTACCCTCTTCTGAAGAGCGTGAGGGCACCCCAAACAAGATAGGCGTATGAACAGTTCGACACACATTGAGTACCGTGCTGGGCAAACAAGGAGTCCTGACCTTCAATCTTACATCTACTAACAGCATGATCAACTTCAGACCAAGTCTTATTTCTCTGCCAAAGAGATTCACAGCTGTCCTGCTGTGAACACGTGAAGACAGGAACAAAACAAGAACACAAAAGTCTGTATTTCTTTACAAGAACCTCCTCAAAAACCACAAGCAAGGCCAAACATATTAAGAGACCCAGCCCTCACTTGCTGCCTTTGGAGACACTGATAGCRCAGGCTTTCCACTCTAATTTGTTTCTACCTACACGGCACAATTAGCACTGCATAGTTAAAGCAGAGGTTTCCAGATAAGAGACCTGAGGGTRATGTTTTCCAGCACACATTCGAAACATCTCCTACCATCTGTGTGGCCACTGCATTTTCTTCTGAATGAAGTATATGTCTCCATTTACAGACTTCAAGAGCCATCTATTTGCTTCACCATTTCAATATTGAAGTCCCCTTTCCATTTCTAAGAGGAAATATCCTTGTTTTGTTTGCAGAATGCTTCATGCAGCATGACCGTGTAACCACTGGGGAATCCAACGTGCTACAGAAATACAAACATCAACACAAGGTAACAATCAGATGACAGAGTTGCGCAGATCAATAACTTGAAGTACAAGAATTTGTCTTTCACAAGATAACCATATTCAGAGACCARATGCTGGTGTATATATATAGCATGTATAATGCATACATAATCACAAGAGCCTTATGTACAAAAAACCCCATTGCAGTTAGTCCAAAAGATAATGCTATTCTTTTCAAATGTGATTCGAAACAAGGTTCAGAGTACAAACAAGGCAGCACCTTCAGTGCAAGTAACCCATTTGACATTGCAGAAGAAAACAGCAGAGATCCCTTTTTTAACAYTGATACTTTCAGAAGAGCTTTTTCTGCAAAAGCTATATACTAAACCCTAGAAGCTATAGAAGTATTGCCATAAAAACTGTGAAATAACACTACARATTTTGGTGGGTTTATCTGCATACAGTATTATTTAAATTTTTATTGAACAAATATTGCTTTAAAACTCATCAGAAACTGTTTCTAACAAGAAGTCTAGCTGGTATATTGGAGAGRCAAAGCAGTCACAAGCAGAAGTGTTATTGCAAATGGCTCCTGAATAAACAAGCCTGCGCTTAATTTCAAGGCCCAGAAGTGTAAGCTGTAAGTGCAAGAAGGTGCAAGTTGAAGCAAAAAGGACCCCCATCCAGCACTGCTCTAGTTCTGTTACTGGAGGGATAGGGGAGTTCAAAGTTCACTTTCACAGTTGCTGTGGGTTTCCTCTAAGATGCCTGGAAAAATGACTATGTTGACCACATCCACATTCTGAGATACTTTTTTGAGAACTCCTAACGAAGCTTCAGCCGAAGGAACAGGAACTGACTCATTTGCACAGTGCCATCCACTGCAGAGCCACCCTCAAATGTGTGCCCGAGATGCACGTGGGCTGGGGTAAAGCACTGAAAAAGCACTCTGCATTCGAAAGCCTGCAGCAGACATCTTGGCTTTCTGCATGAGGGTTATCACTACTGACTGCTACTCATCTCAGCATCGGCTCTTTCTTTCCAAATATCAGTTCATGCACAGAACTGAAAGACTGCGAGCTCACACAAGTATTTTATCATTTGCAACTCAAACTGGCCACAAAGAGATAAGTTTAATTGAGCTAAGGTATCTCTACAACCCATGTAAGATGTAGAAAAAAGTACTGTTTCTAATGGGTGCATTTGTCTGTGTCCATTCATTCCTACGAACTTTTCCTTTTCCTGAATAAAAAAAAAAATCAAATCTGAAAATGAAACTTTAAGCAACCAACAAATCATATTCCAGCAAATGCAGTTCAGTCCACAATCGTCACTGCAGGGGAAAAACAGGACGCAAAGAAGGCGGCCCTGTGCAGGAGAATATGAACACGGCCAAATATCAGCTTAGGGCTGTGAGCTATGTATAGACTTGCAGAAAAAGACATCCCATTTAAGTCAGCTTTCTCCAAAATAGGTGTGCCACTAAGGCATTGTTTAAACCCACCGAAACTGCACTGAATCATTTCCCTGAATAGCATCACAATGAAGTGGGTGTGTTGTTTTTAATCAAGGTGTCTGCTAAGCAATTTATTTTAACAARTTTTATTATCAGCATGTGCCGAAAGCACAGGACTTATCCTCTAAGTTCTGTTACATTGCACATGCGAACTCAAAGTGCCAAAGAAAGCAACTCTGCACCAAGCGAATGAGGGAAGTAAATGCTGGATTCCAGAAAGAATAGTTGAGTTTGACTGCAGAGCTACCCAGAGTCTCTACTGCAACTTTGGTGCTTGCATCCAGTAAGTTTTCTGAATGCAGCCTTTTAAAACAGAAAAACAAAGTCCACCTGACATCTCAGAAATAGTTACCTAGTGGTTTTGGCTCTCTAGGCTGTCATGAAGAAGCAGTTTTATCTACAGTGCACAGGGTTTTATTTTATTTTTTTAAGGAATATTTGACTAAGCTTCCCTGCCCATATCTAGACACGTTTTAATTGATGTGCACTTATGTGGTACTGAACTGCTGACTGTTCCTCTACCACAGAATTACACGCTCTTAGCCTGAGCCAGCAAGTCAGAAGGCTCCACTAGACCAGTTTATCAGGCAGCAAAGGCATCCTGAAAATACCCAAACCAAATTGGTCACAATCCCTGACGTTACTCATTATCAAACAGCATTCTGGTGATAACGTGCAATTCACACAGCAGAAATTTCTAGGGAAAATACAGCAAGGAGTAGCTCTCCTTGTTAGCTTAGCAAGAGAATACGTGTCACTGTCCTACAGGTAAGAGGCAACCAGAGGAGTTTTACTCAGATGTATTGCCATCTTCTSCTCTCATCTTTCTACATAAATTTACACATCTCTGATGAATCTTTAGTATAAAGGTGCAACAAAATATCCCACTTCCAAAAAGAACCATCTAGACAGGACAGCAATTGCCTTTTTCTTTAATGGCAAAAACAGCAAGTAGGCATTCCA
Organism: Eudromia elegans; assembly: GCA_003342815.1. Taxonomy (NCBI): domain Eukaryota; kingdom Metazoa; phylum Chordata; class Aves; order Tinamiformes; family Tinamidae; genus Eudromia; species Eudromia elegans. Next base: position 1,351,288 of record PTEX01000045.1, on the reverse strand, counting down.
GTTTTTGCCCAGGAGATTCCAGGGCATCTCCTACAATGACTTTTCCACTATTCCTGATGCAATTACTAAAAGACAAGATGTGACCTTTCAAGTTCAGAAGGGAACCATTTCTTCCCACCATTTTGCCCACCAAAAACAGCACCACAAAACTAACAAGAAAGTTGCAACTTCGAGCACATCTTGATATTTGTATCCCTTCACTAGGACTGTGTATGGATTAGAGACAGAGGCCTACAGGTTCATTTGTCCCAGAGACACAAATTGTTTGAGAAGTCACTCAAAGTTTCTGAGCGCAGCACAAGATTTTGCCTTCCCCAACTCCAGCTGTTATATTATCACCCAAGTTCTTAGCATGACCTATTTGTAATTCTGCAACTAAGTCTCTAAGTAACAGAAGGCAAGGGCATCATTTAGGTTAAGCAGAAGAGCTCTTTTAGAGCCATGTTCCTACCGCTCCTGCAACCAAAGGTAGTATTTTTGTTTTTAAGAGATATGTATGTCAAGATAAGAACTTGGATACCATTGCTCACTTCAGTGTCTCTCAGAAATCCAAATATCACAAAGCTGAGTTAGATACTTGGCCTTAACAATAGTTGATCAGACAGGACAAGGGTGGCCCTTCAAGTGAACCACTTCCTTAGAAGAAAATGGGAGAGGGCAGGAGCAATCAAAAGCTTGCAACCAGCACGCTGCTTATCCGAAGCAGAAGATCAGCAGCAGAGTGAAAACACCCCCAGATCACTTGACTTCCAGTTCCTCACCCATTAATAGTCACAACACACATCCTCTTGTCTGCTTATATCAACAGTTATCCTAAAGTGTTAATGACACCATCCCAGGATGGTTACTTAGCAGCTACTAACTGGAGGTCAAAAACCTTTCAAGGATGCTCATAAACTGGTGGTGGGGGGGTAGTCCTTAAGCAAGGAGCAGGGCAGTGCCCAGATAAAGAACCAATCAGAGCTTTTGAGGCCCTTACTGCAGTTTGTTCTCTTGGAGAGACTCTCCAAGAACATGCTCTCATTGCTGCATGGGTCTCCTTATCTCAACTGCAAATGCTATTATGCAACTTACGCGAGTGCTACATTTCCTATAGTTTCCGGAAGAAAGAATAAACACTGGATTTCATCCTCATTCCACAGCTGCTTGTGGAGAGGGAGGCCTCCCAGGCACTCCTCCTTTCCCTGAGGAATTTCATCCAAGGGGCAGAGTTCCCCCAGCACTARCAGCTCTGGCTCAGCTGCAGCCACTTGTGAAGCTCCTTATCCTCTTCAGCTGCTGTCTAGAAAACCTCACTGCTCAGATCAGTCGTGACCACTTTGTCCAAATGCTATTTTGGACCAAAAATATCAACTCATTTACAAAGCTGTAAGCTGCCATCCCCCCTCCCTCTTTTTTTTCTGTTGTTAATTGCAAGAGGTAAGTTGGGAACTACAGTTACTGTTGATAAACTGGAGTCCACTATTTTATACAGCAGGAACTACATCAGATGCAGCCTCATTTTTGAGGTTCACTAGTAAATGAGACACAAATTGATTAATACCAGTATAAATACTCAAAATGCAAATAGTATCCAGTAGAACATATTATCATCATCATCTACTTGCTGATAAGTCAGTATTTTAYCATTTATTTTATTCTTTCTAAACAAGAACCTTCAAACTTTTGAAAATTCAAATTAAACTCATTTAGAAAGAATTGTGCACTGCAAGTGACTACTGGTACTGTAAAGGCAACCCTTAGTGACATGCAAGATTATATCTATTTCATTATATAGGATCACATTCAAAAGACAAACTAAGGCTGTAAGTTTGGAGAGTTAGATGCAAGTTGATACTACATGAGAATTAATCCTATACAAAGGTTTTAGTTGCAGTAGCTACCACATTTCTTCCAACTGGCAAGATTTGCCCAACGCTTTATCTTAACACTCATTTAAGCAAGCAGCTCAAAAGTTCCTATATCATCTCCATTTCTTTAGATGCCCACTGAACTCATCTGGACAGCTRAATATTCCTCTTCATCATATTTTTGTGGTTTTCATTCCTCCCCTTTCTCCAGGGTATCAGCTTCCCCCTTGGGGTTGCATAAGGGTGCTAACAAGCATTCCCCACTTCATACAATAGCAGGAATGTTATCATGTGCTCATTCATGTGATCATCTCCCACCAAAAACTTTTAAACCCTATTCTGGAAAGCACATCTTTGGTTGCAAACCTTCCTCATCATCACAGTACTACAGCTTTTAACTAAGCCTGAAATTTAAAGAGAGACTGCATATAAACATTATGCAAGTATATGCCTGTTCTCTTAAATATTTTCAATGGCATTATTCAGAGCTCCGTTTTAACTTTTTTTTTTCCTCCTTTTAAAAAGACAAAGCAAAATAGGCCCCTCAAAACCACAACTACTCCAAGTATTCTCAATGAAGATACAAGCAATATTTGCCAATAGAAATCATTTCATGTTTATTGCCCAACCACACACTTAGGCAAGCGCAGCAAGAGATTAGTAAAATACAAATATTTAATTATTCACAAGTCATCCAAGACCTGCAATATTTTCCTTAAGGTGTGAACAGCTGGCTGCCAAATTTAGACCAGATGCTGCTCTTAAAATGAGCACTAATTTATAAACGTGGTTTCACCACGACCAAGACAAGAGAACTACACAGCACTACACACCTATTTACAGTAGATATTTCTGATTGTGAAGAAAAGTTAAACATCTGCTGTGAGATGATTATGAAACAGATAAATCTCATCTCATAATAACCACAGAGCATAACTCTTCAACAACACACACCAGCTTGCAAGGAGGGATCYTAAGTCCTGCAGAAAGCTACTCACACATGCACAAGGCATGAGTAGTTAAGAGCTGAAGTCTAGAGYTACCATTAAGACACCAGCATAATTCTTTCAAGTTGCTGACTTCAATTTAACATTACATACAAAGTAGCTCCAGTCTGCAGGTTCACTTGGATAACTGTATCACTGCCTGGCAAGAAAACTGAATGGCAACACACAAAAAAGCAGCTTCAACACAAAGTTGTGCCCCACCTCAAAACACATTTGGAAACATCAAGAAAATAAACAACATGAATGTAAATACGGATGAGAATTTGTCATGCCTGGATGCAAGGACAAAGTCAAATATATAAGCTAAGGATACAAGACCTCATGGTAAGGGCACAGYTTCTTCACCTGAAGAATCAATCCCCCCTTGCTTGATATTGCAAGAATTGCAGCTGAACTACTCTGACCTAGAAAACTAGTTTTATTTATTGAGCAGATGCTAGAACAGAGCAAGCACAAAGTGCCATAACACAAAGAAATATAGCACATCTTTGAGACAGGTGGGAATCTGAACAGGGTTATATAAACAAATACCCCTATTTCAGAAAAATACTGATTGCTCTGGGTTCTCTAGGCAATATGTCYATCAGATCAACCATTTGTCTTACTCAATACCCCATACTATAATAGATGGTTGCTGCTTTAAGACAGAATAWTTGCTCTAATGAACAATTAAAATCTCTAATCTTAAAATGCTTGCTATGCAGCTTTCTTATAGTGGTCACTCACAGGTGAATAACTTTGGTCTTCAAAAAGAARTTTGTCTTTCTACAAACAGCTCTARGAGAGCTCGCATGTGGCTCTGCTGTAAGCCACATCTATTTACACCCTTYCCAAATGCTAATAGTTAGCTAGTTCTGAATAGTCTGAACTCTATTTAGGCACAAGGCAATTAGATTTCTCAAGACCGAAAAGAGATAATAGAGCACAAGCACATCACCTTGACAAGAGAATGGGTATAAACTGTTCTGCAAGGGCATATTGTTACAATTGAAACTTACGACTAGGAAGACTTAAGTTAGACAGTATTAATACTGAGGGTCAAACCTTATTGCATGGAATTGCATGATACTCCTTTGTTAGGTATCTTTAGGCATAGGCCAGACAAACGGCCACCAGAGATGGCTTAAAAYAGTTAAATCTGGCCATTTGGATAGGGCGATCTACGAACCTCTCTCAGGTTACRCACTACTTTCCTTTTCAATTCTTAAATTTCCAGGCCATCATTCTACATTCAACTTTAAAGTCTTGCAATAATTCTGTAAGGTTTCTTGAGTACATTCATTCCTAAATTCTGCTTCCGTCATCTGAGCCATAAAAAACAGCTTTATTTTCTGTCCCGTGACTGCTGAACTTCTAAGAGACTGACTAGTTCTGCTATTTGTAGACTTAAATGTGTCATTTATTGCTATACAGYTCATCAGTCTTAGGAACAATATAAGATATTCACAGTAATGAGTTGCTGMGGATGTTTTAGCACTACAAACAGGAGTGAGTTTAATTACATTTATTGTATCTGCAGGAGAAAGTAGCACCGAGACACAATCCACCTCAGGCTACCCTTCCAGTAGCCTCAATTTAACTTTTTTATTAAGTKTTGAGAATAAGATATTTAAATCAATATTAACAACTCCATACACGTGCCATCTCTCACACATGCGTTTTGAGAAGTGTTTCCTCCCTCGCACAAATCCCAAGCAAACAAACAAGATCAACACAACTTAAGAGCTCTTGCTGGGGTAAGTAATTTGTGATAACAAATCACATCAGACACAATAGCCTGATCACTCCCTCGGGAGAACTGCTTCACTTATCTTACACTGCATTTTTAATGGTTATAGGGGTAGAATAACTACCTACAGTACTAAAGTCACAGTTCAGTGAACAAAATGTTTCTGTATTTATATAGGATCCTTTCCACTTAAAGAATCCACAGTTTTCAAACTTCAGCACAGGAAGACTATAAATGGGAAATAAATGTCTTACTGCTCAAAGAACAGCAGCCAAGACAAGTAAGCTAAGGGGCAACTTCTTCCTCCTCTCACTAAAAATAATAAACGTAATGCAGATCTTCAGTGATTGGAAGTGAGCGTACTTGCCTATTAAAACCTTTCCCTGAATTAGGGTTATCTAAAGAAATKATAATTATTCTGAAAATAATTCCAGGGAGAACAAACAAGGTTCTAGTAAGTGGTAAACCATAGTACTACAAAAAGTATTCCCCACTACCACATTTTGGGGAGGGAACAGGAAGCAGAATCTATTGGGATGTTGAARTCACTGGTGAAATTTACATTCATGATGTTACAGGAAGAGGGAGGGGATATCATACATTAGAAATCTTTTTAGAAGGGCTACAACAACCTATGGAAGCTTCTAATTTTCCTCACACAAAAAAAAAAAGAAGGAAAGAAAAAAAAAAAAAA
>PTEX01000045.1:1327576-1343471 GCA_003342815.1 Eudromia elegans | reverse complement strand
GGCGCGCGGGCACGTGACGGGGCCGTCCCAATTACGGCGGCGAGTTTTTTCTGAATTAGCGGGGTTACACAAAGGACACCCATTGAGGCGGGAGGAGGAGGAGGAGGAGGAAGCAGCAGCAGCAGCAGCAGCAGCAGCAGCGAGGGCAGCGAGCGCGGGGCGGGAACGCCCAGCCGGAGCCTGCTGGTGATTTAAGGCAGGAAACTCCCTCGCCTCACGCAGACACGGGCGCATTGAGGAGCGGCCAGCATCCCAACGGCAGGAATGTCTGGCGCCCGTGACGCTAATCCCCGCGCTGAGGGCTCGCTCTGTGCAGCCCGCGCGGCCCGAGCTTCCCCCCGCCGCGCCGCGCCGCGCCCCGGGAAGGGTCCCCGGGTATCAAGCGCCTCTTTAAACATGCGCGCCCGAGAGGGCTCTCGAAGCGTGGGCAGGCTCATGGACCAGAACTTCTCCTCTCATCACTTTGCACATTTCAATAAAAAATTAAAAAAAAAAAAAAAAAAAAAAAAAAAAAAAGAGAAAAAGGAAAGAAAAAAAAAAAAAAAAAAAAAAAAAAAGAGTTAGTTGAAGGTGCTGAGCAATTAGCAGTGACTGGCTCTTGCTGCCAGAACAGACTTGTGCAGCTTGCAAAGCACAGCAGAGTGTGCCGATGCTATCCGGTGATTTGCATTCTTATTCAGGGCAGTTGCTCTGAGGAGAGCTGAACGGMGCAGCAGCAGCAGCAGACGCCGACTTGAAAGCCCCAGTGCAAACCTCACCTGCCCGCAAGCCCTCGAGGAACGCAGGCCAGCCCCGTGCAGCGCCTGTTCCGACCGCGCCGCGCTTCAGCTCCCTTTCCGTGCCCTGGAGGAACGCGCGCGGCCGTGACCGTGGCGGGGCGGCAGGACGCGCCGTCGGAGGCAGCCGGACGGAGCGCGCGGCTGGCTGCCGCGTCCTGCCAACGCCGAGCCCTGGGCAGGAAGCGCGTGCCAGGACAAACCCTGCGCGATGACTCAAAGCGCCTCTCCCCCACCCTCGCGTCGCACCGAACAAGAGGCCCCTTCAGCCCCGCGCGCGACCTCCCGGGGCCGTGACTCAAGGCTCCTCGCGGGGCGAGGGGGAAACCCAAGCCAAGCCAAGCCAAGCCAAGGGCACACGCACGCACCCACCGCCACGTGTCCTATACGTAGACCCACTCAACACCCGACAACCGTGTTGCGGTAGAGAGCACAACAAAGACAAAGCAACCGGCTTTTGCCGCAAGATAAGTTTGCTGAGGTCAAACCCAAACTCATCTAACCATGTTTTCAAATTGTTTGGAATATTCCATGGCCCAGTGAAACCATAAAACGACAAAAACATCCTATCCTAGAATAGCACGAGGATAACAACGACAAAAAAAAGTTATGTTCAATTAAAGGCAGATGACCAAATGAAATTTCACACTCATGATGGGTCTTGTTTATAAAAAACTTTGGATGGATTTTTTTCACCTATTGCCTTTTTTAAAGAAAGAGTTTCTATGTTTAATTCTTTTAGTTGACAGGATCATGATTTGATTAAAATAAAGGTATCAGAATGCTTTACATTTTTAATCTTTTCCCTATCATGAACTTTAAATTTGGTAAATGATTGGAAGGAAGAGATAGGCAGACTAGTTAACGTAGAGTTATGTGTTGCACCTTCTTCAGACAGTCAATAAGTATCTCTCAAAATGGCTACAAGTTTTCTATTTTACACTACATTTACATGGAAGATATAATGCCCAGTTCCTACTGAAAGTTTAACTACAGATAAAACAATTTAAAAGACCACCTAGGGTAACAGGTGTAGATTAAGAAAATAAAGTCTGCAAAGAAAATCAGCAAGCATCTCTAATCATTTTTTGAACATTGTATTTCCACTAAAAAAAAAAAAAAATCCCCAAACAAGAACCCACACTGCAACTTTTGGTCAGCTACTGAGATTGAAAGGTTGCTCCAGAAGTTGCTTCTGATGGTTTGGAACTTTCCTCTAAGTTTCCATCCTAGCYTTTTCCAGGGCCAGCTGCTGGCACAACTTCCAGTGATCACCCCTGTCCTCTCTCTGAGCAGTTCTCTTCCTTCTCCTCCGCTCTACCACAGCTGCCCACAGCCCTCTGCTCTGCAACTTGWTGGCAGACAGCAGTCAGATCTGCCTTCAGCTGCGATAAGCAAAGTAAGCTACTGATTTCAGCATGCTTTGAGTGCTCCCAAATCATTTTTKATGAGGTTCTTCATGAAAATATTTTAGATTTAAAGCAATGTTTTTATTATTCTTTTTTAAACTGAAACTGTGATATAGATGAGCCAAATGCAAAATATTCCATAGAAGTATTCTATGTATAGCATTTGTGGGTCCRAACTCAGCCAAATAACGTAAGTACTCCATAATGGAAAAGCTGATTAATGATTATAAATATCTCAAAAGTATAGTTTAAGGTAAATCCTCAGAATATCCCTGTGAAACGGCAGAATTTAGCCTGCTTTAGGAAACAAGCAAACARAAGGCCAGGAGCAGGTAAATGACCTGACAAAGACCACAGAAATTYCCATTAGGAATCAAGTCACCCCAGAAAGCTCCTGGCTCCGGGTCCCACACTGTGCTCCAGCCAGAGCAGGGCTGGAGRACCTGCAGATGCGCGCTACGTGCCCCAGACGTAACAAGCAAATGTGGTGGCAGCTGATGTCTGCTRGCTAAAGATGGGCTTGCATTGCTGACCCCACTGCTGAGAAACAAGGATTTTGTTTAAACTCCCAGCCTGTGCTACGGTGACAGCATTCCAGCCTTCAGTGAAGGCACTAGGGTCAGAGCGCTAAACTTCTGTCCTACTGCAGAAGGAGGACCCCAAATCACTGGTTGCTAGCAACAGATATTCAGATTTCAGTAATTTGACTACTCAGACATGACTGGGGGTTGGCTGGACTTCGACTGTTTGACTTTCTAGGARAGGAATATTTCTTTTTAACACAGAAACCCTAGACCAGGAAGGGGCAGAATGAAGAGCGGGAAAAGGTGCTCCTCTCCATCTCACTTCCTGCATTCTCATAGACAAAATCCACACCTAATCTGTGGGCTGTTTTGTTTTGACCATATCCAGAGAAAAGCTTTAATTGTTCCTCTCTTCTTCTCTACGCACCAACCATCCTCTACCAAAAGGCAAGTTTCYCTGCTTTTGCCTTCCAACACTCCCTGTTGTGTCTTGGTCCAAATGCAAGAACTGAAGGGCAGACAACTCTTCAGTTCCCTCTGCTATGGTTTGCAGGGCTATCCGAAGCACAAGCCAGCCAGCTCGCCATGTGGGACAAGGGAACAAAAAGGGCCCGATCCTGTCAAGTTTTGGCAGGCAGTGGTGCTGCCAAAGGCCACCTACCACACCTTAGAAATTCCCATTTCCTATGGAGGTAGTCCAAGCCAGACAGATCCCATATGGCATAAAGCAACAGTGCAGGAAAGGGAGAGGAAAAGGCCACAAAGACAGACCCTGGAGGCAGATCCACTGTTCCCAGGATCCAAAATATGGGAATTACATTTGGGCTGGGAAAAAGAGCAGTTGTTCCATCTTCCCTGCTTCCCTGAGGAGCGCTGTGAATTGACAGCAAACTGAGTCCTGCAGCCCCTGCTCACCCAGAGGAGCAGCCAGTGCCACAGGCATGTGACTAGGCACAGAATCAGAGTCCTTGCTCACGTGTGTATACTTCTATATATACAGAGTATATAATTGGTATACAGCACATACAGGAAAGCAGAGCAGTGTTAGGGAGAAGAGGAGGAGGGAATAAATTCTGTCTTTTCTATCCTGTAGATCCCTTTTTTTTCTTTTTTTTTAGGGGAAGCTATAACAAGCTTTCATTGGAAAACAAAGCTTGCAAGGCAAGAAGAAACAAAACTCATTCAACATCATTCAGCATCATTCAACAAAAAGTTGTTTTTTCGGGTTAAATAGCTAATCTAGGCTCCAAGATTTTTTATTATTATTACTATTATTTTTTACCATTTGATTTCTACCTTTAATGTATTGCCTATCTGCCCCTTTCAGAGTGGAAGGTTGTATTAGTGTGCTTAGTTAAAAATACCCTTTCCCACCAGCTTGTGCAGGCTGTGGGATGTACCATGACTGATTCATAGCTGCAGCGTGCATGAAGTCCTCTGTGCTCACTGCTGTACACATAAACACGTGTGYCAGCTCTCAGAGGCACTGAGCTGCTTCCCATCTCCACCGGGATTGTTGGACTGCATCACCTCTAAACACYAGGTCTCTGTAAACGTCTCCCTTTAATGTATAAAATAATTCTTTTGAATGGTTCTAGTGTCTACCCCMCAGAATTTGAGTTGCATTCAGTCTTTAGCTCTTATTGAGCCTGTGATGAACTAGAGTGCATGACACAGAGCAGCAAGCAGGTGTAGGAGAGGATCATAACACTTGTATTTTCAGTGATAGGTTAAGGTAGATGATTGCCAGTCGCTCAGGTAAAGAGGCTTCTGACAAGATGTAGGAAACAGTACATATTGCTATAAATGTCTATAATAAAAGCTATGCAGATCTGCTCTCTTCTTATTGAAAATCTGTTAACATCTAAAAAATGAGAACACTAAAATGACAATAATAATATTAAAGCAATTCAGCAATAATCCCTATGTGTATATATATTTTGGGGAAATTTTGCAAGAACTTGTGCCGCAGTTTTGCATGGCAGTAGTGTACCTCRCTTTAGCTTTGCTACTGCCAAAAGCAAGCCCATCTCAAGACTAAAACAGCACCGTTGCCTATTACAAGTAACATGAAAAACAGAGGGCAGCTGCCTGCATACCACTTGTGAGAAGGAAGTCTTATTYGACTCCTATCAACACAAGCAATGCTGCAGTTTGGAGAAGGGTTTCATTTGCTCGGTTTTTAAGAGCTGCTCAACTTTTTCAGACTACGGTGACATAAATATACAGTGGGTGAGGGTGGGGGTGGTTTGGGTGGGAGAAGGGGAGGATGGAGGAGGACAGGGTTTTATGCCAAGAGCTGAATCATAACCATGTGAGTAATTTCGAGATTTTTTTTTCTTAAGGGTATGAATCAAATTAAATTTGTTTTGCTGTGGGTGAAGGAAGAGCRAGAATATAATAGCATGAATCAGAGCTATCATCAAATATGTGGCACAGACTAAAAATTAATTACAATTACTGCCTTCTTTTAAAAAGTTTCTGCYGTAAGAGGCAACCATTCTGTTAATCAATATAATTCATAATAAAAATTCTCAGGAGTTAAAACCTTTCAGTGCTTCGCTCTTCCTTTTAATTTTTTCCTATTACAGAWTAGCATCTCAAAACAAAAATCTGTCTTAATCAGTTAGGTGCCCTTTTGCCCCAGTTGTAAGAGAACTACTGCTAATAATGAAAAAGTGGATGCTAGACCAGATATAATCTTGTCAATTAGGGCTAGCTTGAGGACAAAGATGCATGGAATACATGCTTTATCACTTTAGCACAGACTTACTGCCACGTCAATAAAGAATCTACTTAATAAAATATGCAAACAAAGAAATACTCTACATCCCTTTGATTCCCTTTTCCTACTGCAGTGAAATTAAGTGTCAGAAAACTGTGTGTTAGAGACTGATTTTTTTCTGCTTTGCAATAATCAGTTAAATGTGGGATATTAAAAAAAAAAAAAAAAAAAAAAAAAAAAAACCAAAAAACAACCCAAAAAAACGGGGGGAGGGAGTCTCAATGTAAAACCTCTTCCCGAAGGGGCCAACATAAAAACATGGAAACAAAACCAGGCATGATAAAATACCACAGGTTCTACAATRGTTACAATGCTGGAGAATCTTTACCTCTACGTTTCTAATACGGAGGAAAAAAAAATGCATCTAATACATTGTCCTAAAACCAAAATCAAGTGGTACATCATTTGGAATCAATTCCTCCCCTAAACAACTCCAGATCTTTCCCATAGTAATTCTCTTGCACGTGCCCAGCAAAAATGTGTGTAGAAGGGATTCTTACACAGTGTGTTCTGGAAGCCAGCTGACTGATGAACCACAAGTCCTAACGACTTAAATCCCAGACAGACAGAAAGTTTCTAATGAGAAGTCTGCTGATGATTTGACTTTACAGTGGTGTATGTGCAGGGAAAAGGAAAGTAGCAGATCCCCTGGGTACCAGACCCAAGCCCCCTGAGGTCAGAAGCAGTGCTCACAAATCCCTGTGCCTAGGAAGACAACCTTGCTCAGGAGGCAGCCCTCCCAAATGCACCAACTCGTGTTTGCAGCACAAGTTGCAGCTGAGGGGACAGATCCCTCTCTGGTCCCACCCTACTTAGGTTCATGTCAACGTTCAAGATGCCTTCATTTCTGCAGACATTTCCTAGAAGTTCTTGAGAATTCTCAAACTTCCAATTAAATCCCAAAGCTAAAAGATCACTTTAGATACTTGAAAGAGARGATGCCTGCCCAGGGATGATCAGGAATTTCTGTGGTCCACAACACCCAAGGACTCACCACCCACCTGGATGCCACCCGGTGCTCTAGGGGTCCCTGCTGGAACAGGGGGTTGGACTAGATGATCTCTAGRGGTCCCTTCCAACCTCAACCATTCTGTGATTCTCTTGACTCTCCCGCTGACAGGCCCTCTCTGACACAGGTAAATAGCAAGTTTACTACCCAGACAACTTCCACAAGACTTTGTCCAAGTTCTCCCTCCCCTTTTTCACTATCGCTTAGTGACCAGTTTCACCTAAGCCTGMCTCTGCTTCCAGGTAGCAGGAAAGACAAGTCAACTTATCTGTGCTTGGTGAGAGACATTTTCAAACTTGTCTCACTCAGGTTATCACAGCCCTAGAGTGTTTTACAATCTYTCTTCACATGCACAACATGCGTAGGGAGAGAAGAACTCTTTCCAATAAAATGGCCAGGAATAAGGAATCAAACTACATCTTCTACTGGAATCATTCTGTAAAAAATAGACACAGAAACACTCTCCAATATGAGATCAGGGTCTACAAAAAAAATCAACACCACCCCATAGCCACCAATATTTGACTTACTGGTGTGGTAATACAGAAATTTGTCTTTCTAATCACGCTTTCAAGGGAGAGCCATTCATGCCAGGTTTTCCCAAGGCAGAACTGTGATCATTCCCTAACTATAGTTCTTATTTGCAATGAAGTGTAAGCTCCAAGTCACAACAAAATACAAATTGCGCAAAGTTAGCACCTTTACCATTCCCGTATTTCCCCAGTGGTCATCTCTATTTACAGCACAGCAGGATATATACTACCACAGAGTCTTTTAGGCCTCTGGTTAACTTATTTCATAATTACTGTTCTTAAACCAAACTCTTCAAACGTCCGTCCTCCTTTATTTTGGCATATAATGGCAGAGTGCAGTAGCAGGGCTCATTTTCCTCCAGAAGGCACATGCTTCTTGCTAAAGTTAGTTCCCAGCTTCCCATAGCACATAGTTGCCATTTCTTGCAGGTGTTGGACAAATAACTCCAGAAAAAAAGAATGCTTTTCTTCTGCAAAAGTCATTCTATTTCAATATGTCTCAGAGCTGTAATATTCCCAGCCACCAAGCAGAAAGCATTCACCTTTGGAGTCCAGAAAATAGTTCTTTTTAAATAATACAAGGAGTATTGTATATTTTAGCTACCAGGTTTTAAACTAGTTACTAGAAAAAGGAAAAAATCTTTGTTACCTGATACTCTTAACTGTCTCAGAGTCTAATTCAAAAGGGAGTCTATTACCTAGTCATTTTGGCTACAAGAACAGATCAAGGGTACAGAGTAATTTCTATCCAAATATATAAAAACATACCACAGCATTTTGCAAAATCATTTGGGATGTATTAAAATATCACAGGGGTTTTTTTGGTAGACTATCTCCTGTAAATACAATGGCTATATATTAATACATACATTACCAATATTTATTTACTTCAGCAACATGAAAATGCTTTTGAAGGTAGTTTCTGAAAACAGAGAGTCACACGTACTGCACATTTCTAGAATTGCCCAAATATTTTCAGAAAAACTGATGGGAAATTCCATTTGAAAATGCCAATATTTGCAGATACATTTAAAGCAAAAGATGGGAGCATGACCAAAAAAATAAGTGCAAACATTTCTCCATTTCACCATGATTATATGTTTTATTTCTTCAACCATATGAAGAAAAAGGATGGTGAGGTTGCTGAGGGGAAGGGAGGAAATTGCAGCTGAACTCGAGAACACAATACACTACTGAACTCATAATGAAATGCAGAGGGCTATTTTCCCCCTCAATACTCGTGAGCACAGTATAGACTTAAGTACACACTTGCTCTTCAGTGTAAGACTTTTTCCTGCCCTGTTAACTTTACAAGGCACTCCTGGACTATGATTATGGGTGAGTCCCAAAAGGATACACACGAGTATTTAAATAAGCCCATGAATCCTGAAACTTGTTATTGAAAATAGTTTTAAGCTATCTTCCCAAAGAGTTCATAAAAYAGAAGGCAGCGAATTCTGCTTTTGCACCTTACACAGCTGAAYAGAGGAGACGCTTGATTCACATGGATTAGTGAAGCCACAACAGGCTAATTCACAACAGCTCCTCTACCCCAGAACTACATCTAGAGAAAGGTCACAACAACCATAAACAAAATTAATTTCACWGCTCCTGAATCGCAAGGCAAATCTTACCAACATTCAACTCTAAGCTCCGTGGAGCTAAGAGAGTCTTGTCTGCTTTTGTTGTAGGGCATCARTCATGCTGTAGGTGCTTACAGCTACTAAGACGCATATAAGTCTATTCTGATGTGKTTTTTTGCCACTTCTACTATGGAAGATTCACATATATACAAGCATACTCTTACCTCCCTACCTAATGATACACTAATGCTCCTAATTTGAAAAACAAGTCATGGTAGAAGCAGAAAGATTTTGTTTCTGTTTATGCCACCCAGCCAGCATCTGTGGCTATACATCRAAAATAGTTGGCAAAATCTAAACCGCAAGTATGCGGCAGCACTGTGAGTAATAAAGATAATGTTGTTATTTTGTTTATGAAGAGCCCTAACCTACACACTAGAGCAAGAGTACTGAACCCAAGCCATACTCGAGTCTTTAGAATAACTACAGAATACTCAAATTGTGTAATTTAATCACTTTGTTATTCAACAATTGAAGTATACTTAGAATTTGCATGTGGTAATTGCATGTAAATTCTCAAGTGAAAAATGGTACATGACCAGTTTTCTTCTACCTCAGCAATTAAATTTCAAACAAATCAAGCTCTGTTATAGGGAGGAGAAGACAGGGCAAATGATCTGAGACGAGCAGTGGGGAACTGCTGCGGTAAGACTTCTTCCTAGAAGACAAACTTCAGGTTTGGCTTAATATTGGCAACTAGAATAAAATATTGTTATAGTCAAGCATGTTTTATTATTCAGGTCAGTTTTATTTCTGGATCTAAATGTCTTCTCCTTTGCCAAAAACTGATCTGAAAGATTCACATTGCATCAAAAATAGCAGCAGGTTTCCCATCATCTCTTTATCGATCTTTCTACTTACTGCAGAGGGTAATTCTGGAGCCCTTTTGAGGATGTGGGCATATTTAAGTTTTAGGAAACAGTGGTCTCACTGTGTGTACAGGCTTCAGCTGACTGAGAATTTAGAAAGGAATCCCCTTCCTGTACTGCCTTCCTGCATGCAAAATTCRCAAGGCTAGGACGAAAAATTATAGCTCTCTCTCAAAGCAATACATCAATTCACTCATCCAACAGCATGTTTTGGACTGCAAGTAGATTGCATTAAAGAGAAATGGAACGGTGCAAAGCGTTGCTCAGTATGAGCAGTTAACTAACAACAGTCCCATCCTGCTAAGCAGGACTGCATTTTCACTGTGCTGGTACCATTCTCTCAGCAGCACCGTCAAGGCTGAATTCCCTGTCTTGTGCACTGAGATATTTTGAAGGTTTCCCAAGTGAAAGATGGAAATGAATGGGTCCAAGTGGGTCTCTGTTACGGGGCAYGCCAAGTCAGTCCCAACACACTGTATAATAACTCTAAAAAAGGCTGCCCCAAACTTCCAATATGTATCTTACAAGGCAATGCAGTCTGGTCTGTACTCCCACTCCCCGTGCATCACACAAAGTTGTCCAACCAAAGGTGGGCAGCTTGGCTCCAAAAAGCCCCAAAAGTTTTGACCTGGAAGAGAGGTGTATGGATAGCTTCAGCGCAGCCCAAAGCCAGACACTTCCAGCACTGAGCTGAGACTTATCCTGCTCCACAAACAGCCTTGACCTCACTCGGACTCTGCCAACCAAGCACAGAAAACAGAGCGGCCAGGTAACCCACAATGCAGATCTGCGATCAGATGTTTAAGCAGAGGTAACACCTGCTTTTTGAACAACCACCTCTTCAAAATTTTTCCRTTTCACTATTTTGTACCTCGATTGCTGTGATACATGACCATGGATAGCATCTGCTTTGGAACATCCTCTTCACTAACACAAATGACCACAAATGACATGTTGAAGAGCTTCTCTGCTCTCACACATAGAAAAGCCCAATAGAAGTCTTTATTGCCGATCAAAAATTACTTCAGCAATATATTCTGCTCTAACCTACCTAYCTTGTCCCAGCTGGTATCTTCTGGAGAGCTGGGTAGGGTAGACTTGGGGAGGATAACAGATTACCTCACGTCCACAGGGTCTGGCTTGCGTTATCACCTCAACACCAAAGTACGGCAGAGGTTGGGCAGGCAGGACCCTTACAACCGCTTCCTCAGAAGATGGACCAGCAAAAGGTGAGGGGTTGGAGACAGCAGGAAGGGCAGACCAGCAAATAAAGCTATACAAGAAAATTTCAGAAGAAACTAACAGTTTCTCAGGAATGATCACCCTGCTTCTGTTCCCCCACATCTTCTCTCCTCTTGTGTGGAGGAGACATCCTCTACATCAACTGTATAGGAGTAATGCCACAGGCGGATGATCCCATGGGCCTGCTGCTGCCCAGAGTGCCACCTTGGAACAAGGAAGAGAACTCTTGGTAGAAGAGCCCCCAGAGTTGCTGTCCTGGCTCTCCTCACATAYACAAGCAGGAGGAAGTAGTTTCCCCCCTTTTTCTGAGTGGGTGCTGTGCCTCTGGGTGGAGTTGGCTCTGTTGATCCAGGGATCATCAAAAAAATCCAAGGAAAACTCTTAAAAGTTTTCTCAGAGAAAAAATATACCTAGAAAGGGTACAATATATGCAAGGTTCAGTAATGACTGCAACCTATTGCCAGCTTGTGCTATTGCAATCAATTAGACAAACTGGGATAATTTAAACTACCAGAAATTATGCACAAGCTTTGAAACACTTGTCTGACCAACCCTTTTGGAAATGCCATCTTAGTGCCCTCCATGAGACTCTAAGRTCCTGCTTGCTCCCCTACCTAAGCGTTTCMTTCACAAACCAACTTGGGAAAACAYAGGCACAAGTCACCAAACCTCTCCAAAGCAGACTAAGAGCAACTGAAGTACCTTCTCTCTTCCACTTTAAGGACATCCTCACCCAGCTACTAAACACCTCCTCCCCCCTGCCACCTCAAATCATTCTCTTTCAAAAGGAAGATCCTTTAGATAAATGATTTGAGATGCCCTCCTAAGGGCCAGCTCCAAAGGCAGACAGACATCACCGCACGTGTAGGTAAGAACTTAGTCCTTAGGTATAAGGAGCTTGATGTCTACAGGCTCCGAATGTACACATGGAAGTCACTTAGGAACTTCTGATCTCCTATCACCTTTGACTGTACTGCATTTAAATCCAGGACAGCTAACCACTTAAAGAAGCACCYCTGCAAATAATATGCTTTCTCTGAAGTATGCTGGGTTAAAATCTACTCTAACAAAACTTTTGAAATATGTCTGCCTACTCAAACCTGAATGCCAGGCTCTCATACACTGAAGTATTACTATTCATACAGTGCCTTAAAAATACTTGAAGTTACAGTATCTGAGGAGCTGCTATTTTGCAATACCRTGAAATGCTGATTACCTCTCAGACAGTGAGCGGACTGCATGACACTGTTCCCTGAGAAACAGAACTTCATCTGTAAATTACAGTCTCATCCAAAGGACCATTTAGGCTATTTTCTGCTCTTAATAAGTGATGTAAAACCTCCAGACATATGGTAGCATTTGGATACTTGCAGGCAAGCAATGATCCTTTTCAAATGTTACTTCCTCTCCTTTTCCACTAAACAAAACCTACAAATATACTAGGGGCACGTTTGAAATGTAGTGGTACACACACTTAAGAGAGTCTAATTTCATTTAAAGTTTCTGAATGCCAAATGTACTTGTTAAATGTATTTAAGAGCAGAGGAACATCATCATCATTGGTCTATGAAGTGCTTATATTTTTCCAATAAGGTTAAAATAATTTTTAAAGGCATTGCTTGTATTAGCAAAGAACAAAAAAGCTTCAGTCACTTGCATAAAGACACGTATATGACAAGCACCATTCACAGTAATTCATCTACAATACTACAGGGTGGGTGCTGCCTCATTCATTTTTTGGAAGTGTCAGTCCCCAGTGCTTCACTTCTCTATTTATAATTTTAGAACTGAATTTTTGAAAAAGGCAAACGTTACAAAATGGCTGAGGACTAAGAATAAGATCTTTTAGAAGTACTAAGGAAGTCTACAAATCTCAAAATGAAGGTATGGTGTTCTATAGATCATGGCATTTAATTAGGAGAACAAGCCATCTCTTAAGATTTTGTCTCTTTATTTCCCTGGAAATATATATATTCCCCCAGTAATTTTTTCTTTTTTTTTTTTCATTTAAAAAATTCTTTTTTAAAAATACATATACCTCCCCTAAAAAAAAAAAAAACGAAAACAAAACCACAGCCTTGCTGAGACATCCTCTGAGACTGAATGTTTCACTGTCATCCATTATTACTCAAGACCGGTCATAACACGCATTAACATTTGCAAAGTTGGACTCCAATCAGCCCGTCCACCCAGTAGCTGACTAACTGGACAGGACGACGTGAAGAATAACCCTACGAGAAGGGGGTGGGGGCAGGAGGAAGCCCCAAGGGCTGTAGCCCTCCTGTATTTTCTCAAACCCAAACAGTATGGACRGTGAATAAATTAAAAGACGAGTATTTTAACTATAGCAGCTTCTAAGCGTTTGAGAGAGCGAGCAAGAGTGAGGAGACAGTAATTAATACTACTTTGTAGATTTACAGCAGAAAGGAGAATTTTAGATAGGAAAAGGTTTTCTACTTGTTAAGAGGCAGATTTTTGTTATTCCTTTAAAATAAGAAAATGCTGGGCGCTTCAGGGGGAAACAGGCACCGGTAACAACAAAGCTGTTCAGCACTTGGGAGCCAAGTGCTCACGACTGGGCTGAACACAGAATACATTCATAACGGCAGCCACACAGAGTGAGGGCTAAGAAAATTGAAAGGGAAAAAAATACACCTTTTTCCATTTTGGCTGAGGCTAAAAGGGACAATTCCTACCCCAGGATGTTGCTTACAAAGCCCTGCTTCCCGAAAGCGCTTGTATACGAATTCGTGTAASATTAGTGTGAAATCAAATGCTCCTGCCCGGATAAATGTTTCGTTTCTGCACGGGAGCTGGGGGAGGGGGGCTAACGCRGAGCATTTGCTCCGAACTCACTTCTGTTTTCGCGCCAAGGCGAGCTGCAAGCTTCTCGAGGGCAGCGAGATCAGCCCGGCGGCAGCTGGCGCAGGACGACACCGCGGGCTGCGGCTTCAGAGGGTCTCGGAGCCGAGGAGCCGCCGCGCTCTCCCCACAGCGCGGCTGCCCACGCGCCCCACAGGCCGCCCTGCTCCGTGGGACCCCCGATACCCTCCCAGGAAACACTCTCATCAGAAGCCACGAGGAGTTTCCACAAGGCCAGGGAACAGTTCCAGAAAGAGAGCGCCTTGTCATGAATTCAGGCGAGTAAGCAGGGGAGTCTGCAGCGCACATCCTGCATTGGATAACAAGGCGCACCGCAGCCACCTGCGACACGCAGCTTTTGCTGCAAAGCTTCAACTCTGTGGCTCATTTTTTCTCTTCAAAAGAGCAGGAYTTTAGTTAGCAGAGGAAGGGGCTGGGTCATGGGGAAGTCTGTTTCATTGCCACTTAAGTCGTAATACAAGTAAGTTCTTACTTGAAGTAGCACTCAGTAAAAAAATCCATCTTCTAGGAGATCTTTTAARCATAATGATTGACTAAATTTAAATTTCTTCTATATTCTTTGAAAGAATAGACAGTCCTTTAAAATTCTGATATAAAGTGGTCAACAGGTCTCATGTAACTGCTGCTCAGAACCAACTGCGCAGTTTGAGAACGCACAGATTAACACACAATTAAGCCTCTAACTGCCTATTTGGACACACGAGGTTGGGGGAAACACTTCAGATCTGGCTTCTCATCATGAGCAAACGTCCTGTAGACCTAAAGAGGGAGAACAAGACCAGAGGCCTCATTCTGAGGAACAACAATTCCTCCCTAGAAGCTCTTAAGCGGTGGGGCAGCAGCCCAGTCTTACTTGGAATTACTAATAAACTTGCATCAACAGCCGCAATATCCACGCTAGGGGATCAAAACTCACCCACCATCAAATGGACCCTCGGATATTTAGTAAATACATGAACAAGACTTAGAAAATTTTGAGGAGAAGGTCTTGAGACTGTATTACTGGGACAAAATGGGAGATCTGCGATTAAAAATAGGCCTTTGTTTTTTTAAGAAAAGGAATGCTTAGGGAAACAWCATCTTCAGCATTAGCACTGCATAGTATAAATTGTATTAACTTGTCACAATATTTTGCTTTGTCATAATATTTTCCTTTTGTGACTATGAATTTTAATTGGTTAACAAACGCAGATAAGAACTTTGGAATATCTAATAATACTAATAAAGTTGGAACGCAGCATTTAAGAAAATGCCCATAATGTGGATTTCCCCCATTACTCCCATTAAGACATCAATTACCAACCTCAATGGCAGGTTACCATTTTGGGACCCACGTTCACTTTTTGTAATTGACCAATTGAACCRGTACTATTAACTGCCACATAAACATGCGAAATTTGTGCACACCCCAAACAAATTCCTCAAAAAAGACGTGGGAAGCACTGTAAAGCTACCTATGATCTCAAGGCACAGAAGACACAGCATCAAGACCCACTGCTTGCTCCACTTAAAGTGCAGCACATGTATATTTAATTCTCCATTTTGTTCTCATGGTGCTTTCCATGAGCAAGTACTGMGCCCTAGTTTGCTCATCATTAGATGAATTTCTGAGGTCTTTCCACACTTGATTGTCCCTAACAGCTTCATAGCGAGTGACGCCGACGATGCTCGTGAAGGCGCCTGCTGTGTGCAAGCCCCGGGGAGCCCCTCACCACCGTCAGCAGCGCGCGGGAGCTGCCGGTGCTATCGCCAACGTGCTGCCTGCAGCAGCAGGTGCAGAGCGGGATGCTGCCAGTGACGAGTCTTGTGCAAGCGGCCCCGTGCACTCAGCTCCTGCATTTTGCACATTATCCGCTTCATTCTTAGCACGCTCCAGAAGCGCGGAGGCCCCGCAATACCAAATATAGAATTGTTTATTCCTTTCCCAGGATGAACTTGCTGGATATTCCGGCTGTGCAAGCGAGGTTCGGATAACGTGCTGCAATGGCTGCTCACCGCTGAAATACAGGCRTGTTGTGGCAGGACTTTCACTTCTGAGCAGTCATAAACAGTGATTAAGCGCCAGGGCTCATCACCATTTCAGCAGCTTATTATTCCTATCAGCCACAGGTAACCACTTCAGTGCTTCCCGCTCCCGGGCTGCTGGGAGGCGGGACAACACCGATTTGGGAAGCGGCTCCCGTTCACCGGCGCTGCCCACGAGCGGGAGACGGAAACTCCCC
>PTEX01000045.1:1270924-1327511 GCA_003342815.1 Eudromia elegans | reverse complement strand
GCGCCGCGCGCACGGCCGGCCCCGCGGGCGCGCGCACGAGCTGCCCTGCCGGCCGATGTCCCCAGCGCCGCCAAGGAAGCCGCGGGGTTTCCGCCGCCGCCCCGAAGGAAAAGCAAATTCTGCCGCTGTTATCCCCTATGCGCACTTCTGTATGGGTACCTGTGCACGCAGTTCTTCACTTGCAGAAGGGATTTTATCCTACTTAGCTTCACAGAATCACGATCACTACCAGTGCCAGGGCTAAATAAATCTAACCTAAAGGGGAAATTTGGGGATTGGATCTGAGCTTCAAGCAAACCCCTCTCTCCAGATATTAAACATATTAGAAGTACAAATCAAACKTTAGAAATATACCTAAACTTAATTATTTCCTATCTTTAAGATATATTTAACTACAAAATCAATGGTGTCAGTGCTCACAGAGCATCAATAAATTAACGAAAACCCATAGATTGGAGAAAACAAACAAAACAGTCAGCCCAATTTGCAAGGACCCAGTCCTGCCCAGGCAACAAAACGACTCCGTTACTCTCCGAAGGGGTTTAATATTTACCTGCTCCAGTCTCACGGGTCTGTTCCTCTCGCACGCTGTCACCCAGCGCCCGCAGATCCGCACGCGACACGCGCACACCGAGCCCATCTCCGCAGCAGAGCACCATGGAGAAGCCTGCCGGCCAGGAATTCCCCTATGGATGACAGCGCAACCCGTGCAAAAACCCGCACGCGTTCAGCCAAGATCACCTTGCTTAAGGCACAGCCAGCGCACRGCTGCTTATTATGTGAACTGAGGGACTTTCAAGCCTGGGACTGAGAAGCTCCATATCCCCACGCCCCTGCAGTTCTCCTAGGGAACCGCTGCTCTACTCACAAGCATCACAGACCTACCCAACAAGACACCGCAGCTGCTCTGCCACAGACCGTTCCCTTCCCCGCCTCTGTTACCTGCTGCTGCTTGGTTTGCCAAAGACCCTTTGAAACGCAACGATCCCCACACGGAGATCTAGCACAACAGCCAACTTCACAACCCACACTGCTGCCACTACCAACGTGTTTGAACCTTCCTAGTCCTCTTGCAGTCATCCCTCCGTCCCACAGCCTGAAGGACTGAATCTCCTCGGGCCTGCAGGGGATACAGTTCCCTGAAGTCCACACCAACAGGCTTCCACCCATCCCACTCTGCAATTCTAAGTTCTCCTTCCTCCAGATAAAGCCTCAGTTATCGGAGCATCTACACACCCAGCYGTTGCTACAAGACCATGATAATAGCTCACAGCCAGCTTGTCTGACACAATTTTAACAAAGTAGAAACATTTTTAACAACGAGAAAACAGAAACAACATGGCATACAAAGCAATCAAAAGCGCATGCATCTTTATCCCTCTGGCATATAGCACCAACAGTTTATGAGACACTGCATAGGCGGACAAGAGAAAATTTATCTCTAATTGTGTTTCATTTTGTTTTTAATATTGCAGAATAGTATACAGGAATAAGGTTATCAGTAAAATACCAGAGTTTCTACAACAGATCAGGAAAATAAACTCTTCATCCATAGACCTTGCTCTGTAGTTTCAGAGCTACAGGTGGCAGCTAGGGACACTACTTTTTAATCTAAAAGCCTCCTGAATGCATCTTTGAACATGAGTCATCCCAGACCTCAGGGAGTCTCTGAGATCTTTTAATACRGCAGAGAAGTAATGATAATGAAGAACATATTACATCGCTATACTTAAAGTGAAAAGAATATGGCACAATAGCCAGGCAGACAACCAGCTGGCAACCACCTTCATCTGTCACGTTCACTAGGTATTTTTATTTCAAATTTGTTCATGTATTTACATGGATCGAAATTTTTCTTTTTCCAAGCCTCCGTAAAATAGAATTAGGGGCACAGAGTCCTTTGAAGCATCCGCAAAGCACAAGTAGACTCTTTCACCAAGTTCTGGGACACCAGCAAGGATAGAGCACCGGTGTGGAGCTGAGAGTGTTCTAAGAAGCTTCCCTCTCTCATCATCTGCTCGGCYACCACGTGCATGGGGGGTTCTGGTCAGCAAAGCTTTAATTGCTTCAGCTTGTGCACATCTCCAGTGCTTAAAAACGGTTCATATAACTACCAACGCRTATACTACCCAAAAGGCAGTGGAGTTTTTTTAATCCTAAACTGTTGCACTGGTTCTTTAATTTTTCTTTTCTTTTTTAATATGAGTCACAGTTGAAGTATTTGGGAATTCCCCTCTAAATATGCGTTTGACACACTTGCATATGGAAAGTTGTTTTATTCAAAGTAACAGAATACAACATTCATACAATACCCAAGACTATATTTAGCAGCACATAATAGTTTTTTTTCCCCCCAATAAAGCTTTTGTACAAATTATAATTAAAGACAGATTTAGAAGGGAAAAGAAAAAACAAACAAACATGACTGCCTAGCAAAAGTAGTAGCATTAAAAGAGACCGTCATAGTGTTAAATGCCAAAGACTTTTCAAAAAAAAATAATTCAAATAGTGTTAYCCCTGTTTTTCCCTACTATCCTTCCCCTCATATTCCCCTCCAAAAAAATGAATAAAAAAAAATGCATGGAATAATATATATAGCTGCCCTCTTACCTGGGCACTGAAGCACCTTCTTGGTGGGCTGATTAGTCATCACTGACCACCTGACTAAAGCCTGGAAAGAAGAAGAAGAAGAAAAAAAAATCAGCTGACCTCTCTGCTAGGCGGCCTCGAGCTTCCCCACGGCTCTCCACAGCGCTCCGTCACGCGAGCCAGGACAGAACCAGCTGTCACTGCTGCAGCAGAAAAGGGAAATGGGCCCCTCTGTTCCCACCTTCTTCCTCTCTCCCTCTTCCCTATCTCTCTCTGTCTCTCGCCGTYTCCCTCCAGCCTCGTCCGTGCTCCRTTCTCGGGCTTYGCTCATTCAGCGCCTGCCCTCCCGGCTGGGCTCTCCCGGGGGAAGGCGCATTCCAGTGCATGCGAGCACTTCCCCTGCATCCCGAGGTTCCTCCACAGGCTGCCTACACACTTCTGCTGCGGCCGGCAGGGGAGGGGGAAGTCGGGGGGGAAGCAGAGAAAAGGCACCGCATTCCACAACCCTCAGTCAGCCCTGGCAGACTGTGAGGCATTTTCAGTCACACAGCACAAAACGCATTAGT
Source organism: Eudromia elegans (assembly GCA_003342815.1). Taxonomy (NCBI): domain Eukaryota; kingdom Metazoa; phylum Chordata; class Aves; order Tinamiformes; family Tinamidae; genus Eudromia; species Eudromia elegans. The sequence goes on along the minus strand of PTEX01000045.1, from coordinate 1,324,356 downwards.
CAGAGCTGAAAGACCACACACTTTGTACCACTACCATGCTCGCAGAGAGCGGTCCGAGCGAAGCTGCGGGGAAGAGGGAAGGAGGGGTGCCTAGCGGCGCTTCCATTTTACGTGGTGCATCCACCTAAATTCGCAAAAAAACCCTCAGGAAAAGGCCCAAAGTTGACGTTTGCAGCAGACAAGAATGCGACCGGAGGCAGCGGGAAACTTCTCCCCTTACGGAGCGTGACCTTTATAGAAAGGACTCCCCCTGCAACAGAATGTGCTATTCCAAAGACTGCAAGACATTATCTAAATCAGAACTTCTATCTCCCTGATGGTTTGCTCATAGGAAATAGACGCCTAGAAAAAGCGAAAGTAATACTGCATGATTCACATTCTCCTAAACCACATATACTTTCAATTCAAGCTTTTCTCGTGTTCAACACTCCTTATGGCTCTGCAACCATATCCATCTATGGAGTTTTCTTCACTTTACGCAGTTTCAACCCTGCATACGTACAGAACCCCATCAGAAAGGGGCGAGAAGTGTTTCAGTGTAAAAAACCCTCACTCCTAATCCAAATGACCTAATCGTTCATCTATCTGCTCACTGTTTCCRCCTCCCCCCGCCCCACACACACACTCATACACTTATCTATTGCTTGAAGGCATTTTAGGAGTACGTATAGGGCTTAAGAGAAAGCACCGCTTTTTAAAGTCGCGTTTCACAGAGACAGCACTGTGCTGGAGCACACGCTTCTGTCCATTCAAACCAGTACCACGTAGTCCCCGGCCCCGAATTCCCCKCTCCGTGCAGGGACCGTCCCCAACGCACCCTGCGAGTCTCGCTGACTAAAGTCAGCGTAAGACAAGCGTAAGGAGGAGGAGGARGAGGAGGAGGGGAAGCGAGCCCTTAACCATTTGCACTGGAATTTCTGTTTAGGAAAGTCCATGCTTTAATGAAAGACTGATACCAGATACCACAAAGAAACTTTTATTTCTGTATGCACATGACTCAGATACATTTTCTGTGTGGGTTCTGCGGTTATGTTATGTCTCATCCGAAAAGCTGTTTCAAAGAAACCGTTAAACATTAGTTTTAAGAAAAACTTAGTATATTTATGTACAATGATTGCTTTCAAACTGCCTTTCATCGCACAACACTACRCAGAGCAAAAACACTGATGCGTCATTGTTAGAGAGGTAATTTGCATTTAATGCTAAACATGAGAATCAATAAAAATATTTTAAATGATTACCCTAAGGGGTTCCCAAAAATGTAAACAAACTGTAACAGAAACATTCAGCAAAGGAGACCRTCTTAGCTGTAATATTTTTAATCTCTGCCTTTTCTCATTTTCTTCATCAGGAAAACACGTCCCCTCAATATGTTATGGCCTTAGTTTCTAAAACAAACGAGAGCTGCTGCTGCTGCGCACTGTTGCAGCAGAGGCTGGCTATCACGGAACAGCCTCCCAGGTTGAACACTGTCGCCATGCTAACAGAAGCATGAAAATGAATCATTCATGAGCGGAGGGAGCACCCTATCATCAAAAGGCACCAACTGTTTCACGAATTGTCCAAAAGCTTTTGGMCATCTCTTTTACTGCCCATTTCCCCTACCTCCTTAACTATTATTCCCTTTTATAAAATGCTGTAAATTAGCAAAAAGAAAAAGCATGTGGACCAGTCAACTCATGATACTGAGATTTTTTTCTAAGGAGTAAGGAATGAGAGCCAGAAGAAAAAAAGCATCATGTTTACATCTGATGGTAAATATATCAAAAGCTTAAGGATACACTGACTTCAAGATGCTCTTAATTGTGCTTTTGAACCTGGAAAAGGAGGAACACAGCAATGTGTTTTACCTGGTACCTTCTTTATCAGCATCCCAAAGCACCGTGACAACATCCTCGCCACTAACAAATCCTCATCAGCGAGTGTCTGTAGAACTTACTTTTCTCCTGCTTACAGGTGCAAAAAATAAAGCCTCAAGGCGACWAAATAATTTACTCCAGGTCATAGAGGAAGGCTTGGAGGCAGAGCCAAGAACAGGAGTCWATCTTCTGGTTCCCAGTCCAGTATCTAACCCAAAAGCCTAACTTCCTTGCTTTACACTCCCATGCTGTTAAGTATCACAGTGTTTAATCGCTCTGCAAACAGAAGCCAATTTTAACCCAATAATATGAACTATGGCACACATGGTATTTGCTGCAGGATAGGGAAAACAATGTGATCCACTAGTCCAAATTCACACCAGAATAATTCACAAACTTAGGTTTTGGCTAACATTTTTTAAGAAGTTTGGTCTATAACAGCCAAGTACATCTGTTCACATTTTACTGCAGTAGGAAACACATATACTGTGCCTGGAGAGTTATTTATAATATACATTTTCAAACCTTACAGGACTTGTACTAGAAGCTGGTACTCTAACATCAATAAACTTCTCAGATTTCATTTGCGCCAATAACATCTATTTCTTAACCACTGAAATTCAAGAACCTCTACCTCTAAGTCATTTTAGCAAAATGTCCAGGCTCTTTACTGTTGAAAAGAGCCTTCCTCAATATTTTAAAATATCTGGCTCCCATTTTCCTTGTAGGTGCCCTACTGTCTTAGACTATTGGGATCAACTCAAATGCAATTGCTACTGCATGGCTCTTGCTCCAACAAAGACTCAGATAGCATTACTGGTAAGCCTGTTAACATGAGGATATAGATCACAACCCCAAGGTACAATATTATGGGTGGAAATCACAGGTGTATTTAGCGAGATCAGACAAACTCTTGTCAATGGTCAACTTGCTGATGCTCCTGAGATTTTTATTTTTAAACAAGTCAGCTTCTTTGCAGAGCTTTCGTAGCTACTTTTCTGATTGTAACTTTCAAACTTAATTTGCAGAAGGGCCTTTTTTCCCCCCCCCCGCCCCGACAGTGTCTATTTGGGAAAGATGCCCTTCTGACATGGCATTAGTTGGAAAACTTCTATTCTGCCAAAAATTTGTTCTTCTGTCAACTCAGAGCTGCTCCCACAGCAAGTTCTTATAGGAATAATGAAATGATCCTGAGCAATTGGAACAATCTGTACAGCTCAACGTATTTTTAGTTTCCAATCCATGAGGTAAAAATAGAAGAACTGAATCACAAAACAAATAGAAAAATATGACTGTTAGATATAATTAATATAACTCAGCTCTCAAGCAGGTTTACTGTAGCTAATACACTATTTCAGTACTAATGACCATTAAAGGTTTCATAACTTGTGACAAGAGGAGACAGAGTGGAGGAAAAATAATCACAAAACACTTATTAAAACTTTTCCAAAGAAGGCATGAAATGGGAGTTGATATTTTTTTAATTTGCATCACAAAAGCAATAAATAAGTGTTTTAAACATTACAAACATTATCCTCGTCAAAATAGCCATCTTGAATCAACATGTGGGAAAAATTCTCCGCTGATGYAAAACAGCAGGAACACGTCGACCAAGCTACCTACCTGCGTCAGGGAATCCAGGCTAATGAGTCACTACCTAACCACAGGTGTTCTGGAGAACAAATAGGATCAAATAAAATACTTCTGAGAAAGCAGTGAGACAAAAACAGAAGAGAAAGATCATCGTTACTCCTATCTGGAGATAGGCAATCTAAAGGAAGTAAAACACCCATGAACAGGACAGTTCCAAGCACAAGGAACTTGGGGGAACATTTTGTTGCTTATGCAGGTAGGCAAAGCCAAATGGGAAGAGGGAGTAGATGCCGTTCTGATAAAAATGACCAAGCTGATACATTTTTTAGTATGCATGATTATGTCTCAAAATACAATACAGTCCTAAGCAAGAGAGAATGGAATTATATATAAATATACATCAAAATAAAGGGAAAGTCAATATYGTGACTTAACCAAGAGAAGATTTTTTAAAACCAACAGATATGAGAAAATAGTCCAGCCATCCCAGAATAGTGCATCTGATCACAATACACCTGAAAGCTGTCAGACATGTACAAATTCATATTTAGGAATTTAAATATGTTTATATGGTTTTGACATTTGTTTTACTTGTAATCATGACAGTTTTCTAGAAATTAAGTAGAATTCAAGTCTACTCAATGTTCTTTTGGCATACTAGCTATTGCTTATTTTTATCAGTAAGTATCAGATTCACATGCACTGCCGAATGCAGCTCCAATACAGGAATTATTCATATACCTTTTACTATTACAGAGTAAAAAGATAATAATTAACTATAACTTTCAGGGAAAAAAAGCAGTAACTTGCAAATGTTAATATGAATTAATATCATAAATTAACAATATATTTTAGAAGAAATCATGATGGCTAAATAAACACTAGCTGACACAGTAGTAAAAGGGGCACTGGAAAGGTAATTCCCATCATCTTTATGGCATGAAATCYGTCGAGAGAGCTGTCTTACCACAGCTACAGAACAGGTAGCTTTTTCAAGGAGGTATTAAGGTGCATACTTTAACTGAGATGTTTTCAACCTACAGGCTGGATTTTGTGAATTGAGATTTACTTTCTCTCCTTGACAAGGAATCTCTCAGGTTCATTACCTTCTCTCTCAAATACCAGTTGTTTCCTGGAGTGGCAAGACCTTAGTGATAGCTCATTTTTATCTTGTCATTGTCCAGCTCCACTCTTTTTTCCCCACAGTTTTTCAGCAGTTTTGGAAGGAGAGTTTAGAATAGCAAACTTTGAGAAAAAAAACAACTAGATACTGACATATTTAAAAGTAATTAAGCTACTCAGATATTTGCTTATAGGATACTCTCATGGTGCYGTTAAACAGAACAGAAGCAGCAACAGCTGAGTCTATCTCATGAAKGAGGAACATCATACTTCAGTCTCTTAAGTGTCAAACTGATAGTAAGTTAAATATCTATTTTCTTTGGGAGTCATATCAATCAATCTACTGTCAAGTGGACTAGCTGCTTACAAAATAAACAACTTCATTGATACAAAGATGCTAACAATAAGTTCCCCTCAGACTTTATGGATGGGATTMATTTCCTCTAACAGGAGCCTCTGGTGCTGTTTGAAGTATCTTGTGTCCACCTGRCATCCTGCCACCATTCCTCCAAATTCCAAAGGGTGCCAAAGCTGCATCAGACCCACAYGTCCCATGCAGAGGGCTGGGATATCCAAAAGCATCTCAAAAAGCCCTAGGTATGTTTATCTAGGCAAATGAATCCCACCTTAAGCAACCTAAATGACAATTGTTCATGCATGTAGTTAATTGTTAGATGATATATGTATGTAAAGCAAGAGACAGGCATTGAGGCTGTTAATCAACAACAAAACAGTTCAAAGACAGAAGTCAAAAGCAACAAAGAAGAGCTTAGTCCTCCARTTTCCAAACCACCTCCTCTCATCCTTCTCACTGCAGTAATCCGCTCACATAAGACAACAAAATCTCCTTATCCACACACACACACAAAAAAAAATCTTCTGCCATAAAGCAAGAGTAGTTTATGCTTAGCAATAAGTACAAAACTACTTATGAATCAAGATATAGGGGCACGTGTAGGATTACTACTGCATAAAAAGAGAAACAAACTAGGAGACCTGCTGACATTCTCAGTGGATTTGCACTGCAGAAAGCTTCAGGTGCTGATGTCTCAAGCAATTCAGCCCAAACATAACAGGGTCCCATGTCTGAGTCTCATATAACCAATGTAATTTCATCAAAACTGTCCAACAAAAATAACTACATTGGCAGGACTTGGATTTTTCTTAAATTTCCTTTGTGTGTGTGCACCCTCCAACTTCTGCATTCCTCTTGCGTACTACAAAATATATGCTAGCCTTCTCAATAAAAAAAAGTATCTTCAAAAGTTTCTTCTTTAAAGCTTTCCTCTATCATCTACACATTTTGTAGTCAATGCAACATAGCTCCAGACCAACACATCTGGCGAAAGGACAGACATGATCATCTGGCTCAGAGGCTCTAAACTAATTGCACATGTACTAAAGGAGCACAAACACGTCAGTATGTATTCTGCTTGCTCTGGCCTATCGAAGGACGTGGTATCGGTGCTTACTCTGATTTCCGTTGCGGTGTTATCACAGCACGCTCTAGTTTCAGGGTTTGGGTGTTTTAATCTTCTAGGTAACATGCAATGGCAGTTCTGTGATTGTGGTACAAATGGAGATCCTTAAAGCTTCCTTTGGGGGTTTCACAGCTATTATAYGACATGCCTGTAAATAATACCATTCTGTTGTATGTAAGCACAGAAAGCGGAGAACAAAAATAACTGTCACACCTGAACAGTCCCTGTGCAAGTGAATTGTTTCATGAATTTGAAATTAAGAACATTTGTCCCATATTTGTTTRTAGGAACATCTGTTTGATATTTTTACTTTTTAAGATATATTTTTATTGTATAACTATTTGTCACGGAATCTCAAGCAATTATTATACTCAAAATGAAAACTCCTACACTAATTCCCTGTCAAAGGGAATAAGGTGGGTAGTAGAGGATTCCTATCTACTGTTGTTGCTCTGTGTTAGCTCACCAGGATGATTCATGACCTCATCAACTTAAAAGCMGAAAAAGAGACTAATAACCCACTATCAAACACACAGTCTCTACRCTTGTCAGACCAAGTTGCCTTATGGCTATTTAATACTATAGTTTACAAGTAGTGAAGTTCTGCAYAGGAGCTACAGTTGAATTTACTGCTGTTATATCTAAAAAAATGAAAGCACATTACTTGATTAAAAAAAAAAGAAAACAGAAATAGTGACAGTTGAAGTTCTCTTGCTTTCAAGAAACTGTCAGTAATTTTGTCTCCAAAAAGTTTCAACAGCTTATTTTAAAAACTTTTGCTCTRCAAATGTGTGGCATTAATTAAAATTTAAAATAGCCTGTTCACAGTTTTCATGGCTAGAAGCCTAAATTTTCCAATAGCATGCCACTAGTTAAATCAAGCCCCGGTWAATTTAAGAATCACAGGAAAGCAAAAGAAAAAGAGGAACCCTGACAAACTGAACGAAAGCTGGCTTTTAAGCACAGGAGTGGAGAAAGAACAGGACAGACAGAGGAGGGGTTTTCAGCCCTACAGAGTGCCAATTTGCTTATCATAGCCTTCARAGTGAATCTGTTCACTGCATCTGAACAACAGAATTGGAAACCATGATTTTTACAGAGATACTATAAAAAAATTTAATAGGTTTTCAGGTTATTAATAAGTTTATACATATATTATTTATATACTAATAATTTGTACAAATAATTTCAGACTTATTTCATAAGATGGATGTATATGTGGKCTTGCTAGGTGAACAGCCTTTTAGAAGTCATTTAAACAGTTTATGTCAGCTTATCTTTATGAATTTATCTTTATGAATTAGTAATATCAATTACATTTCTATGGAATCATTTATAAGTTAAAAATATATACACAGGCCCTCTGTACAAACTAGCATGACTGCTATTAGCACATACCAGCACTTCCAAAAACATACAGTGCTCAAAAGCTATCYTAAAGAGCAAGAAATTAATCATCACTCAAAGGGTAGAAGGTGCCAGACTGATAAACACCTGTGAAAGCTTAAGCTCATCTTCCTGTACATTTGTATGCACCATGATAGTCTTCAGGTATCATTCACAGCCTAGGATTCCTTGTATATGTCATGCCCTCTAGGGYAAAAGATCATTAGGTGCTCTCTCAATGAGTACGGCTTGACACTTGACTTACTCTGACATTCAGCTCATAGCCACAAACTCTCCTAGTAAATCCCGTTCCACTCTATCATATGCAAACTAGGAAAAATCTGTTCTGTAGTATTTAACAAATACTATCTTCCTACGAAAGGAGGAAGGGGAACGTTGACTCCACACTTGAGGAATCAAGATGTAAAGAGGTTGAGGCYTAATGTACTGCTAACTGTGGTCATCCAACGTGAGCTATAGCAAAGAAAATCATAAATGGTGCCAGGAGACTTTAGTAGCCTAAGCTGTAAACTGCAACAGTTACTTCAGAAACACCTCAACAATCCCCACAGCTGGTACACATTCCTCCAATGGCTCTTTGCTAGGAAGAAATAACCCTCAGGGAAGCTGTTTCCAGCCATGAGTCAGAAGCCTTCAGTATACAGCTACACCAACCTCACTGATAGAAACAAGAGCTCTACACTTCTGACAACCAAGCATAGTCAGATACTCTTAAAACAGGATATAAACAAGCAGGGGAAGCAGCTTAGCACAAGTGGTAAGGGACTTGCCTGAGAACGTATCTCACAYCTCTGTGGTAGGCAGGAATAGAGTCCAATTCTCCTGGGCAGCACTGAGCTCCTYTTCCCCTAGCCCCTCATTTTCTGCAAGTTTCCCTCATCCACTTAATGTCTCTGAGGGCCTGCAGCTGTGGAACTGGATTCAGCCCCATGCAAATCCACCTGACATACAAACTGGAGAAAGAAGTCTGGTAGRATGAATGTGAGTGTGTAATTAGATAGTTTATCATAGCTGTGCATACAGAATTGCAATGACCTAAGACAGCATTGCCAAAATTAATTCTGCCTTTGAATATTCTTTTTAGCACCTGATTTTACCACCTTCTTATTCAAATATATTTTTGTTTGGGATGTTTTTAAAACTGCTGGGGAAAAAATGTGAATCATGCTTTCATATGAAAGTGAGCTGACCAGAGCATGGAACTTCTGGATCCATACCCCAGACCTCTGTCCTTTGTACTGATCAAGCGACTAACCACAGCAGTAAGCTACTCTCTTCCATGAAAGTCATCCCTAGAGAGGTAAGACATTTTCAAAGTGAGTCAGCTAACAAATACATCTGACAAGCAAGAAATGGTAGGCCATRCTCAGAAATTTTCCATTCTTTACAGCAGAGAGCAGCGTATTTGAATTKCACACGACTTCTGATCTATTTCCTTGATCTTAATGTTTTCTGCTTTTGCRTCCTTCTTTTTATTTTTTCCTCATTTTTCTTAAAATTTCCCAACACTGGCTCTCATCACCATCACACTCTCTACTGTCTCTAGTCYCTCAGGTTTCTAAAGCCATATTGGGACTTCTTGCTCAAGTTTTCTGTTTTGCTGCCCAAGTTTTCCTCTCATCTTCTCAGATGATCTCAATTCTCTTGCTTTTCCCCCATCTTGGGTCTTTCTTCCAGGGCTCTCTTCATGCAAACAAAATTGGCACACTAGCCAGGATTAAGTGTAGACCTTCAGTACACTTGAGCAAGTTGTGCAGCTCAGAAGTATTGTCTGGTACATGCAGTTTCATCAACTAGTTTCAAGTGAACTGTTCAAGTGAACAATAAAAGAAAAAAACTAAAAGAGAGAGACAAGTCATTTTTTACCATTTCCCTTTTCCTAGTACATTGATCTCCTCTCTCCTTCACACTGTATTGCTCAATCCCCAACCCAATTTGCCCAGCTGCAGAACATTCCCCAACAGTGGGTTGGATTCAGCTCATTCACAAGGTGAGCTGGGCTTGGACTAGGCTACAGACACCRTAACTCTTCTTGACGTGGTAGGGATGAAAGGATCTTCCTAAATAATCAAAATGGAAACCAAATAGGTAGAGTGATCTTCCACTACCTGATCGTCAGGCTCAAACAAACAGAAGAGATTACAACTATATCCTAGAAGATGCCTACAAATTAAAAGGCTGTTTGACAGATTAATTTTGCAGTTTAGATTTATAGCATAATTTAAAGCAGATTTTTAATATAAATTACAATTTTAATTGTATTTTATACTCATTTTGTTACTTGTAGTTTTGCAAATGCATTTATTTTGCACCTTTTATTACACTGAAAAGCTGATTAAACACTTTGAAAGATTAATTCTTTGGGTATAATTACACTTTTTCTGTTTAAAAGCACTTTCAAACTATTTCACAGAAATAAAAATCTTGGTTTTTTTTAAACCTGGATTTTTTTCTTTAAAACATACAGAGATGGAGTGAAAATATGCAAGATATTTTGATGGCATTCCAGTTAAAATATAAGCAAAGTATATTTTTGTAACAAAGCTTCCATAATCATTATGCTTTCTTTAATTAAATCTCTCTTTGTTGAAAGCTAACAAAATGTCATTAAGAGCACAAGACAATTATTATCTTTCAAATCTTTTCCTTTTTGTACAATACAATATTACCTAAGTTTCAATGATTCTTGCTGTGTTATCCACCTCTCCTTTAAAGAAAATACTTTGTAACCATAGCAATACTTTCCCACCCTGATATTATTTCCCACTGGCTTGTTCTAGGTTTTTGCACATAGTAAGCACAGCAATTCCTTGTTCCAAACTGTCAATGTCTTCTAGACAACTTTAACAAAATTAATGCATCTGTAAACTACCAAATATTCAAATGTATAATTTTCAAAACAAGAATAATGATACATATGTACTRAACAGATTGTGTATTTAAAAAAATGTAACACAACTGCATGTTAATAGTCTAACATACAAAATACCAAACCTAAAATAACATTACCTTCTAGCTTTATCCTTTTCTACAGGGTAATGCATCAATCTCCCCTTAAATAAAATGGATAAGCATCTTTAAACCATCTCATCATTGTTCATTAAGCTTAAAATGAGACACCAGGTTTACACTTCAAGTCTATCATTTTTAATTGAAGTTATACAGCTATACTTTCTAAATTTGACTAGCTGGACTTCATTTTCTCCAGTGTGGCAAGGATTGTGCAAGAATTTGAACATTAACTTTTGACATATAAACTCTATCCTGAGTCATCAACAATTTTCTCAATGTATCAATTTCATCAGTCTAACAATAAACAAGTGCAATTACATTCTATTCTAAAATTTTTTTTAATTAAAAGTTGTTTTAAATAAACATATTTTGATTACTATTTCTCATATGTCAAAAATACTATTTTACTTAAGTCCCCACCCTCGCTTAGGGAGGTGCTATATTTTGTTGATTCTTCATTTAAGTAAAGAGAGTTAAAGGGGACAGAGCTGTTATGATATAAAACATTAAAATTAATCTCAATTCAGTTTACAAGTATAAAGCAAAATACAGATTTACAAAAGCCAGCATAGCTTACTATTTTCTATTTTAATATAGTTCAGATTAAGAGGAGGTTAGGAAGACCTTGATCATTTCATTAATATTTTATGCAGATCTTGTACCTGTTTATCCTACATATGTGTATCCTGTAGTTATAGATAGTTTCTTAATCACATTCTTTATTCCCTTCTGGTTGCTAATGTATTAAGTTCCCCTTTCTCGTTCTCCATTCATATGTTCTGTCTTTAGTAAATATTAATGTTTATCCGTTCTCTTCACAGGAGAACTGTCCATAGGTGTTATCTATTAGAAGTCATGAATGTCTTCTAATATTTTTTGCATTAAAAAATTGGCAAATAATCTTTATTTATTGTAAATACTCTGTTAGTGATTCTTTAGACAGTTTTCCCACCAAATAATGGTAAGCATTGTTTTAAAGGTCTACAGGCTAAAAGAGATAAAGTCTAAAATGACTTTTCTTTGTTCACAGTTTTGTAAAATCTCAGAGCACTCTCTCCAGGCTGCTGCAGTTGGGTTTTCTATTGGGACAGCAAATGACCCAATAACCAATGAAAAAAAAATGCTAAAGTAGTAGAAATGAGATTGAGGTCAGTGACTTATCAGATATTTGGGGAAATTAGAGAACATTCTTCTTATAAATGTTACTGTTAAAAATATCCTTTGTATCCTGTTTTACTGAAAATGGATTTGCTAAGCAAAATAATAGTAAAGCACTTCTTACAAAAAAAATACAAACAGACAGAATGGCTTTCAACATTTCAAAAMCAAATCCCATCACAAGATAAAACCATGCTTGGGATATACACATTAATCACCGTGGATTCACTGCTCACATTACAATGTATTATCAGGCAGCATCCAAAGTTTATCAGTTCTGGCCTCAATTCAAATACGCAGCTAGGTGCTTTACTACAAGCTCATCTAAATTGAGGACTTTAATGCCACTTAAAATTAAATTAAACACAAACAAAAAAACAAAACAAGGAAAAAAAGCTCAGACCTATAGCTTAATGGACACAGCTGTTGTCTTCTTGGTTTCAGTCACTTCTGCTGAAGCACAACACTTTCTTGGGAGTATCCAAATTTGGAGATAGGAGAGAAGCAGCGGATGTTAGCAAGTTGTTTCAGACATGTAATTGCAAATTGAAACATAACGTAGACAACTCTAGATCTCAGATTGCCCCAGTTTTTCCAGTCTCTTACAACGGATAAGTTTTCAGCACCTCTTATTCCTTTTCATCCTTATTAGAGAACATGTCTTATACTGAATTCTTTACTGTCAGTCATCAAAACCCAGCACTGAATGATGCCATATGGCCCCGAGACTTGATTTAGGAAACCAGAAAATAAAACACATACAGCAGCATTTCAGCAGTGGGCCACAAAGTGACATTTTCTTAGAGGAACTGTGTGACAACCAGTGGAGAGAGAACTCAGCTCCCCCATGCCATCTGACATCTCGGCCACAAGACCCTCCTTCGTCTTTGTCTGGGACCCTACGTCATCCACACTTGCCCACCCCTATAAAAAGAAGCAATCCTAGATAMAAGATATTCCCAAACTATTGTGCATGTACCGTTTAGTAGGATGCCACCTACTTTAAAATGACACATGAACGCTGCCCACACAGCCCAGCACCTCCTCTAAACACAAGGAAAGTTCTGTAAAGCCAGGAACTACAGTCATGTTTGTTGCTCCACAGCAAGGGTACAGAAAAGGRAAACTCCCACCTCTAGCAATATTCTAGAGGAGAGTACCCAGCCTATGTAAACCCCAGAGGTTGCTGGTGCCATAAGCACCGCTGCCCAGAAAAGGCAGGTGCAAATTAAGGAAGCCGAGAGAAATCCCCTGAAAGACAAGACTGCCTAAGGCAAGAATATCTTGCTACATCTTTTCCCAAACATACCCCCTTGAGAATATTTGTGACCATTCATTATGTATCTCCAATTCATCCCTTAGATATGATCATTTTGTCACTGACATGTTTCTCCTGGAAAGAACCAGAACCTTACCTTTTAAATGAAGGTTTTATAGCAACACATACATTCAAGGAAGCAGAATTGAAGATGCATGGACAACTTTAATCTCCTACTTCTGACTACCTAGTTTTGCCCTTCTTTGTGTTTCTTTTAAGGAGTATTCTTTAAATGTAAAGTTTCTTCAGTTTTAGAATTAAAATAAGAAACTAAGCCTTTTTGAGGCATCCTACTGACAACTGCACAGCTGACAGGCTTGGAACAGGTTGGAACACTCAACCTTTAGCTCTGCTGCTTGAGACAACTGAATAACCAAAAGCAGTTTGKTTATCTTTTCTGATGGCTGGGACTAGGAGAGAAAGAAATCAAGAAACCCTGTGTCCTGGACATTACACTGGAAGCAGTATTATGTAGGATCTAATAACCTCTCCCTGCAGTCCCTCACTAGTGGTTTGCGCTCATTAGACAGCTTGCCCTTACTTTTCTCCTGCTTGTTATGCATTTCTGCTTGACATCTATAAATTATAATCACGGCTACCTTCGCTCATCCAGCTTCCTCCACTCGATGGTGCTTAGGGAGCCTGGAGAAATCCATGTGTTCCACACTGTAGTTGAAATCAGTAGGACACACCTGTGTGTTTAAGATTAGATGCACGAATAAACAGTAATAAGCAAAATACACACACTCCTGTACAGGTCTAATAACCTTTCCATTAAGTAGTACAACACAAGTTTTTCTCCAAACTCATTTTTCCTACACTGAAAACTGTTTATCTCCCTTTATTTTCACACTACCAACTGCCCCTCTCTGCCCATCAAAGACACTTCCACAATCAAATTACTCTATATAGGTTACTACATATAGGTTGGGTTATTCAAGGCAGAACAAAAGGTTCAGCTTCTTCCAAGTAGCACACAATACAGTTTTGGGGTCAGGGCAATTAGGTCTACAACTGACAAAAGAAAATGACTTCACATCCCAACTGAAGAGAGAGTATGGAACAAAATGTAATGCAAGAACAACACAGCTGGAAACAAAACAAAGACACGCCATTCTTCGTAATAATGCAGATGTTACGATATTGAAAATATTTTTAGAATGTACCAGGGAACGCAAAAAGAAAAAACCTAGTGGGAATAGCAGCCTAGATCTGCATTGTTCCCCTATCTTTCATGATGTATACGCCAGTTTGATTCCTCTCCCTCTAAAAGCCTCGCTCAGAATCAATTTCTTAAWTTTTTCCCAGAAAAATACTGAAATATCATTTTTTTTAAGAGAAGTCTGTCTATAGAATTTTACCTGAAGCAACATATTGACTCTCTCCAAATGGTTCTCAGCATCTTTATTTGTATTATGAAAACAATCTAGCAAAGAAGTGTGCTCCCTAAGTTATCTGTTTCCAGAGGCTCAGATAGTCTGTAGATATATCTCACAACACAGTCACAACAAGGCCTGAGCATGTTTTTTAACTTCAAATTTTAGTAAACTTTTTGAGAGYCAGGTGGGTAGTAAAGGTAGCATATCTCAATTCCAGTTTGCATCTTTTACTTTGAAGAAGATAAAATATTTTGGGAGTTCATCATACACGTTCCACAGTTCCTTATCATGCTTCCCCCCATCCCTTCCTTTAGAAAGAGTTTATCTATAGCTGAACATGCTACACAGCCTTTTCTAGTTGTCAAAAAATTCAATGGCAGCTCCTCCTTTCTATGTGACCAGACCTTCTGCACACATATCAGTAGCAGACTCACTCCACTATAACAATACTGTCAACCTGTTACCATTCCAAGCCATACTAGATTATGAGGTCTTGTGTTCTTAGCATCAATCATGCTGATCTCATCTAAAACTGATGGAGCTCTGCTATGCATTTGTTTTGCCCTTCCCAGCTCCCAAGGATAGGGCCAGTTTTTGGCTTTTCACCCTCCTTTCCCCACAGGTCCCTTAACCTAGCACCAATGCAGTAATGGCTGAGGTTACTGAACTTCAGGCCAGGACAAAAACTGGTTTGCTGAGTAAGTGATATGATGTCCCAGAAGGATAGATAAGACAGTTCCAGTATTCCAGCTATATCTTGATTTTCCAGCTTCTAACACCTCCTCAAGAACTGGTGGTCACAGCTATACACAGACACACACAAAAACTAGCTGAGGAGTAGACACAACTGTCCCAGACTCTCAAGACTCTGCTCTTCAAGAGGAGCAAGARCATGGCAACATCAAGTACTGTGATGCTACACGTTATGACTCTATATACTCCTTAGAGGCATGATGTTCATATGAGCACAATGGTGAACATGCAAATCCTAGATACTTCCAGATGCATCTGACTTCCTGAAGGTATAGCAGTTTCAATTCCCATCTACCCTCCAGTGAAGCAAGAAGATTATCAGGAATAGGCAGTTACTGCTTTGATAAATCTATACACARCCTCTGTTATCCTCAGCAGCAACTCCAGTGTAGGTAAGACAGGGACCCACACACAAACTAAACTACTCTAGTGGCAACAACCCAAGCATGGGCCTGATGTTTCCTGAGGAACAAACAGAAGGTGACAGCAGAGGGACTGCAGGCAAAACAGCGACAGTGAGGCTGCTATCTCCACATTCATTAAAGGTCTGCATTATAGGAGGCCTTCAGAAAGCAGATTACGTGAACAATCMTGTCCGGCCACAGAGCCCTCAGAAGCTGAGCAGCCCTGGTCTAGATTATTATTGATAGAAATACAGAGTAACAGCTTTGATGCACGAAAAGTCTTTAAGCTGAAGCTTTACAGTCCCATTTGTGAGACTGTAATTTGCTAAGGCCAGCCACCACACACCAAGGTTATTTAGTTGATGCTAAAGCTGATCCTCATTCAAACCATAACAAATAGGAGAAGAAAGGTTTACACAACTTCCCTAGCATATGTGCTTTCTGAACAGCTCTGTGACAATCCTGATTTGTCAGTTATCCAAAGCAGATTCGTAGTTCCAACTTTATTCACACAATGAACAACACTTCATGCCACACAGAAAAGAAATGCCAACAGCAGCTCACTTGTCAGATAGTTCTGCTAGGATTTCCAGGGACATTCCCAGACAAGAGTCTCTGCTGCCACTGCCATCATCTACTGACACAAGGACAGAGGGACATACTGGACCACTTTCACTACAGAATGAGCTTTAAAACCTGGGTTTAGTCTGCCTGTGCTTAGTTAGAGCCTAACAGACAATGGTTTCAGAAAGAACTACCAAGATCAACAGGGTGACAAAGGACTTGCAGAAGAAAAGAATGTGTGGTTAATTTAAGTTGGTATTACAATTTTAGAGTCATTTCAATACAGCATGGCATTAAAGAGAGAGGTGTTTGACTTGTAAGCAGTTTTTGAAAGGTTCAGGAAAGGGATGTAAATACTAGGTTAACCTGTTAAATCTTGGATTAGTGCATGGGGATGCACACCATGAAGATGCCTTGTAAGATGGTATCTCCAAACACAGCTTGTTCACTGGATATGAACAGAAAGCATGAAATATCAAATAGAAACAGGCAATTTCAACTCACTCTCATTTTGAAATGCAGAAACAGATCAGAAGAAGGGAAATTTGGAGCAGGGGAGTTTAAGAACTCCCCGACTTTGTAAAAGAATGCAGATTTTTTTCCCCTCACATAAGATCAAAATCCAGTTCAGTGAATTAGTTGCAATGTTCACTGTTAGATATGATGAAGCACACATACAGGCTACTCATTTTGAAACACAGAACGCAAGAAGGAGCTACAGAATACGTTTTAAGATGACTGTTTTCTCACTCCGAAGGCCTTTTCTGCAGACAGTGCTGCAAAAACCTACATAAGCAGACTTATCTCCAATCAAGCCTGGTATTTCTCCCAATCCTAGGCAGCATACAGTAATAGTACACAGTGGAGGCAAGAATGCAAGGCCATATTCCTCTAAGGACACAAAGTCAGCTGTACGTCTGAAACTGGGGACAATAACTTGATAGCAGCTTAAGTTGTTAGATCACAATGGAAAAAAAAAAAATAGAAGAAAAAAATCACTTACCATGAGCCTTGCAGACAACACTATGGCAAGAAAGGGAACAGGGCAAACTCTAGACACCTAATTTGCCTGTTTTGCTTTCCTATTAAATTTTATGTATGACACTGGTGAGACCAACACATAAAATATAGATATTACAGCTGCAGGCAGAAAATACTAAAAAGATGACAGAAAAAGTCCCAAGCAACTAAGGGGATAAAAGTGTCCTTAGTTAGGACTTAAAGAGTTCAATCTGTATAAATATTCAGTAAGGAAAATTGTGTGCACAAAGTACAAWGACGAATTCCTTGTTGTCCTCTTAAGTGTTTTCAAGACACTGAGCACATCAAAATGACTCTTGGGCAGACTGTGTCCGGTTGCATGAAAAAGGTTTCAGAAAATAGGCGAAGGATCTTTCTAGTCTTGGAGAAAAACAAKAAAAAACACACTACACAGAATTCTGAGGACTTTATTCAATTGTTAACTGAAGACTGAGATCAGAAAAAAATATTTGGCATTTTCAGTAATTCATTTCCTACTAAAAAAAAAAAATCACAAAAGCATTAAGATGATAAAGCACAAGCATTTCCAAATTCCAAGTTAAACTGATAGACATTAAAAAAATCTATGAAATATTTTGTACTCATTTTGTAATTGGGAAAAACTGATACGAATGTCAGCATTGCCTCCAACCAACTATGACCAAAATATTGCCTTTTGCTTCCCATCAATGACACACAATTACTGGCATTTTCATTTCAGAATATACATGTGAGGACAAAAATGAAGACATCAGTAAAAGGTTGTGGTTAGTTAGGTAAACTCCCGATGGTAAATTTAGTTATTTCCTCGTCTCATAACTTAGTAAGACGTGAAAGTCTTCTGCCAGTCTGTACCTTCTCAATACACAGCAACTCATTTCAAACCAAGAAGAGATAGAGAGTTCCTCATTTATAATAAAGTAATTAATCACTGTCTGCTAACATTCTTTCCTATTCTTGTACCTCCTTTTAGAAGAATTCCCCAAGCCCTTCTTCCAAATAGTTTTTGAGTATTTCATTAGATAAGATATTAAATGCTGAATAACTCCATATGCTTCACAAGGTGACTTTTCTCAATCTATCTTCCATACTTCTGCCACCAACAATTCCCTCCAACAATATGTAGAAACACTAATGTACAAAATGAAAAGAAAAAATGTAATACGAAAATTCTATGTAAAAAAGTYAAAAGCCCAGATTAAGAAAAATGAGAAATACCATGGAGACAACCAACCTATTTAGGTCTAAACAGTGGATGTCTATAGGTGTTATGTGAAGTACAAACAATAAAAATACTGAGTTTGGAATTTAACTTCAAAATATATGAGTATTTATGTTTGAATTAACTTCCCAAAAGAACGTAAGGAGCAAACAGATAATATGATGGGAAAGAAAAAGACTTGTGAAAAGTAGTACACAGTAATGGCTTAAGCAATACTCCTTACACTTCATCTGTTGCCCAGTATCTTTCTAATCCTACAGTAAGCTATTTTAGAGCAGAAAATAGCTTATTCTAGAAGTTACATGATACTAATAATATAAGTCTCGGTATAAYATAACATCATATAAATCTCTAGCAGCATATAAGAAAATTATTGATTTAATATTACACTGCAAGCAGGCATTATTATGTGAACACACAATAAGAGATAAAGAAGAGGKCTCTAAGGTCAAGATCTATTTGCAGACCATCTTTTTTGATAAAGGTTTCATCAGAACCACTTTACAGAAACTGCAAAATCTGAACTGAATTAAAAAGAATTCATTAATGACAAGTTTGTAACAGTACTACATGATGTTTTAGCCATATATCTACTTTAAGAGACTGCTCAATTCATTTAAGACAGTATTATTTTCAGCACTATAAGAAAAATTAATTACAATAAGAAATTAATGACACCAGCCACCAAGGATTAACAGCACAGTTAAGACAGGTGCCCTAGAAAATCCCTTTCTGCTTAATTGTTTCAATCCTTTAATTTCCAACTGTCAGTAAAAACTGAAATACAACTCATGCATGAAAATGCTTTCAGTTTGTATCTTGTACAAGCACACATGAATGTATTAAGCCAACAGATAAATATATAGGCCTATAACCTAATGAAACCATAATAGTCAAATTCCTCTTCYCCAATGCATCCACTCAGCACAGGCACCAAGACCTAACTCTTCATCAGTGCCTATCCAATCCAGCTGGGCTGCACCTGCAAGAACTAGAAAGGAGCCTTCATTGTGCAACTGCAGGTACAGCAAAGGGATGCTGGGGCTCTTCCACTAACACTAAGCAGAAAGTAATGCCTGAAGGAAGGAAAGAAATCTAGCCCTACAAACTGAAGAGCACTGAATGGCTTTGTTTGAGGGGAGAAAAAAGCATAACCACAGTGAACAAAATAGTAAAATCACCTTAAAAGAGARTAGATAAATTCTGGGTCAAGAAATACATTTACCACAGTGGGGTGACCCTGTCTCCAAACAGTGGGGAAAGTATAGTATTTTCAGGCAGTCCAATGGCAAAAAGACTGTAAGATTAGTAGAAAACTTAAGTGTCTCTAAATGGTAGATGGACTCTCACAGTTTTAGAATAGAGGAAGAGCTGCTTTCTCACAGGGTCTCAATGAGACAGCCCAGCAACGCAAACAACTTAGGAACATTTGAGACAARCAGAGCTGGCAACAAAATTGTTTATGAACTTTAACATTAACAGAAGCAGTTCTTTCATCACAAAGAAAACATATAACCACCACCCAAGGAAACTCTATTCTACTTACAATTGGTATGAAACACAAAACTTTCCATCTTCCATTTTGATGCAGT
Source organism: Eudromia elegans (assembly GCA_003342815.1). Classification (NCBI taxonomy): domain Eukaryota; kingdom Metazoa; phylum Chordata; class Aves; order Tinamiformes; family Tinamidae; genus Eudromia; species Eudromia elegans. The sequence continues at coordinate 1,304,472 of PTEX01000045.1, read as the reverse complement.
TCTGTGTAAAATATCAAACTTGAGGGGCGAGGATCCACAGCATTTTATTCACAAAAAAACCCTCAGCTCAATTTCCAGCAAGTTGAGGGAYGTACTTCGATCAGAGAATGATCAGCAAAACCAAACGAAAAGCAGGTATTGTGTGTAACAAGATTAATTTGACAAAATGACTGTTACATGATTTTCTGTTATTAATAGTAGCTGTTAAGTATTTAATCATCTCCCCTCTCCCCCAACATTTTGTAYATTTTAGTCAACCCTATTGAGTTAAACATGAAGAACCTCATAAATGTGAAATTTAGGCATGTTCCTCTTTCCCATCACCAGTAAAACCGAAGCTCTACTACTAGTTTGAGATTTCCTGCCAGGGTAGCACTGTCCATAAAACTATTTAGTATCCATGCATTTGATTACTGCTACATGTTTTTCTTTCTTAACCTTCATTATTTACACCAGACTCCTTCTTCAAAGGCTCTCAGCTAATTTTGRTTTTAATTCCAACTCCCTAAGAATTTTCCAGCTTCTCAGTTTTGTATTATCCACTGGTTTGATAAGCCCTTACTATGGTCCAAGGCATTAATTAACTAATRAGAACTAAATCAAAACAATTTCTATGGGACAACTTTCTTCCAGCTTGACCCATCAAAACAAAATATCCATAGTAATTATTTAACCACTCACATTTCACAGACCCTTCAGCYAAACATTTAAAAAAGAGTAGTCCATCTAGCTTTGAGCTGCTCTGAGCTTTTGAAGTTTTGCTGAATCAAGGTCCTGCAGCAGTCATTCCAAGGAGGCTGCTAATTAATGTTTCAAAGCTCATTATAAGCACCACTACTACTGGTTCACTGCTTCCCCCAGCACTGCAAAGCAATCTTTTTCAGGTCTTGTCTGCAACAAATTTGTGCTATATTTCAGGGAGGCTATTTAAGGTAACACTGCAGCTCAAGCTTGAAAGTTACAATTTAAAAGACCAGATGCTGTCACTAATACAGAYGCATACTTAATACAGAAGAAATTGGTTCTGATTTAACAGCTTTAGGAGCAAGGGGTGGAYGGTGGCAGGAAGGCAGATGTAGCAAGTGCCACAGAACTCTTTAAAGAAATCACCAAGCCTTCCAGGTCTGAGGAGGCCTACATCCATACTTTAATTCACTTTAGTCAGGATGCCCCACATAGCTTCAAGTAAAAACTCAAGGGGTCTGGACTGCATATTCAAACTTGTACCAACTAAAGTCTAAATGTATAGCTAAGAAAGGACATTTGATAATAGATGTGGAACACGTCTGATTTTATATCAAGGGATTGAGATACCCTCTCCTTGAACTGCCCAGTATTTCAGAAAGGTTTTGAATTCACAGAACTACACCTGATCAGTACAGTTCCTTTCATCAGATTCACATATGGCTCAGGTTCAAACAGAAAAGAAATAGCTCTATTCCTAGTCCTTTCCCCTGAGTAACTATCTGCAAGTTCATCTCTTGTCATGAAGCCTTAAAAAAGTGATTACTGCTATAAAAATGATGTGCCCAAGATGACATGAAAAAATGTTTCAGGCCTTAAGTTTTAGCCTGACACAGCACCAGAGGTGAGGACTACTGGTAACTATGTTGTTAAATATTCATTACAATTAGAAGCTATTTTTGTGGGGAGAAAGGGAAAAGGGGAAAAAGGGAGAGTACTTACAAATTTCAGGAAAATCCATGTGGAGAAATTTAGAAAATGAACAATATTAGATTTGGACAACAGATATTAAGAAAAGACTGCAGAGAAAAATCATAGAAATACAGAGACAACATAAGAAAAGGTATATCWAAAACAGAAAAAAGTAACTTGGAACATCAGTCCCTTGAATGAAAGGATTTGCAGTTTCCTCATATGCTGCTCAGCCAGGAAGACACAGGGCTGCASGAAATGTATGAAGTCAGCTTATCCCAGGTCCCTAGCTCAGCAGAGACCAAATGAACWGATTTTATTTTGAACTCTGGCTTCCACTTTATATAAGGTTCCACAGGAGTTTACAATTCTATCTGTGATCAAAGCAAACTTCACATAACTGAAATTTGAGTCAAGGACAGCATGTGACTTTCATTTTGACTTCAGAATTATTTTTATTACAGAGTACACAGCCAACAGTTATCAGGAACAGTAAGAACAATACAGACAAAAAACTAAATACTGCMTCAGTTATTTGTAAGGTGAAAACATTAGAGGACAGCTTCAGTCAGTTATCCTCTTCAAATAGAAGAAAGTTTAGTATATATGCAGAAGTTAAACCCTGTATTCAGTCTTCTTGGAGGATTTTCCATTAGAAAAAAATCTAACTAAAAGTTTCCAAAGTACTGTCTTCATCCAGTGAAAACACTACCATAGTATCCCTTTCTTTATGGAGAACATTAGGATAAATACAGCTCGATAGGAATACTTGCCTGGTGGGCACCCATATTTGAAAAATCATGATCATAATATATTACTTTTCCGGCTTTTTATTTCATCTTTTTGACATACCTCATTATAGAAAACAAAAATTTTAAGACTGACAGTAAGCTTTGTTACTGTTAGATAGTAAAAAGTATTCAAAGAGATCATCAATGTTTTAGCTGCAACTGTCTCTATGTATGTGATRTCTATGCTAGTAGCACAGGAACCAAGTGGCTGCTAAAACAGTGAACAGYTCTCATGCTAACATATGCACAAAAGCCAACTTCACCCTGGACTAGCAGGTTGGTCTTCYTTGTCTGCAACATCAGTCTTTAGTCAAAGGCAGAGAGACTCTTGGAGAGGGTGTTTTGAAGCAGCTCTGGGCACTGTCATCAGGGAGCTTATCTTTATAAACTGATTTTCCTTGGATAGAGGTAACCTTGCATATACCACTAACCTCAATGTCTTTAACTCTTTATTGATTATAGTATTCTACCTGTTCTGTACCCTGTCCACTCAGACATCTCTCTTCCTTTATTATTTTTCCTTAATTGCATTGGGGTTGGTTTACACCAAATAATTCTCACTCCATAACTTTTACATCCATTTAATATTTAATCAAAATTTTCATGCATAACAGTCAAATCATTCTTTATTCTTAATAACCTATTTTATCCAAATTCTTGTTCARTCCAACTCTAAATAACACAATGTAAGCCCACATATATTTGGATAAGGAAAGAAGCTAGGTATAATCTCATCAGGTTTATAAAAAAGAGATTTATCTCCCATGTTCACAATTCAAAAAAATGTTTTGCATTTTATTATAAATATAAGCCCATTCCAAATCTTTGAGAGTTTTTTTGCAATTAGAGCTTTAATTCAGTCCATCTGAATATATCCTGCAAGRAATATGAAGTAACCAGCATGCCATGAGAAAGTATAGAATGAAGTCTGAATATAGACACATCAGTACATAGAAAAGATATCAAGTCCCTCATGAAGGCATCAAACTTATCAGGGTGTATAATGAATATTAGCAGAATCTTAATATAATTTTTTTGGGGAAAAAAATGGGTTTAGGTACAGAAAAATCATCCTTCCCCCCACCCCCCCAATAATTCTGTTCTGCAACAGCATTGGCATAAGGTCAATATTTTTTTCAGAATACTATAACTTGTCTTCGTTTTATGGAAGACTGGCCTTATTCAATCTAGGCAAAGATACATCCTGATCCATATTTTGTCTCTAATAAGTTTAAGATCAGACATCTGGGAAGAACATAAGAAAGCCCGCAGAGCTACATGTCAAGATTTCTCCCTTGCTTTCAGTCTATGGCTTGTGTTCCTCTTAAGGAAAAGATAGTGCTTTTACACAGAACACCCTTTACAGACTCTTCCAGGAATTCTTCTACTGGAGTTTTGAACCTAGACAATCTTTTAGCACTCACAATGGTTCACAGATTAAACCCAAACCATATCMAAAATAAATTCATAATCAGAAAGTATCCCACAACACAGACCACACAGTTACTTGTTCTGAATATGCCACTTAGTTATTTCACTTCATACCTGCTGGTATGAAATCCTACAACAGTTAATGATCATTCCCTATTCATCCCATTACAGTCATAACTGTAGCTTTTTATCATATTCAGCTTCAGCTGTTTCTTTGTTACACTGAAGATTCCTAACCTATTTAATTACACTTTATCATTGCCATCTTCTATCATTTCTAGTTCTACTGCTAGTTTTGKTTTTTTTGTAAGAGTACCAGAATTGTACTCAAAGTACAAGTATAGGCAGTTTATATACTKAAATAATAGATTCTTGTTCTGTTGATTATTCTTTCTTAATATATTTAATTGATGCCTGTAGAGCACTTGCCACAGTATATCACATATCCATTCCTTGGATGACAATAGTTAACTTATAGACTCAGCGACACAACAGCAGGATTGTTCTCCCCTGCATGCATTTCTCAATGATATTAGCATCAAATTTCATCTACTGCTTCATTCACAGTTACTAACTATCATAAGATCCCTCTTTGGCTCTTCATAATGGGCTTTCATTTTTGCTACTCTAAATAACTTTGAATCACTCTGCATTCACTTTTCAAGATCACAGATGCTGAACAATGCTACAGGCCCTAGCCCAGATCTGCATGAAATCTTACAGGTAATCTCCAGGCTCATGGTGAAAAAAGATCACTTACTCCTATCCCATCTTACTAGTCCATGAGAAAGCTTTCCCTTTATATCATAGCAGGTTCATTTTTGCTAAGCATCTGCAGTGGCCAGCCCTCAAGAGGCTTTTTGAAATCCAAGCATACGACACTGGCTAGGTTACTCTTAACCACAGCCACAAAGAACTCCCAAGAACTTCCAAATGCAAGAACCTCACCAGGTCTAAGAGGCAAATCCATTACAGCAGTGCTGACTCTTTCCTGTTACGTGAAACATAGAACCACTGGATTGACAGACATTACACCTGAAAACCAAATGACCACTATAAATGCAATTTATACTTGCTCTGTTTTTTCCTGCAATCTTCTGAAAGTCTTAAGGGTGGCAAATATGAYGCCAATTTTTAATTCCTCTAGTGTCACAGCAGTGCTGAGTGATTAAACACCATGTATCTGCTCTTCGCCTAGGGTCTTGGCACAATTCATCTTATCAGTTTGTTCCAAAAACTCTTAGAAGTGTTTTGACTGAAAACAGATTCCCTAATGGACCTTTCTGCTTCTCTCTCTCCCAGAGAAGAATTGCAATTTCCAGTCTCAATTCCCACACAGTATGCATGGATGTGGATGATCCAGTCTTTCAGTTACTATGCAGTCTTTAAGCACTTTTAGTTATTAGGCATTAAACATCTTTCCACTCCTTACAACCTACCCTACCCCATACTTCCTCTCCATTTAAAAAAATAAAAACCTCTTTAAAGAGTTGGAGAAGCAGTAGTTAGATCACCAAGCCTGTAATTGGTACCTTATCTCCACACTGACTGCAAGCATTCTGGCTGTTTTTTTACCAGGCTTAATTTCATTGGCCTCCTAGTAAGTGTTCTACTAACTACCCTTTCTCTGGAGTAGCTCTACACTGTCACTATCATACTTTAGAGCCAGGAATGCCCATCTTCCAATCTTCTAGCACTGATATAGAAAGGTTCCTAATTTGTTCTACCTCATCTTCTGTRCTACAATCCAAATGGGGCTTAATTTGTTCAGTCAACTCTTTTCTACCTGAGCTTTCTCAAACTCTATCACACATTATACATAACATTAAAGACTTCAATCTCTAAAGCTGTGCTGTTGTGACCTGCACAYCTTTGCCTCTGCCTGTCTCCATACAAGGTTCAGCTACTACTATGCAGAATGCTGCCACAGAGTCTGGATTTTTAACCTTCTATCCACCTTTACATCCAGCTGTATTTTCCTAGTCCTTCACTATTGCCAGCATCTCTCCACCAGCTTTACCAGCACTAAAACAAGTTACCTGGACTTCTTTGTCAGTCACTTATGAAAGTTATTATGCTCTCTTCTCTAGCATTATGAATCCAGTTAGTAAAACTCCACTAAACCTTGACTGGATATAGCTCCTGCCATCTGCAGTTAAGACCATGCAAGAGTATTCTTAGACCATCACCCAAGATGGAAGTCTCATCTACAGCATGGAATTTCAGGATCACTTCCTTACAAGCCTGACTTTCCTGGAACAGGACATCCTTACCCTACCAAGCAAGTCAGACAAGACAACAGCAGGATCATGCACTTGGAGCTCTACTTGACACACAYGGGGGGAAAAAACATCTTCCTTACATATGCTTAGCATTGTTTCTAACAYGATGTTAGCATAACGTTTCTTCCCAAGAGCTCGCATCAGCTGCAGGATCTACAGTGGTATCATGCAGTAGTGCAACTGTTCCTTGGTTTACAAGTGTATTTATCATTTGATACCAAGGATGTGCTACTGTTTTGACTGGAAACCTAGTATCCACCTCAGTAGTTAGGTCAGCTAAACAGTGTCAGCCACACTTTTTTAATAATAAACACACAACATACCACCCTTTGGTTCTTGTACTGATTTGTACCTGTTAAGGTTAAAAGGGAAGAAAAAACACACACACAACCACAGGCCCAATACATTTTTCAGGTTTTCATTAAACATTCAAGACAATCCTATATAACTATTAAAAATACAAAGTTTATTTCTTATGTAAAAAAGTATCATTAACAGATAATACCTGCCAGGCAGTCATGCTCTATCAGTTTGTATAATCTAATACATTATATCCATCTTCAGGACAGTATAAAATAATTAGTTGTACCAGTGCTCAAACAGTTATCTTACAACACAACATATAGCCAGCCACAACTTCCAGTTCAGGAGGAAATCATAGAACAGCTTTCTGACAAGTTAGARCATCTGTAGCACCTTTCATGGAAAACACACTTACAAATACATCCTACAACAAATAAGCAGGATTTTACATAAACAAGACTTGCTGTTTCAAAATGGGTTCTTACATAATCAGATTTCCATTTTAGATTTCTCATTATGAATCCAACTTTCAATTACATGAGGTCTGCTCTATTTCCTAAGTTATARTGCACGTAACTTTTAAAAACAAAGTTCTCCCCACCACCATCACTGATGCTGTCTCTATGGACAAGATGATTAGGCATTTGTATTTTGTTTAAAAGATAAGTTATACTGTACAACAAAGTGGAATYTAATACTGAATAGCTGATTTCTGGTACAGGCTTGATTTTCAGCTGATAGAAAATTTTTCTCCCTTCTACTACCCAATCCAATTTACAGTAACCCAGTRGAGTGCAAACACATAAGATACTTAGTAATCTTCAGCAATGGCAGGAAAACTCATCATAAATTGCTGAATGCTATGAATCATCTTGTGAACACATAGCTGTTATATASTGCAAAAGGCATTTTAACAAGTACTTTCATTCATTTATGTCAATACTTCATAATTAGCACAGAGAAATGTCTGTAGATTGAACTCTTGAATATCATACTGCTTAGTTACCAGTTTCCTTTTATTTAATATTTTGGYGAATACTTGATGTAATGAAAGACCCCATTAAAATTTTGTACCAATGACATATGGCATTTTCATTACCCCATTCTAAATATGTTAGCACAAACTAATGAGCTCAGTGCTCAAAAAAGCCATAAGCATAAGCTGACCTGAACTATGCAAGCAGTTCAACTGACTTGAACAGGATTATTCACATAAAATTTAAGAGTATAMTTAACTGCTTTCCTCAATATGCAATTAAAGCCAGAAAAACACTACAGAGCTACATAGACTTTATATAGCTTATTGTTGCTTCTTTTGTCTCATCTAACTATACCTAAGCAGGTCTCCACTCACAAACAGCAGGTGATGAGCTTGATGGCCACGCAAGGATTGTCAGAAAAAAATTCTTATTGCAGAACAGCTCCAAGGATCTGGACTCTGACAGTTTTTCAGGGTATTCTACACAAACGTGAAAGCACCAGTACCGCACATAAGTCCCACTCACAGATCAGTCTTCCTATTCACAAACAGAGACAGCCACTGCCACACAGCTTACAGCTCCAGGGTTTGGGTCCTCAGGAAGCTATACCTCAAATGTAATTCACTGAACATTTTCAAATTAAAAAGGAAAGAAATTACTTTGACTGCAGAAACTCATGTACCTGTACCATTATAACTTAAACATATACATTATAAATTGGTATTCAGATGACTGGTCATACCTGATGTGATGCATGCTCTTGGCACACTAACTGAAATAAATCATTCTATCTGTAGATCTGTTTTACTTTCCAACTGGAGCTAACTCAAAACGTCTCTGAGTCTGGTTACTCAAGGCAGCCTACACAAAGTAACTTGGTCATCATGAATACTTGTGGTTATACTATGTTTCCTCAGAAATGATTTAAAGGTTAAGATAAAAGCCCTTCTTGGACTAGAATAGGAATAGTCAAATGCAACATACATATATAAAAAACAGTGGCAGATGCATTTCAAAACTTCTCACCAAGATAGTCTGCCATTCATACAATTCCTGAAGACTCTCAAGCTCTAGCTCTCAGTCTATCTTGTCTTCCATGGCTGCACAGAAATTCCAGAATGTGGACCCATGGACTGAATTCTACAGGTTCCACACGCTAAGGTAAACGTATAATAAAGTCTTGCCTTAAACTAAGGCTGTTAATTAACGAGGGAAAAAAATCACTAAGTAATCTATTTCCCCTTGCTTTGAAATAAAGCTAACCATGAGCTCTTATGTGCTGCTTATTTTTACATATTTATTTCTCATCTGAATTGGTGCATTATAAAATACTTCCATCTTATAACTTCATTTTCCTTTACATCACATGTGCTTCACAACTGGAAAGTTACTTGAAACAGCATCTTCATTTCACCTATGTAATTCTCCTCACACTTCTGATTCTTCAGAGCTCAAACTAAGTACTGAAAAAGACATCAAAAACATCCAGACAGAGGAACTTTCTACTGTATCTCACATTTCTCCATTTTAGCTGTAATTGGATGTAGGACATACTACTATTTTTATCAATATGAGGTTTTTAGTTACTAAAAGACAATCTAATTGTTTCAGATTGCATTGCCCCAGTTCTTTATAATTAAAATAAAACTCAAAAAGCATGTATATGTGTAAAGTGAACATTAGGGACCATTACACACCGTTTTCAGAGTTTCAATTCCTTTTAGTTATCAAATATGGACTTTCCATGACATTTTGATTAGGATCTCAGTGTGAATACATTAAATGATAATTGGCCCAGAAATACCTAGCGCACCAGGAATGCAAGAAAACAGTAAATACTGGGAGCACCATAGGCAGCTATATGAATCACATCACATACCTGTGGTTTTTCAGGTTCCTGTGCTTAGTCATGAGTACACTCTCTTCATTTTCCCATGCACATAGAATAATTTCTGCCAATTTTTGTTCTTGGCTTCTACACTGCCACCTGTAGTCACACAAGAGAATTAGCCATATTCTGTGCTGTAGACCCTATTATCACAGCATTCCAGCTCACTTGGGTTTTCCTACACAACCATTCTATAGCACTCCCCTCTAAAGCAAGTAATATTTAAATATTTACACTAAGTTACTTGCATTTTTCTTCACGAAAAAGTTTCAGGAAGAAAAACTCCAAAAAGTTAAATTATTTTAACCCAAGAAAACACTTAAATCTCCGAAAAGACTGATAATGGCTTTACAGGCTTTCGTATTACCTCTGTAGCCCAGTGGACACATTACAACCTTGGCAAGGCAACTTCTAAAGGGAGAATGCAAGGAGCACTTAATTATTTGATAAATGCTGGGAAAAAAATAAAARTCCCCAAAGCTTAATTCGATTTGTTCTTCCACCTGAAGAGTGAAGAAAACTTTGCAGAAACAATTTGCATGTTTGGCTCGGCAGCCTTACATATAACACAAAGATTTTTAAAAAAAAAAAAAACAAAAAACCCCAGTATTTCTAGAGAACATCTCGGGGATAAAAGCGTCCTCCGACCTCAAGCGCAGCGGGAGCAGCAGCCCCACTCGCGGCCGGCTGCAGCCCGAGCCACGCACGCACCGCAGCGCCCGCGCAACGAGCCGCGGGCCCGGGACCACGGCGAGCGCCGCTCGCACCGCGCCCGCGAGGGGAAAGGCGGCACCTCCCTCCGAGGCACGGGCTGCTCGCAGGAGGGACGCGGGCAAGCCCCCCGCAGCGGTCCGCCAAGAACGAGTTTTTAAATAAATAACATTTTTTAAAATAACACCGGCAGGCGCCCAGCGCGCCCGCCCGAGCCCCGAGGCGCGTTTCCAGGCGCGCCCACGGCTCAGGTGCGCGACACCCTCCCCCGCCGCCTCCGCCTCGTCCTCCGCGGGGGCAACCGCCGCGCGCAAACGCCCCCGTAACGGCCGCCCCCGCAACGGCCGCCACGCGTAACCGCCGCGCGCAGCCGCCCCCGTAACGGCCGCCGCGCGCAGCCCCCGCCGCCCCCAGCCGGCGCGGGGGCCGCCGCCGCCCCGGGCGCCGCGCACCCACCTGCGCTCCGCGCGCTGCCGCAGCGTGAGGCGGCGGTGGCGGCGGCTCCGGCTCCTCCTCGGAGCGCCGCGCAGCCAGGGGGAGCCGGAGCCGCCCGGGATTCCTGAGGGAGGGCTGGGCGGGAAGGGGGCGGCCCGGCGCTCGGCACGGCCTCCCCCAGCACGTTCCTGGCGGCGCGGGGCCGCCTCCCGGCCCTTTTATCGCGGGGCCGAGGCTCCCGCCGCCCCCGCCGCCATACCCGCCCCCGGCGAGGCACCTGCGAGCGCCCACCTGTCCCGCGGGGGCTCCCGCCGGGCCTGGGCAGCGCGCGGGGCCTCTTCGCCGCGCCCGCCCCTGGAAAATAATCCCTAAAAACCAGCGATCTGCCTAGTCAGGAATATGCTGGAAGCCACCCCGGCACGCCAGGCTCCCTGRCACCGGGTGAGCGGCGGCCACGCCGGCTGGCGGTCGCCGGCTCCTCGGGAGGCGAGGCGGTGCTCGCAGGTTCTGCGGCACCGACAAGCAGATGGAAATGAAGATAAGCGCTGGGGGAAAGAAAGGAGAAGAACAAAAAACAAACACAGAAATACCCGTCCGCGTGGTGATTAAAACGGCAGCGGAACTTAAGGAGCTGCAGCGCAGCCTGCGCTCTGCCAGGTGCTCTCGTGTTCCCTGCCGTTTGCTAGATATCAGTTTGGCGATTTGGGAAGCAAATTCTGCATTTAAGTTAAGCTGCGTTTGTATTTTTTTTTTAAATGAGTGCCACTGTGACAGTGGCGCTAAAAGAATACTCTTGTGTGATCCAGCAGCCAAAATACTTCAAAAAGGGCTAGGCGAGCTTTAGTGCGTTGCTGCAGAGTCGTATTGACTGATACAGGTCTGGTTTGGACTTTGCGAAAATAAAAATCTGCGCACATTAATCCTTAACACCACCATAAATTCCACTTTGGCTTGGACAATCTTTATGTTTTTCACATGTCTTATTCTACTCCTGTATTTTCAGGACCTAGACTTTTCAAAGTAAACCAAAACACCATGTAATCACTGCATAAATGATGGTATCAAGCTGTATTCTGCTGATACTAAGAAGTAAGCTACAAAAATAAACTGACTTGCCATTGTCTAGTCTTCTGCCAAATTAAGCTTATTCTCAGTTCCTTTTCTCARAAGTCTCAGAAGTGAGATACTGAACTATTGCCAGCTCTCTGAATATTTAATACTCATTTAGATACTCATTTAGTGATCACTGAGCCAGAAGCCTCTATGTAGTAAAAGCATGTATAACAAACATCATATTGCTTTAATACCAACATGGGAAGGTACTTATTTGAAAGAAGTTTAAACAATTTCACAGAATTGGCTGCTCTGTCATTATTCGATCATTCCCTCACAGACACCAATAATAAACACTGACACTGTGTCAGCAATAATATCTGCTGATACTATCTATGAGCTGATCATAATGCGCAAAGACCAGAGCTAAAAAAAATGGGGGGAAAAAAGCATAAATAATCTTACAGAGAAGAGGATAAAAAATGACGCATGCATTTAGAAGAAACATTTGACTCCAGCCCAGAAGATGCTTCTGGTCTTTCATTCCAAAAAAGTGGCATACCGGTACAATACTTTAGTAGACAATGTGAATGCTTTAAGTTTGGGTTCCATAATGGCTTGCAAAGACAACTGCTAAACATAAAGTGCTAGCTTTTATAGGCAATGGGCAATAATATCAGAATATTTCATCTTTAGACTTAAGGTTTACTCTCTTGATCTTTGAAAATATAACACAAGAGACAATATCATTCCAAATATGATAGATTTTCCAGTTTTCCTTCTTCAACTGAATTTTGATTGAACTTAACTATCACCTATCAGGAGTTCCGTAGTTACCTAGAAAGAGGTTTGCCAGTGACTTCAAGGACTGGCTTCTCGGACWGTCTCTCTTCAACAACAGATCATCAATAGGGCAACACGGACCTGCCTCCAGCCTAGAATTGTTTTCCACTAAATCCTCCATGCACCTACTGTTTCATCTGCAGGTGTCTTTCCTATAACTGTTACAAAATGTATTAAATTCTAGAAGAAASTTGAAAGTTCTTTTCTTTTTCATTGAAGCATGTCCACTGCATAGGATGTTTCTTTGAGAAAAAAAAAGTATATATTTTTTTCATGTCTTACATGAAGCTGCCCTTAAACCTAGCCCATCAGAAGAGAAATGCTCTATTTATTCTGATTTTCAAACCAAGAGCGCACACATTTGGTCACTTCAGAATGAATACTAGTCACATGCTGTCCTATTTGTCTTGAGTTTGTGAAATACAGAAAATTAGATAAGAGGCATGCCCACAATCTCTTTTATTTTCCTCCCTTTTCTTGCCTGCCACTGCCATCTTTCTTTCTCTCTTTCTCTCTTTCTCTCTTTCTCTCTTTCTCTCTTTCTCTCTTTTTCTCTTTCTCTCTTTTTCTCTTTCTCTCTTTCTCTCTTTCTCTCTTTCTCTCTTTCTTTCTTTCTCCCCCTAGAAATTCAGATTTGGAGGAATAAATTCCACTGTTACAATAACTCATAGAACAAACTGAACACCAAGCGAAATATAGTTCTCCCAAATTTGACAGGAAAACTCATAGGATGGAAACACTCAGAAGATTAAACCCACTTCATTTATATTATGCTCCAAAAAGCATTACTTGTCGCTTTCCCCATGTTCCCAGAATATACTCGGCAATTGCTAGGTGGCTGTAATATTGTAGAGTTCCAGTTTTCCAGATGATGAGCTCTGACTCAGTACTCCTACTGATACAGCTCAAAGTGCCATCCATTTACTTTATGTGGTGGTGAATCGAGACTTTTTTCCTTCCACCACAGCATGTGAAAAACAGTTTCTTCTCTAAGCTACCACACCATGTTTGTAGCCCACCGCCCGTCCAACCTCAGACCCAGCAGAAGCATTTCTACCCTGACATTTTTCTAGACCAGCCCTTTAATTCAGTTGTTGCCCAAGCGTACMTGCTTCTCTAAGAACACAGGCAGTCCGGATCATCCTAAATGCTGCTGTCTCCTCTGCCCAGTCTTGACTGTCCTCTATCTTATTAGGTAAATAAGTCTGACCAGCGCTCATAGAGCTCTTTCACTTTGTGTCAAAGTAGTGYCTAGAAATTACTGCTGGAAAAAAATAATGTCTTGTTCTATACATGCAAAATCCCTTAGAAGAGTTAGTGATGCGATGAAGCAGATTTTGCTCCATTTAAAATCAAAGGAGGGTAGTCAGTCTATGTAATGGAAATCTGAATTTGGTGTAATAAAGCTAACAGTTACCAGGGAAGAATAGCAGTGTGGGTCCCATAATGTTTACAAATGAACACATACAAGTCAAAGGCAAAGTTAGGATAGCTTATGATGACTGTAACTATGGGAAGTAGAAAGGAGATAAAACAGCTTCATAACTAAATTTAACAATGATGTATGTTCTTATTGGAAAGCCATAGAATGCTATTTATTGCCCATAGTAGCTATGGAAATATCATATAAAACATTTAACACACAAGAATATTATGCTAATGAGAAATCTGTGTTAAATAGCCCTACTGAACTATTCTCTGCCAAATATATTACAAGTAGCTACAAAGTTACATTAATTCTAGGCATTCATCTTGCTTTGATTTGCTATGCATGGTGAAAATCAACACAGRCCAAGAAGGTGCTTTAATACCCTGAGCCTCTATGAGACCTCTGCAAAACTCCCAAGTGGRTATCAGAGACAAAAGAAACAGGGACAGAACTATTAATTTGCTATTAACATTTACTTTGAGATATTAATTTGCCAATAAGCAATGAAATTCACCTCAGTATGCTGAAGAAGTGGGGAAGACATAAAGKTCCTTGACATGGGATCCAAAAAACAGAGGGAAATCATCTACGAGTGGGAAGGAATGACTCATGGTGATAACGGGAGAAGTGTGGCCAGACTGCTACAAAGCTTGGAAGATGTTATAATCACACATACTGTGTGCAAATATTATATGCAATTTATACTGTAAAGGCAGTGCTTCCATCTAAGACTAGAAAATTCTGGAGAAAAAGCCAGAACAAGTTCTCCCTCAAGGAATTTACCTTGTCTGGAATCACTAGGGCTGAATAGCAACTGCCTATAAAAACAACTGATATCCTCACGTCTCATCTTTCCGYTCAGGTTAAATTCTCATTCTTCTATTAATAGAGCCCTGGAAAACACTTTTTTCCTCTTTTGAAAGGAGTATCTGAGAATCATACATAGTCATAATGTGTTTAAAATGTCTAGACAACATTTTAAGAGACTAGACTGCAGGCAAATTGACAGTTTCAATTTGATATTAATTTACAATCTCCCYAGACTCATTGTTTTGAAGATATAACCTCTCCACTTATTGATTCAAGAATGAAAGAGATTTTCCTTCTTATCACTTTCTTCATTACTTACTTTTTCTGGTATCTTCATAGCAGATATGATCATAACACCAAACATCTAACTCCAGCAAAGGAACTCTAGAGTACCGATTCTATGGAAATACATTTTTTTAATAATATTTTCTTAGTTCATCTGCTGTCCTTTAAAAATGTTCCCTTTGCAGTGTATGTTACAGGGTCACAACCAGTGCAGCTTTTAAATTGATACATATGATATGAAGAACTCAAACTTTCACCTAAATAGAGTAACTCTGTTCTGGCAAACTAGGAAATAATCAGATGTATCTGTTTTACAATAGATTGCAGCTAACTATGGATTTACAAATTGCATGGCCATGACCAACTAACTCTGAAAAGTAAGCACCCATTTTTGTCTACAAATAGCTAAAGACTGATTTACCTTTGCACTTACTATTTTGTTTTCTAATGCAACCATTTTCCTGGACCAGACCTACACTGAGACAATATTGCTTATTAAAAGTGATGGCAATAAAACTGGCGTGTGCTTCTAATAACTGCATTGCAAATCAATATAATTTCTTAATTAGTTAACCAAATAACTTGCATGATATTGAATCACTGCAGTTCTGTATCAAGATCTGCTTCTGCCTGCTAATGTTTCACTCTCTAGGTGGGTGGAAGGGATGTTACAGGGCCCCTCTTTCTGTCTTCTGCAAATCATAACAGCAGCTTATAGCACTGCAAATCTTTTTAGGGGCTGATTGTCTTCTAACACTAGGTCATRTTTTGGATGACTCTGCCTCTAACTTACAATATAATTTACACATTTCTGAAGTGGCTATACTATCATAGTGATGAATAGGATGTTYGCATGGGTAGCTACCTAAGCAAGAGTTGTAGCATATCTTGGRGAGAAAGTACTACAGAAATCCTAAATTTTACATAAGCAAAAACCAAAGTGAATTGTAGGTCAATTTAATACAAACAAATCACCAGCTATTCCTGTGATACTGCCCTGAACTTATGGAGGATGAAACTTATTAACTCCAGTGCAGTGATATCGCCAATGTGAGTGCCAAGAGCTTGTCATCATTCAGTAGGCATCTTTCTAGTGATGAGAATCTCATYCTCCTAAATGATAAACGTAAATATCAAACCCTGAGCCAAGACAATCTCATAGATGTCTAATGGTTGGGACAACAGCTCACATGAAAAAAAAAATACAACCTCCTTACTGGTAATTGTTTTGGTTAATGGGAAGACTTTTGTCAAGTGCATGATGTTATGCAAAAGGCACTGAAACAGCTTTTTATAGTTTCATACTGAATAGTTTGCCACTTCTTGAGATAACACAGTAGTTTATTTCTAAACTGTCTTTTCTGCTCTGTCTATTCAGCCTTATTCTGTAGCATAAATTTTAAYTTTTCTTTCTCAAGAGGGAAGCATCAGCCACAAAGCTCAGATTCTGACTTGTGTCCCAACTTCCCCAGAGTCTGCTGAATGGCTATATCAGTGGTTTTGGTTTAGGATCCTCTTTATACTTCTTCTTTCCTGCTTACAGGACAAAGAGGGAGGTGGTATCTCTTGTTTTGGTTCTGGTCGGATAGTGTGAGGGTTGCATTCCATTGCCTTGCTTGATTGTGAGGGCTGCGTCAAGGATGAAAATCAACATAGCTATGGAAAAGCACATACCCAAGCTAAGTCATGCTTCAGATTGAAGAGTGGCCTTTTCCAATTTAGGCTTTTTTTTCCTGTTTCTCTCTATGCTGAAGGATTATGTTTTGAATACAGAATATARAAGATATTCCTCATATGTGAAGTGAGTAGTTTTATCAGTAGTCTAAAACAGGGYTGAAATTATTTTCTTGCCTACATTTGTTTAATCGTGGACTCATACAACCAAATTACTTCACAGGTGCWAAAAATACCAAAAATCCTTACACGTGGTTCAATATCCTTTTCCTGCATCTCCACACGATGAGTTTTCATTTGTTATTAGCAATGACTGATTCTTAAACAAGCAGGAGTTGGAACATTTTATTGCCAATTATAAGATGAATGAATGACTCCTGAAATAGGTTGGCCAAGATACAAGGCAGTAGCTGGTAGCCACTCTATCAATTAAGAAAATCAATAAGAAAAAAGAAAAAGAAAAAAAGCRGGAGGAGCAACAACTTGCACTTGMTCTTGGAAATTGCAAGTCTTAAAWGTAAAATCTTTGGGTTCTTTTTCTCTCCTGACAGTAATTTTCATAAAGGATGAGTCAATAGCAGCAAGTTAAAAAATGAGAACTGGACAAAAAATATCATCACCATTTTTGTTTCTTACAGTTTCTGTGGAYTATTTATTAAGTTTCAACCAATGCAGGAAAAGTAAGATTGTAAACAGAGTAGAAAAGTCAATTTAGGATTCTTGACAGAACAGGATGCGATTCCCATTTGATCCTGAGATGTTACTGCAATGAACATTATCAACAATAATTAATAATTCATAAAATAACTTGAAAAATAACCTGACATGTCAGAAGAGAGGATAATAACAGTTCCTTTCTGGTTTTAAAGTCAGTGAAGTAGCTTAGGCTCTGATTCCATGAATCTATCAACATGCAGGTTCTTTATCTAACTAGAGTATATTGGAAACTGGGCAGTTACCCACCAGGATTTCCTGGTGAGCCCAGAGAAATAAACATTTATGTGGTAAGCCCTCTCAATTCTACATCACTGTTTTATGTTCCGGGTGGAAAAATAATTTGGAGGGATCTTGATACRTTCTGCTGCCGGGAAAGTGTGCAAAAGTGAGATACGAATTGTGAGCATGGGCGAGGGGTGCCAAGGTGGGCAACATCAAAGACATGGATGTGGTGGGGCTCTGAGGGAAACAAGGAGCCGCACTGTGACTAGGAGCACATGCTCAAGTGTCCCTCAGCATGTTCATTTAGGGAATTCGCGTTTTGCTTCCAAGATAGTTTGAGTTTGTTTCTTTTTTAATTTTGCCATTCATTTTTAATTTATCAGAAAAGCCAAGGGAAATAACTTTATTGCCCAAATGTCTCCTTCTTCTGGTATCTTTTAAAAAACTGCTTGAACAGGAGGGAAAATGACT
The DNA here is from genome assembly GCA_003342815.1 of Eudromia elegans. Classification (NCBI taxonomy): domain Eukaryota; kingdom Metazoa; phylum Chordata; class Aves; order Tinamiformes; family Tinamidae; genus Eudromia; species Eudromia elegans. Next base: position 1,286,491 of record PTEX01000045.1, on the reverse strand, counting down.
ATTTTTTTTAATATATAAGAAGATTATAAAAGAGTACTAACAACTTCAGCACAGGGAATTTTCAGGGGAATTAATGACTAGCTGAGGTTAATGGTCCTCAGCTTCACATTGGCCCATCAACTCTCCCAGTCAGTCATTAATTCCCAGGAAAGGCCTTCTGCCTTGATTGTTATTGCTTTAATACATTAAATTCAAGTTAAAGGCTTGACTTAATGTTTAGCTACTATAAAGTAAAACACAAGGAAGTGTTCCCACTGGACATATTCACTGTCAAATATATTTTTATTTACCTTGTTTTCTATAGGTATTTAAGTGGAGGAATTCAGTGCCAATATACTTATCTGCTTTGTTTTTACTGCTCACAATAGAACACAAAAAAAAATCCTCTATACTCTAACTTTATGCCTCCAACTTTGTCATTTATTTAATATTTCATTTGAGATCTGCTCTAAGTTCAAGTATAACTGGACGTGTGACATACAGAAATCACTATATTTTAATAGATAAGAAAAAGAGTAAAGATTCATCAGAATGAGTTTTTTTGTATCTAATTAGTATTGTAATATTTTTATTACAGCAAAAAATTWAAAAAGATACTATGGTTATTTACAGTCTAAAACTTGTAAGTAAAAAAAAATTCAATGAACATTTTGGCCTCAAATCAACACGAAGGTGGAAATCTGATGATGCCACTTGTTCTTCTGAAATTTCTGCCACCATGACCTCCCTTACAGAGAAAAAATGCTCTTGATAGCGTTTTTTTCTGACATGTTCTGATCAACGCATTTGAAAAGAAATCACTTAGATTTACAGTCAGATATGAGCTAAAGCTATGGTTTCATCTTTCTCTGCAGGCTATAAATTAAGAAAAACATTAGGAAGTTTAGTTCTGAATCTGTGTTTTTCTATTCAGTATTTAGTTCATGCTTTTAGCTTCGCTGTTAGTGTTTAAAATTTTCTTGATTTTTTTTTTTCTGGGGTAATTTTCTATGTTACTCTGGATTGCTCAGACATAGTTTTAGACAAAGCCAGTAGGATTTCCATCAACATATGAAGAGAAGAGATAATGAAAACCTCGCTTGAATTTTATACTCAAATTCATGGTGTTTATATCTCATTCAAATACTTTCATTCAATAGCCAAATAATTTCTCCTGTAGAAATTAGTTGCACATGAGCTGAAAAATGTATTTGCAAAACTTTCCTTAATATTTCACAGAAAAAAATAATTTCTGGTGCTGCTTCATTAAAGCCAATGGAGTTATGATGGGGATATATCTGACACTGTAATGTAACTGTATACTAAAGTGAGGTTAGATTTGTTCAAGACAGTATATACTCAGAAGTCCTTGGAATGTGAGATGATGCTAAGACAGACTAGAATATAAGACACAAACTGCTAATAAAGGATTCAGACAACTTAGTCTATATTTTGACTGATACTTTGCTGATGAGTGACTTTGTATAAGTCACCTAAATTATCTCTGCATCAGTTTTGCCAGACTGTGAAATGAGAAAAATGCTTGTCAGGTAAAAAGAAAAGAAAAGGCTATTGTTATTTTGAATGTGATCTTCTACAGTGGCAATTAGGCCAGTACAAAGCTCAGAGTATAACAGCATCCTACAATCAATTCCCCATTATTTAGGGTGAGGGCTGGGACAATTCATGCCCTGGGATTATGGAGGTATTGGGAAGCACGGCATGGAGATAGCCACACTGCTCTTGTGCACTTGACCTTGATGTGGAGCCAAAGAGGGTATCTAGAACCCAAATGGCTCCTGCAGAGTTACTGGATACCTCTTCACCCAACAATACAAAATGTGAATTACTCACCTGACATAACAGGTACCTGTCTGCAAGAGTAATGTGGTATATCAGTCAGTCCATATTCACCCCACAGCCCATGAGGGGAACCACGAGTACAAACAAACATATCAGAAAAAAAAMCCCACAGAGAGCAAGGAAGAGAAGTACCAGGAATCAGGAATTACCATGGTTTATAACTATTCTGAGCGCTCCTGCATTAACTGGCCTGAAGGTCCTGGGAGGTTTTCCTGCATTGCTCCCTCATCCAGTGCCCATGTTAAGATGGGCGTTCCACAGCTGGGAAGAGCCTTGGACTGCTTGTGAGCCCGGGGTAGCTTCAGCTCTGATTCATAAACATGAACTACTAAAAAAAAGTCTGAATTTCTGCATCTGTGTTTCTGACTGCAAATTCCCATTATACAGAACAAAACCGCTCTCCATTTTTAAAGCTGTTTTCTTGATGAAATCCCCGCAATGTGTTGAGTAATCTGTCTGGGACATATATATCAGTGATGTTGACTGTGTCTCTTTAGAAAGCTGCCCACTCCATTTTGGATAGGCCACCTTTACCTTTTCCGGTTGTTCGTTCTTCCCCCAGCCTCAGTGTCCTCCTTTTCACTGCACCATTGCTTTGTTAGGAGACCTGACAGGGCACAAGCACCATTCCACGCCACGCAACAGAGGAGAGGCAGTGGCTTTGYCCTGTATCGTGAGCCACAGGCCATCCTGCAGGACTGGTGTAAACACCCAGCGACATAAGGCCCTGCTCTTGCARAGGCACCAACTGTGTTTTGGCACCAGCGTGGTGCTGGAGCTGCACATCGGAGCGAATACTGGGGTGCAGGTTAAGGATGGGGACGTGAGGCAGGGCTCCTGAGGGTAAAAAAATGGGGCCAGGGGTGGGTTCATCTTGCAYCTTGGTTTGGGCTGGGCATGGTGCCTGTCTGCATGCTGCTCAGGCCACAAAGGTTCCTGTGGAATTAAATCAACCAGACTCAYAATTTGACAGATGGTCACTTCCCCCTGTGTGAAGCAGCAGCCTCTATATGCAAAGGAAAAGTGAGTCTGGSAACAAGGATACAGGCCAAGTGCTGCGGAGTAGGTTTCTAGTGAGTGCAGGGAGAGGTTGGGATCAGCAGGATGTGGGTCTAGCTGGAAGAAGGGTAGCAGGTACAGCAGGATGTCAGAGCTCTCGCCATACACTGYTTTGGAAGCAGCTCACAGTGTGAGAGAGTGAGGCTGCATCGTGATCAAAACCATTATTTGCATCTTATTTTAGAGTCTGTCTTTTTCGGRTACAGAAGCGACCTTCCCGATGCTAACTGCTCAGTAAACCAGTTTCAGGAGTTATGCCCAAGTCTTCAGTCAGCCTGAAACAAGAGCTCTCTGAGTGACTGTAAACTAATCCTGTCCATCTCAGTAGGGTGTTCAGAATGAAGTCTAATGATGATAATTGAAATGTCAATATTTGTTATTTAACATCATAGCAAACATGCGGAATTTATCTCTCTGCTTCTTCTACATTTATGAAAAGGAAGTGTTTCATCTACCACAGTAGGCAGGCACAGTGTCAACCAATTGCTAGGACTGCTACAGATCTTCACCATAAGATTGTATCTGAATCAAAGTGTTGTTTAGTTTCTATTAAAGACATCCTCAGTTTTTCTGTTGATACCACAAACTCAAGCGTTTACTAGCTTGCTACCCCTAGCAAGCTGCAAAAATATTAACATTTAATATTTTTGAATAGATTTTAATTATTTTTTAGATTAATAATGCAGCCTATGATAATYTACTCCATAATATTTTTTACAAAATATTGACTTTGTCTTAGTACGAATAATGGCATCACAGCAAAAACTGAGAAATAGAGGGCATTCTGAAACAGATTACACTGAATATAATAACAGCTAATAACAAACAAACAGCACAGCTGCTCTCTGATGGCTCTGGACTGCACAGGGAACAATGCAAAAAATTGTGTTGTGAGAGCCTGTTCTCATAATTCTCCACCTTCTCTCCATATAAACCATGGGTAATATGTTGAAAGGTTTCTTAAACAATATTAGTGCACTTAATTAAAGCATACTCATAGCTGATCCAAAASAGGGAGGTTATTTCTGCAGAGCTGCAGGTCAGCCATGACCATCTGAGCTTCCCACTCTGTGAAAGCAGAGCCTGGAACAGGGTGGCGATACTGCAGCCAGCCTCAACCCAGCTCTGCAGCAGCRTCCAGCACTGCAGCTCCTCCCTGGGTATGGGTGGTTGGGAGGTAGCCTCACCACTAGACACCTCCCTGTCCATGAGCACAGTCTTCGGGTTGTGGAGAAAAATTAGCATCCCTTCACAAAGGGAAAATCTGTCTTGATCCTCTCATAAATGGGCAGATGCTATTCATGCCCTTTGGCAGATGTGGTCTGAGATACAGGAGAAATTGTGTAACCGAATTATATTAAAGAATTTTGATTGAAGCGAGAGAAGGATGCCTCTTCACGACCACATTTTAGAGCTTTTCTTTTTTCCAGTTCACTAAGCTCTCTCCTTTCACATCTCCAGATTGTGAGACTCCCTCTCAGCCAAATCCTAGCCCACTCTGCCACTTTCCCATCCATGCAGCCTCAAAGGGAAGCAGGTGAAGCCCAGACACCCAGTGCTGCCCGCTCACCAGTACTGCCATGGGTCCATCTCAGCTCTGGGAAGTCAGTGCTCATTATGGTGGGAACACAATCACGTGTCACTGCCAACGCTACCACGACCATGGCGGGAGCTCATGAGCTGCAGGTGATTCTCACTCGCCTTCCTCCTTTTCGCTCAGGAAGCAGATCACCCCAATGTGAGTCATGCTTGCAACCATTTTATTAATACAATCAAAAACTAACTACACCAGRAAAAAAGTACCCACACTCATTCGGCAACCCACTGCGAGGTACTTTCTCACACCCTCTGTCTCATCTCATCCATTCTAAGCTTTTCCAAAAGAACACAAGTGGGTAACACTGCTGGCCCAGTCACGTTTTCCTCTTGCCAGCTAGCACTGCTTCGCTAGCAAACACAGGGTATAGTACAAGCCCTTACTTTCTTGTTTCAAATGGAGCTTTGCTAAACATGATCCAAAATTACCAATAGCTTTTTATGAAGTTATCCCAAGCAGTTTAAAAGAACACTTCAGCAGTAAAATTATTTTGATTCAGTTACATTTTTTTCTCTCTTTCTTTCCCCTGCCACGGCTCTTCAAACACRCTGCTTGTTAACGTATTAGCTCACAGGGCCCTTGATGTGGTTTCAYGTGCTTTTTGCCTTCCAAGGACTCTACCTGCATGTTTTGTACATTTCTGGGTAGACTGGGTCATGTGACACCCAGGCACCATACATCTTGCCCAATAGCTATCATATACCTGCAGTTATAGAAAGCTCTGAGGTATGGTTTTCAGCCTATGTCCTGCAGCCCATTACTGGGTGCCCATATTTTATGATATTAAGAATCAACTAATATCCAGGTAAACAGTTTCTGAGGAGGATGGCAGCACAGCAGCGCTCCAATCTGCTTTGATGGATTTTCTGGAACACAGAGATTGCCTTCTAGGACCCATAAAATGGAAAAAAAAAAAAAAAAGAAAAAGAGAGATGTGCTCTCTTTAGGTGTCTAATACTGTCTTAATTTATTTTGTCTTCTGCCTTGCTTAGCTGGGCCACAGACCTGTCTGCCTGGAATTTCCTCACACTGCGGTACTTTGGCTAAATCCAAGCCTGAGAGCAAAGCTTAGCCCTCAGTGCCCGTGTGTAGGGAAGCCACCTCCCTGGTGGAATTCATYCTCATCCATAATCTCTTTTCATATGTTCATATTTACATCAAGACAACTTTCAACTCCACACTCCATTCACTCTTCCATATTGCTGCTTTACAAAGAATAGTCTCCTTTCTACCCAAATCCGTTCTATATTCACTTCCACTGTACATGGCAGGTACAGTCCCTTGGCGTAATGAACTCCCTCACAGCTGTTGAAAGTATTGTTGAATTGCAGATTCTTTTTAAAAATATCAGGATTAGCTGTTACACAGCTGGTCATTTTAGTAGAAAGAGCTGTCTAAAGGGCTCAGTTGTTACCGCCTGGTGCAGGGCACACATAATGCCATAGGTTACTAGGCTGAGAACACAAAAACTCAGAATGACTCCTTCTCCACTTAAATCATGCCTCTGGCCTTGATAGTATACAAACAGAAAATATGCATTTGACGCTCTCTAGTCATACATTTTCCATTAAGAAGTCAAGTTCATGTTTCATTTAGAAAACAAAAAAAGTTGGTGCATTAGTGCTAGAAATAATCTGTTAACCAGAAAAAAAAGGCTGAGATGTTCCAGCTTCAGGAGCTGTGCTTTTTAAAGACAAATAATCCAGTTGCACAATACTTGCAACACAGCCTGATTAATGCTAGTGCGCAACTTCACATATGAATCACCGATGCAGGGACTGTTCTGTTTGGAATTTTTTGATCCATCTCGAACAGCTTGAAGTGGTGTAGTGCTGGTAAAAGTATTATGGGTTATGGGTAAAATTAATTGAGTTCTATGAATTTTTTAAATGTTCATCTACTGCCAATCTTACTATGATATTTCATCTCCAAGGGAGAAGATCATGGTTTTGAGATATTTGTCTCAATTAGTTTGCTTGTCATTTTCACACTTTTCCTTGTTTAATTGTGCATCTTTTAAAATTAAACTCACGGAAAATAAGTCCTATGAGATTGTTTGCAGTAAATTTAAATAGTTAGGCAAAGTTATTATGACACACTAGACRAACAGGATCTAAGATGATGTGGGCATGTATATTGAGCATGGTCTAAAACACAGGCAAAATCCCAAAGAAACCTTACTTGATTTTCTGTCATTTTTTTTTCTTTCAAAAGACAGGTTTCCAAATTTACTTGTGGATTGTTCTGCTTTGTTTTAATGAGAACGGAAGAGGTTAAATGTATTTTCTCAATCTCGTGTGTGGTAAAGCTCTGGTAAATCTCGCCAACAAGTTATGTACAAATTACCACTGATCATAATTTCCTACCTTCTCTGAAGCATCAAGAAATATATAAAATAAGCCCTGATTTTTGTTCCTTTACTTCCATTCTCAGCTCATCCTGTAATCTTCTCATGCAAGAACAGGTCTATGATATTACATACTCGGAACACATGCACTTCTGTGTAAGGCTATCAGTTCTGATTCCTAGCTTCTATTCTGCAGAAAAAAATATCAACTCTGGCTTCACAGTAGTCAGTAGCAAAACACTCAATGATCAGGTGCCAAAATTTCAGCCAGGGCTGCCTGCAAAAGTTCGATATTGGCTTAGTGTTTCCAGAGCAGAGGCGTCCTCTGCGGTGTCTCATTGCCGCGCTGTCAGAGCTGTCCTGGATCCCAGCAGGAGGACTCCCAGAGTGAGAAGGGCAGAATATGTTCTTAAGAATTTTCAATTTCCTAAATGCATTTACATGCCCAGGGCATATAAATCAGGGATGCAGCAGACCTCTTAGCACGGATCTTTTTTTTTTTTTTTTTTTTTCCCCTCTTCTTAAAAAAGTTGGATTTTACTATGGATTTCTGCCTCTTCATTAACTTAAAATGTGTCTTCTATCGACTTACTCATTTCTTAGAAATAAGGAACAAATACTTGCATATTCCCCAGGACTTAGTCTGCATGCTGTGCTGCAGTTACGTCTTTTACTGCTCTTTAAGAAAGCAACTACTAAATACTGCTCTTTAAGTAAAAAAAAGGCTTGCATTTTTTAAAGTGTATTAAATTGGAATTAATATACAGCTGTAATGAACAATATAAATACAGGTATATATMTCAGCGTGTCTCTGTGTGTATGTATACATATATATGTGGGTGTGCATACTCACTGTCATGCATATGTTWTCAGACTTAAGAGTGTTTTGTTCACTCACATCAGCAAGGTGTGCAGATATTGAAGAACAGTTCCCCATATGAATTATACAGAAGAAAAAATAAATCTAAATGTGACTGCACTGAAACAGTGATTTCAAAAAGTGTTTGGGTGCCCAAAGTTCATTTCTTTTGAAAGCAGTCCAGTCAAGCATAGTCTCACGGTCAAGCGTCTCTCACRGTTAACCTCCGTGTTGTTGTGAAACAAAACTGAAGAAAAAGAGGTTTTCTGTGGTTTAAGAACTAGTTCAAAATTTAGACTGTTCTCTGTCAGTGCCGTGTTTTAAATAAATAATTTTTGAGTTCCGAAAAAGGGTCACTTCCCAGGTGCCTGCGCTCAGGATTTCTCTAGAGACTGCAAAGTCCTTCATATAGATGTCATTTGAGCCAGAGAGGGCTGGAGGGCGACCCCGGAGGGAAGGGAAGGCGCCAGGCCCTAGGCACACGCAGACTCTTGYGCAGGAGCCTTGTGCCATGCCTCTCTTCTCACACTCTTCCTGCCAACCAAGATCGCAAGTGAAACACATTGACAAACACRAGAAGAAGCTGTACCCTGCAGTCAGCTAAACTCTGTTGCAAAAGCACGTGGGCTGCCCCACTCTCTACCACAAGCATTAAAAATAACTTGCTTCCTGGCTGTCATGTTGACAAACTGAGCTCCTTCCACCACCTCCTCCGCCCCCACCTTCTCCCTTCTCAGACACTCGCTAGTTCTCCCCGGACTTCAAAGTTTACTTCTCAGACTCTTTTTGGGGTGGCAAGGAGGAGAGGGGAATAACTGCGTGCACATAGCCCAGAACAGCCAATTCAAACCAAGTCCCTTCGTGCTRTGTGTTGGCATGTGCAGGCACTAAGCCCAAGCTGTCTTGAAAGCAGCACTGAGATGCCCTGCAAAGATTACAAGCCCTGAACTTTAGAAAACCTGTGGTACTTTTTAGGTGGTGCTAAGCAGACTGAAATCCACCCTGGCTGTGGCACAAAGGTAGACAGGTCCAGCCTACATTTCACTTTGCAGTTTCAGTGATGCTCATTTAAACTCTTTCTGAAAGACTTTAAGTTTTTACTCATAGGCCAGCTAGTCCTGGACTGACTGACTCAACACTGACTTGGAAACATTTTCTAAGCTAACCAAAATGTCAGCAAGACTTGCGACTTTATGCAAAACCTTCTTCAGTGCCACTCACTCACTCAGCATCTTCTTGGATAGTAAAATATTCTTCATTTACTGCARAAGTGTTATGTATACTACAGCATAAAGATAAAATATCTTGCAGCAAGGACTACATGAATRGCTCCCTTTCTGCATCAGCATCGCCTAGGATCCACAAATAACTGTCCAACGGGTTTGGAGTGACCCACAGTAAGCAAGTAGCCAGTTAAGTGAGCAACCTTTAATAATGTTAGAGAGATATCTTGGTCCCTTGTTCTGGAGGCTCCAAAGTGCTGACTTGTTTTTTAGCTATATGAGGTATCTGATTCCACTTTTTGTGTGGGTGGAAAACACTGTACAAAGGTTAAACAAGTTTGTTCATCCTTGCTCGTATTGCATTTCCAGTAACTAAGTGCATTACTATAACAGGTTGGGGATTTATTTTATGCATACGTGTGTACCTTTGTGACTAACTGGCCATGTGTTGTCTCTCTTCCTCTTAATCTTGCTCAAATTATTGCTTAATATGAATGTTCTTTTCGCTTCAGTTTATAAAGATAGTTCAGCAAGTATTTCCAGCTATCATTAGGCTTCAATACACAGTATYGTGGAATCTGCATCTGCTCTTTATATTACAGAAAGGAGCTGTTCAGAAATTAAAATGTAAAGACTTAATAAGTCTTAATAAAACAGCCTACTTCTTCAGCCAAGCACCTGAACAGAGCCCAGACCRAGTACAGAACAGAAGCAGGCATTTATATTTGAGCATAGCAGGAAACCCACTCTCAGTAGCTTCTGTACAGTATGTCATCTGGACCGAAAAAGGCAAATGGTTGAATGTGAAACATAAAAACCGGGCGGAAAAATACATTACAAATAGTACAATGTGACAGATGAGTGAATGACACCCTTCCGACTGGGATGCTCTGTTCGGGTTTGGTCACTGCTTTTATAGTAGATAATACAGAAGCAGAGGGGATTCAGATAAAAAGTAATTAAAATGAGTAGAGGACTGAAGAATTTTCTTTATGAAAAGACAGAAAGGATTAGGACTATTTAGTTTAAGGGCAAAATAAGGAATATATTAGAGGTTGCAATATTATGACTCTACGAGTAATGAAAACTCTTGTGCCCTTATTCAACATTTCTCTTATGCAGAAAGTGGAAACATTACATGATAAAACTCCATAAGGAATGGTAAAAGACTGCATTTTTTAGGCAATAGAAGTAAAAAAATTACTCTCTGGACTTCTTTGTTCTAGGAGGATTAAAAACAGACCAAACCTTATAAAAAAAATTGTAGAATAGGCAAATTCATGACATTTAACAGTAATTTTTTGAAAGTTGAATGTACCATCTTTAGAATAAACAGATCCTGGTCTGATATAAGGGCAATTTCAATAGACAGCCAAAGGAAAAAGGAAGGAAGAGAGGAAGAGAGGCATGAAAATAGTTTTGCTATACCTAAACACATTAAAACTTCAAGTATGGTATCTCATGCCCTGCTGATGTTAAATGCAAGATACAAGCTTTTCATGAAGCTAAGATTCACCCTGTTTCAATGGCAAAAGCTTCTGACCCTATCCTTGCACTGTTGTAAGCTACTGAACTTTAAACTCTGTATGTTTGCAAGCAGAAATCCTGCTGCTGATAAACAAATGAATCTTGTCCATCCTATGCCTCAGAGACCAGCAAAGCACCGAGGGAAAATTCCACTTCTGGTGTGAAGAGGAGAAAGCACTTTCCTGCCAATTGATTTAAATAAAATAATAATGCTGAGAGCTATTTGTAACTGTTTGGAAAAGCCAAACAAGTCCCAATGGACAGAGACTGGTGGGCAGAGGGTTGAGGAAAAACTGCACAGCTAATTAATTTATTACATAAATCCATGGCTTATCGAGTGATGATCATTCTTTAAAAATGACACGAGCAAAAAAAGGAACATTACAGCTTTCAGGTGCATCAATGAGCATCGTTTTGGGAGGGAAGAACCCGGGTAGTTTTGAACCTCCAGGAACAAGTGACTCATTGCATACTGTACTTATTGGGCATATTTTTCCAGAAACAGAAGCTCTTCTTTTCCTCTACATTAAAAAGAGAACAAAACAAAACAAACCTCCAAAATCCCCAAGCCCACAAGCAGTACAATGAGAGAAAAAAAATATATTTTAAAAGCCTTGGTCTTAGTAACCCTGTTCCTCCTACACRCGTTTCCCACAAATTGTCAGCATCCCACAGGAATCTGCCCACGTTGCACATCACTGCACAATGCTCTCGACAAAGGCGCTCAGCTCTTGGTGTCTCAGGCAGCCGTTCAAACCGCCTTCGTATCCAGGTTCACCAGCTCTGTAATTAGGTGTTAAGTTAAGCAATCCAGGAATGTATGCAGGAAGGTACCTTTTTGGTAGTTCGGTATGATTTATGGGTGTATAATCCACATGGAATGAACAAAGATCCATTACTTGAGGAAAATGAGAAGTTTTTTTATCTCTAGTGGGCTCCAGTTCAGTGAAGCTCTTTCACATATGTTCAGGTCCATTCCTATCTACAATAATATTTAAACAAGTATGGATAACTCAAGCGTTCCCTTTAGCTTGATGAGACTAAAGCGTGTATGTAAGTGCTCTCCTAAACAGGCTTGAAATTAAAAATAGCATCAATAATAATGTTAATCATCATCATCACAACAACATCTGCTCTGTTTGGCTTTACGTGGCAACTCCAGACTTCAGAATTGAAGTATATGAAATCATGTTCTTAGGCTCTTGCCATAAACAAAGCAGAAAAGATAACATTGTGAATAACACTGATCCTTGCCAATATCTTCTTCGGTATGTGCAAAGGTGTTGCAAGGTTAGAGCAGCAATACTGAATTGCTCTCTGTTTTTTGACTAAATGTAATGATCCAAAAAACTGAAGGCTCCATCATATGTTTCATTCAAGTCTTCAGTGCAAGGCGTTAGGGAAAAAAAAGGAGGAGGAGGAGGAGAAGGAAAAGTCATGCTAAGAGACCAGAAGAATTTTAGTGGAGGAGAGGAAAATATATGACAAAACGTAAGTCGAAATTATTGGGTCAAAGATACAGCCAGTTTTATAGAGAAATAGGGTAATATGCTTTCAGATGTTTTGCTGATCATTACCCTGATATGTGTTGAGAGAAATACTTTTAATGCCTTGCCTCATATTCCCAAACATTTGCCTAGAACATAAATAAAAATAAATTTGGCAATCAGTTCTTGAAGTTTCAGCACCTATCACATTTAGCTTAACTCACTAATCTAAACACACATCTGCCTCTGCTTTCACCACATATACATTAATTGACACAAAAACTGATTTACATTGTTATCTATTAAGTATATTAAATGACTTCCTAAGGTTCCTTCCAACTTTCAGATGAACTTTAGATACACTAAAAGCCAGACAGTTTGCCAGCTTCCGAAGTATTATTGAGCAGAATTTTTATGTTCCTTTTATTGAATATATCTCCTTGTATATTTCAATTAGCTTGCTTGAAAAATGTGTGAGCTTGAAAAATGTATGATAACGTATGTGTCAAACCTTAGTAGCATTCTAAATTTATTAGTGTAACAGGACAAACAGGACAACTGCCACATGTCCGTATCTTCAGCAATGCTGAGATGCAGAATGTTAACTTACTGTTTCTCAAGTGTTAAAGCTTATTTACAAACTCTTATCTTTCAAAAAAAAAATCACCAAATTTTATTGTATGTTTATTTTCAAAAATAAGTGCATTTTTTGAGTTGCAGATGAAATAAGTGAAATCTTTGCACATACATATGGGTATGTATACACACACAAACACACACATATACATGCCTGGGTATATATGCATACACAGAAGAGACGTCATTGTGTTCTTTTCCCAGGAAATGTTCAAAATGACAAAGGACCACATTTAGTGGTCAAAAGACTCATACATCTCAACTGGTACATGCTGTAGTTTTTCCGTGTGATCTTTACTGTGACCTTATGCAAACCACAGAGTTTCAGGAAATTTTCTGATCTTTCTAGTCACTCATTCTGAAGCAACATTTTAAAAGGAGGTTTTCAGGCACGCTACCAAAATCTCATTCCATGGAAATGCAGGGGAGGAGATTAAGAGAGAGAAAAAGCACTCTTGCCTTACTTAAATAAATCATTCAGCGCTGATATTAATGATAAGCACACATTTCTGTTAACTTTTTCCTTTTTTATTGGTATGTTAACATGTCATGTAAACCCACATAGAAAGAAAGAAAAATCATAAAAGTGGGAAATTCTTGACGCCTGAGTCATCACTGAAAGTGTGGTGATAATCAGTATTACATGGTCTATCAGATGGTCCCACACCTCTAAGCCTTCAGAGCTGCCTGAGTGCAGCACCAGACCTCACCCTGTTTGCTAAGTCATCAAAGGTGAAGCGCCTGCTTTGTTACATAACGACCCCCCAAAACAAAAGCAGGCTTGCACCTCTCCCCTGTGGAAATCCTTATTTTTGACACAACCTCATAATTTTTAAATTGTTGAAACCACTCCCACATTGCCTTGAAATCAGGCAAGTTGCAATGTGTCTCTGCAATGTATTTTGCAGGAGGATTCGATGGAAGGTGGCCCTGTGTTGGCCTCTTGCAGCTCCTCAATATCCCTAGCATTGTGGGGTTCCACTCCCAGGACCTTCTGGCTTTTCCATCCTTGCTCCTGAGCATGCAGATACAGCTCCTCTTCGCTGYGAACCAGCATCCCCCATCAGCCTTGAAAGCAATTATTTAAAAGGCAGCCTCTGTCTGCTTTGCAGATTTTCCTGCTCACATGGGTAGAGGAGGATAAAGAGCAAAGAGCCCAAGCCCACATACAGGAGAGGCACTACTTTTCAGGTAAGGACACTGCCTGAGGATGAAGCACAAAGTAAGGAAGGAGTACAAGGAATGAGCTTCAAGAGGCTCATGCCCGTGTTGTGTATGGGAGAGCTCTAGCAATGCCACTGTCTGCCCACAGCTTTCCCTTAGAGTGGCCATAGCTCACAAAAAACAGGAGGGAAGGGGACAGATCTGGCAAAAGGAAGGAGAGGGTTGKCCAATTGTTTTTGTTCGGCTGCTTTTGTAAAACTCACGGGGACACAAAGGAGCCAATGTAAGTTGTGATTGCTCATCATAGCTGCAGTTATTCGGAAAAGCTTTCTGCTAGTTTCTCTCCTAATTAYGGTGTTAATAGTTTTTGACTCTTTTTTTATCACTTCTTGAAAGACTGCACAAAGTCTTTCCATGAAAACAAGCAGTGACCATAAAGGTATAAAATGAGATAATTATAGTGTGAAACAAAAGAAGAAATGCTTCTATTCTAGTCCCTCAGTGATAATTAAAACTTGCATCTGATGCCATAACTTTAGCACCTACTTAGGCACGCAAGCAATTGTGCTCATCACTACCCCTAATTTACATTCCTAGAACGGCTCTTCAATAAAAAGATGGGTGACCAAAAGGGAAGGTCTGCATAATCTGGAAGCAAAAGGCATGCCTAGGATTTAAATACTCTTTGCTGTATTATCAGTCTTACTACGACTGATCAGCTCTTCACTTTCATTCAGAAAGAGCCCCAAAAGCAATGAAGCAGAGGTTCGACGTTTTCTTAGAAGGCTCTTCAAGCCCACGTTCCTTTCTCTGTATCTGTGGCATGACAGCAGTGGGCTCTTCACATTCCCCTTGGCATGTTTGCTGTTGAAAAATTCCAGTGGGAAACAGGAATTGCAGAACTGTTTCCATCTTTCAGCTGGAAAAAAAAAAGATCATTGTCACCAAAATCCTTCACGGAGAGCATAGGAGGGAAGGTGTCAGCTCAAGCAGCCGTCTTCGGCGACGGAGCCCTCGGTCGTGCCGTTCTTGGATGCCCGCGCCATGAGGGACACCCCTCTGCTGTTAACACTGACGGCAAAGCACGGCACGCTCACGACTGGCYTTTCTGCATGAAGGTTGTTTTGGAGGGTGCTTAGTGGCAGGTTCCCTCCTTGGCCGCCCCGAGCCATGCGAGACCCACATGGAAGAGCCAGGTCCAAGAGCAGGGCTGAGGCAGCAGCTGGATCGGGCATCCTTGAGCCTCCAGGAGGGGGTCCAGGCCGTGGAGAAGAACAAGGTTAAAGGAGAGGAGGGTGCAACTGTGAGGAAACCACCGATCTTTGACTAATCTTGTCTTGATGTGCTCGTTTACCTTTCTTTCTGTGAATCCCGCAAGGCCACACTCTTAATCCCTGAGATTCTGAAGTATGCAATAGAATAATTATTTTCCCTGAACTGGACTATTTCCCTAATCGCAATTCATTACTTGGAAACTCTTTCACAATTCAGTCTTTATTAAAACTTTTCAGAATAAATAGTAGGTAAATTTAGAGTAGGTTCCCTCCAGTTTCTGCCAGCAGAAACCCAAGTGCTGTATGTCCTGAGGGACAAATGATTTACTGCCAATAATTTAACAAAAGGTTTCCTCACATAAATATTTTCCCTTAATCTGTTGTAAGCTCCATTTCCCAAGAGTCTGTGTTTCTGCACACTCCTGAAGTGGGCAGGTGAGAGAATGAGCGATATCTTCATTTTTCCCCCTTTTAAACAAAACCACTTTTAAATTCATTAGGGAAGGGAAGGGAAGGGAAGGGAAGGGAAGGGAAGGGAAGGGAAGGGAAGGG
>PTEX01000045.1:1202913-1270874 GCA_003342815.1 Eudromia elegans | reverse complement strand
AAGGGAAGGGAAGGGAAGGGAAGGGAAGGGAAGGGAAGGGAAGGGAAGGGAAGGGAAGGGAAGGGAAGGGAAGGGAAGGGAAGGGATACTTTTTCCTTTAATATCATTAACTCTGCAGGAAAGCAAATAGCCCCACAGAACATTAGCAACAATAAAAAGGGCAAACAATCTACAGTTGATCAAACAAGTTTAAAAGATGACACAAATCTGCTTTCACTTACAGTAAATGACTACGTAGACACGTACATGGGTAAATAAGCTTCTCAGAAGTTTCTTCTGAAGAAAGCTCATAAACTTGGAAATGCCAAATAGATATCTTTATGTCCCACTGTGCAGTTGCTCATAAACTCCTTGTACATTTACTGTAAAAGTAACATTGCCACTGATTATTACTGGCTGAATGCAAGCCAAATAATTCTTTGAATTTCTGTGGAAATGATCACACAAGGAATACATTTGCAATATTTTAAATAGCTAGAAGTAACATATCATAGATATAATTTAACTAAGCCATTTGTTATTGCATTATTAAAATGTCCTGCTACCACACACTGTACTTTTCTCACAATAAGCTTATCCCAGCCACGCTAGACCMCTTTTTACAAGTTCCTTTCCTGCATTGTTCTAGCCTATCAATCACSGTGCATATTGAAGTTTTTGTTCAAATAAACACATTTAGAAATCAGGTTCCTCAGCACTTCCAGAACTTTAGAGTGTTGTTAAATGCAATTCCTCATGGTTTTTGCACTTGATAAAGCCTTACRTGTAATTTTAAAGAAGAAATATAAATTCTCACACCGTGAAACTTTTTCCATGTGAAGAATATCTTTTGCTACGYGTGGCATAATACCCACTTAGAATATGGTGCTGCTACAGAGAGGGTCACACACTTGTTCTCCTTGAATAGAATATTAGGCTGTGAGTAAGCCATTGTGGATCAAAGGGGCTCCTCTACTAATAATGCACTATGCAACTAGCCCAACAATTTCAGAATATGGTTCTGAGAGCTGTATTAAATAATGTGGTAAGATGGAGAAAACCAAACATCTCAGATCTTTATATATAACTCTAGAGTTTTTAGGAAACTTTCGGTCTGATGTAAGTACTTATCAAAGACAAATTGACACCACTTTGTAAGAGGTCTTCAGCTTACTGCAGGTTATCTTTTCAATAAATTCCTGTTGCACCTCAGGAGAGACCACTGCAGTAAAATTACATTGATCAAGTGGCATAATGATTATCTTTCCCAGCATCTGACATTTCTAACATTTCATTTTTAGTAGGCTTTGCTTTGATTCGCACAACTATTAGTTGCCTGTGAGAAAGCATGACAGAACTGTAGGGATGCATTCTTAGTGATATTCTAAACAGAGCTCTACCATCCTGTTTTACGCTGGTGTAAAATGGTACAATACAGTGGTACATCAGGCCCATGATACCTATCCTTCATATCTCAAAAAGGCATAGTTACTTTTTTTTAAAAAAATTATTCTTAGTTATTCTCATAGTATCTCTTGTAGATGCTTTTGCTTTGTTTTGTTTTTTTGAATTAAAGTATTGTCCTGGTTCTTCAGCCCTTTGCCCTTTGTGAAAGCTTACACAATTTACTGCTATTTTGGTGTTTTTTCTTGTAGTTTACAGTAACCAGGAATTGGCTTCATTTTGAGAATCAAACTGGGGGATTCATTTTTGCAAGTTTCCAGACCRAGGTATCGCACAGCTGTGCCTTGCTATACCCAAGAGCTCACATTTGCTCATCATGTAGGAGAAAAGAGAAACTGAATTGATATGTGCAGAACATGAAGTTAGCTGCTTTTTTTTTTATAGGCCAGATGCACAATGACAGCTCTGGCTTCTGACATGCCTGTTTGTACGTACTGAAAGAGTACCTCCCATCATGTCTGGTTTTGACTACTGCCACTGCAGGGCTTCTGACTTTCAGTAYTCTTTCGACATCTTGACTGTCATCAGTGATAACTGCTAAGGCTGCAGTTTTGTGATAGCTGTCACTTACATTTTGCTATACGTTGGCTTCATAGGTTTTAAAATCTATCCACAACTTCTGCCATTTGGAGATTCCTGTTTCTGAAGAGCAGGAGATAGGATACAGCTGGACCGATGTAAGTGGGAACAGCTCATAGCAATCAACTGGATACCCTGATTGCTTCAGTGGGACCCTCTCCATGAGCTAGGTGGGAGAACTAATGATTTCTTTCAAGGGCACTTCCAAATTAGCTCAAGTTGATCCGTATCCTGAAGGCTGTGGCCCTGTGCTCCTACTCTGCCAGGGTGGGYGCCTGCCTGCGTGTGCAGCGAGCCAATGATGAGAAATCCATTTTAGTCATTGAAGCTGAAAACATTCACTGCAAAGAAGTATTGAGCGTTCTGCAAAGTCATCTCCCACCTCACTCAGCTCACTCAGCCCAGCACCAGTGCTCTTGTCAGAACAAGCTGGGAGTGCCTCACAGGAGAGAGGGAATGGACAGGCCACTGGCAACACCAGTTCAGATCAGCTTAACCTGATACCAAGCTTGACCTGGGTACAGTTTCACATCCCACTGAGCCCTGTCCCACAAGAGGGAGGAGGTCCTGTTTCTCATCCTTTCTCCTCCCCCACCACACACTCCTTCCCTGTTTCCCTTGGGATGGCTCTAGCAGTCAGATAGCTCAGGGGCAAATCAATTCAGAGAACTGACCCAATGGAAACCTAACACTGCAGATAAATAAATATGCAAATAGAAGAACGGTTTGCTGCCAGATATGTCAACCTGTCAACTGAGTCAATTCACCCTAAGGCCACTCAATTGCCAAAGCCAACAAGAGGGAGGAGGATACCTGCAGCCAGAGAAAGGGCAGGGGAGAGGGAGCAGGACCTCTTTTTTTTCAGTACGAGGTGGATGTTAGATTGACAGAGCCGTGTTTAATGTGAAGCTACCCCTCCTGCTCTGTGATGCCTCCAGTTTGTAGGTAGAGGATCTGAATGGAGGGCAAAATTTATAGAGCAAAAAATGTACAGGGCAAATTTTTTCCCTGGAGGTTCATCCACCCAGGCTGACCCTGTAATCAGTGAAGAGGGATGGACKCCTCTGGGCGAGCTCCTCTGGGTACCTTTCACTCAGCTTTGACTACAGAGCAAGACCAGAGACATCAGGTCCTTTAGAAAGAAGGTGGCCTTCATGAAAACCTCCCATAGCCACCATCTTCAGCTTGTTTCACTGCAGATCCCAGGAGCTTTGAATGGAGCCCCGAAACACAGTCAGAAGAGTTTTGGCATACTGGCCAGTGCTTGCATGGCAAACCCTGCTCCTCCAGGGTCCCCAGAAGTCACGCGTGAACTCATGTGTGAATTTGGGTGTATAGGAGGAAATCAACAGTTGWTCCTAAATTGTAAAATTCAGGAAGCAAGAAACCTAGCACCCAAATTTCCATTTTATCAAATTCTTTCAACAGTCCTACCTGTGATATTTTCAGTCTGTTGGTATGGTTTATCTCAGTTTACTCACCTTTTAAATCACAGAGAAAAGCTCATCATCTGTCCCATGTACTAAAATATTGATAAGTAATATTAATGTCAATTAATCAATATATAGAACATTAATAGATTTTAAAAAATCTTTTTAGACAATGAAGATGTAATAGAAAATTAAGATTTATCCATAGAAAAGAATGAGTGTTTGAAGTTGTCTGTGATATGTATCACACAGCATCATAGSACATGATAAAAAATATAAAAAAAAATAAGAGGAAAGGATGCATTTCCCTGCCAAAACAAGATAATGGAACTTTACAGCTTCTCAATTTTTTAAAATATTAGACAATCAAATAAAATGTTTTATTTATTCAAAGTTCATTATTCTATATCAGTATAGAAGATAGAAAGGAAAAGTTATACAAGAATGTCAGTGAAATTTTCAGGACAGAACATCAGCATTTTTAATTTATCTAAAATATCTACTGAGTTCCCTAAACATGTAAGGTTTGGGCTTGGTTTCAAGCTATGTTGGCTAACTTGGGCCAAGTCAYTCCATATTCTTGCTCCTTCATTTTCCCCTGTAGGTAACACATTGATCTCTTTGTTGCAGGATCCTGGGTTGTACTATTGTCAGCACAAAMTAAGAACTAGGTATTAAAAGTTTCATTATCACTTCTTGAGTATCTCCCCTCTTGCCTCAGGACTAAACAAAACATAAATGGCAAATATGCACTGTCATCCAGCTTTCAGTGACTCTGGTTAGGAAATAAAGTTTTGTTAGTAAAAAGGTGCTGCTCACCCACACCCCTGACAAATTCTAGTTTCATTAAAGACACCAAATTTATTGCCATTTTCCTTGATGGATTTTGAATTTTCTAGTTAATAGGATTCTGCATCCCACATTGTCTTAAACTCTACTTACCAAGCATCTCTCTAAAACATCAACTTGGGGGAGGCAAAGTCTCTTCTGGGTGAGTATCATATGTGAGGAAGGCTATGAGCGTCAGGCCTTATATCCAAAAAGTTGGAGAGTGGCAGTCGGGCTCAAAATTTACAATGGACGCTCCGTAACAACCTAAACTGTAGACATTATTATGAACCTAAAATCAACATCTTTTTCCCCTGACTGGGTCTCCACTGAGGTATCAGATTTTTAAAATGTTACTCAAGAAGAACAGGCAGTTTATTTCTATTCTCCATTTCTGTCTTTACCAAGCTGCAGCAGTAAAATGA
Organism: Eudromia elegans; assembly: GCA_003342815.1. Lineage (NCBI taxonomy): Eukaryota > Metazoa > Chordata > Aves > Tinamiformes > Tinamidae > Eudromia > Eudromia elegans. The sequence continues at coordinate 1,266,169 of PTEX01000045.1, read as the reverse complement.
ACAAGAAAAGTCACTGATACGAGGTGCAGTTTTTATTTGCTAACATGCATACTGATTTTATGGCGGAGTAAAAAACACACAACTTTAACCACTCACTGAAGAACACTCTTAAACTTGCATTTATTTACATAACATCTATGGCATTTAGCTGACTGAAGAGAATTGATTAGCAAGGAGGCTGTTAAACAGCAATCCTRTGGCAGTCCCTACACTGAGCATTATAGGTTTATTTCCCTGATCGGTGCCCTCCCGTAGTCTTTATTAGTCAATTCTAAAAAACAAAGGCATGTTCCGAGTTGTGCTTGGAAGAGAAGTAGAAGGATGCTTTTCATGGCAGCCAAATCCCAGAGCTGAGCTCTTTCAGAAGTAAATGTCAGATTTTTCTGGCCAAATCATTCCTTTCCAGAGCACTCTTGTTTGTGGCACTCTATTCTCACTCTGGTGCTTTGGCATGCCCCAGACAATACGGGGTGATGAAAACCAGACCCGTCCCTGCCCTGGTAGGCACCTCAAGTTGTCCACCTCAAAGCTGTGCATGCACAGAACCCTTGTCCAGCCCCAGCTTGGCTGGCACTGTGCGTGGGGCAGCAGGTCAACCTGCTCCCGCTCTGTAGAGGCAACCGCAGGGAATCATTATGCTGCCACTCCTGCTGAAGCCTGGCGTGTGCACCTCGGGATTTGAGCCCTGCCACAGGAATGCAAGGTGGGAGCCTGGACCTTGCCAGCACCTGCGCAGGAGCAGGAAGCTCTGGCAGATTCTTATAGAGGGACAACTAACCAAAGACGATAGTTTCAACGAGTTCCTTCATATATGCTGAAGAATGCTTTACCGCGGGTGGRTGAAACTGAAATTCTCACCTCTCTGAATTTAGTAGGGATCTGAAATAAGGAGATGAACATGCTGAACCCTAAGGAACAGTGTTTATATTAATGTGTCAGGCAAAAAGACCACCTGGCTCCAGGCCGGGATTCCTGGAGGTTTCCAGGATGTGCGAGCACCACTAGAGGGCTCACAAAGTATTTAAAGCATTATAATGTATATTAAAAAAAATTTTTACTTTCTGTTCTTCCATTTTTAAGCTCATTGCAGTTCAGAACGGGACCTGCTAAAGTGTACCTTGCTTWAAAAATTGGCCTCCCTGACTCATAAGCTTACTTCCCTATGGGGAACAGCACCGCACTATGACCTCTCCTGTGCAAATAGGCCTCCCACATTAAATAATTTTGGCCTGATCATACTGCTCATTACTCAGTAGTCACTACCCAGAGGCTGCTATTCAGCAAAACAATGGTCACTATTATCAGAGCTCCCAGAGGAGCAAATGGGTCCAGCCCGTCAGGTGTAGCAATATCAGATATATCAATGTACCAGTATGAAGTACCTTAGTGTGGCACATATATCAGGACATGAGAAGGAAAAGAAAAAACACRCCCTTTTTTTCCTCCATCTTCCCCCATTGAAACAAGCACACAAAAGCTTTACTAAACCTAACTGCAAGAAAACAGACACAATCCCCACATATATAACTTTCCTAATTTGGCACTTATATAATTTCTAAAACAAGAAGCTCTCAGGCACATGAAGATTTCAATATATCACTAAAAGGATTAGGGGACATTGACCATCCCTGCAATAAGACACAAAAACTGTTTAAGTGAGCTGCAACTGATAAATAGTGCTAAATACCCCCAAAATATTATGTCCTCTTAGGATCAAGATTTACATTTGTCAATGGGTGAGAATAYAACACCAGTGAAACACATTTTACTCTCCTCCTCTTAGCAGGTATTAGCACCGAGGACCTTGCTGTTATGTTTGTGTGAGAATAGTAGAAAARTTCTGATACATAGCCTCAAACTAAAAATGCAAAGACAATAATCATGAGAGCATTTCTATGCTAAATAAAAGAATTTCCTTCTTTTTTCTACTCTTTCTTTTCCCTTTCCTCCCTGAAAGAGGCTGCCAAGGGAATTATTATGATTACTCAGCGTGTTTTGCAGATGGTTGGCTGCTGCAAGGGGCTCTCGAGAGAGGTCAACATCCTATAGCATCCAGCTTGGATGCTGCCCTCTGTAGCAGCTGAGCTATGAAAATCCTTAGTCAGCAAAGCATTTGCTGACATGTCTAATTGAGGTGTCTGGGACGAGTCACCTCCTTAAAGCCCAGTTAAAGCGCTTTCCTGAACTGGGATTTTATTCTGCTCTCCTTTCAAACCCAATGGAAAAACTCCATTTGCCAAGAATGTAAGTTAAACAGGATTGCTATCAATTTTTATGTTTATATATACATGCATACATGCACACACACACACACACACACACACCCCCCTGCATACACAAAAGCTGTAATTTGGAGGTTTCCAGAAACGATGGTCAATTCTTTTTCTCAGGAGTCTTAACTAAAGGATTCTATTTCTTTTGGGGCATACTAGAGATCAGCGGCACAGGCTGTGTGATGCCAACAGTGTGAGGCAAGAATGATTTTCTCACTGTTGACTTTGTCACACAGCATGCAGTCAAATAGTCTGGAATACCCACGGTGACCAGCAGGTGCAGTGGGGAGTTGTATGTTTATTTAATCTTTAGCTTGTTGGTAGGCAGTCGATAGATCTATTTCTCTGGTACCACTCCACAGCAAAGACAAAGGGGCAATATCACCTTCATGCTGTAATGTGCACCTGTGGGATCCCCCCATTCCACGTATCTGCCAAAAATGCAGGCAGGCTGTACTTAGCATCCCTGTGGGATTGGGCTGATTAGGGAGCAAAACAGGAATAGCAACTGTCCCCAAGCTCTGTTTGGTTGGGGCACTTGCCTCTGCTCTTCCTTTTAAAGGAGGAGGAGGAGGATACAGCAGATCCTAAGCCCAAAAGGAAGGGCAGAGAATCRGCTGCTGCCGACCCTCCTGGGGCTGACAAATTGGTGTTGCAAGTGGCCAGTGGAGCGGCTATGGACTTGGATCCTGGTGCTTGCACGGATGATGATGCTGCTCTCATCCACACAGCAGTGTTGGGCTGGCACTAACTAATTCCAGCTGCCCACAGCTTGCCYAAGGACTCTGGGGCTTCTGTCCTGCAGTGCAACAAAGCCCTTCAAGGTCTATGGAAGATCAGATCGTGGCTCTGTCTCCGTCAAAAGCATCCTGAAAGAAAATCCCTGAAAATCTGCCTTCCTAACTAGTTCTTTTGAGCAAGAGCATGCATTTCCCTGGCACATAATTTCACTGAGACAGATACTGAGGGGTAAATGCACTGAGTAAACAGGCTGAGATTTGCAAAGCCAGTCTGAGTAAGAACCAGATTTTCACATCCTTTAGGTAGTTCAGGTCTCTCTTGTTGTCTTAACTGCCTCCCACAAAGGCAGTCTCTGCGAATGTGGCATTTTAGAAGTTTGGGTTTCATACTTATTGTTCAAAAATGTTCTGACATCATTGGCTTGTAGTGCAGTATATCTGCTCATCCAAGTCAAAAATTCCAAATTTGTATGGTTATAATTTGGGATTAAATCTTAGATTTCTAAAATGCAAATGATSCATTTACACTGGAAGTGGAGGAATCCATAGCTTATTTTAAGGCTGGCTTTTTCAATAAATAAAAATATTCTTTTGTACAGATGCATACCACTATTTAGGCATGATGAGGTTAGCATAAACCAACAAAAGTGAATAAATCCTACGCTAAGATTGATGATACATTCTTAACTCATGCTGCTGTACCTAATTATTGCAGGACTGCCAACCAGCTCGTGATGATTACATACTGCAAACAGAGCTGTAGGGGAAGAACTCATTGTTTTGGGTTCGTATTACTTTCACTGGACTATGTTGGCGTGTTTGATTCACATTTCCTTTATATGTTCTGTGTTCCTAGATCCTGGAAACTCAAAAACAAAACTCTGATGGAATCAGAAAGAATGAGGCTACTTTTCCTGCTAGGCACTTGTCTAAAGCCATGATGACAGCCATGTTTCATTTATTACCATGAAAATGTATTGTTCTTGCTTCTGTTACTGAACCACTGTTGGTCACCCTGGCTATTTCCAGAAGAGGAACAGTCCAKTTGTGTTTCTGTTTGTACACAGCACATGAGAAAAGGAGGGGGCTCTTGCTCTGAAGCGCAAGGGAAAAGAGCAGTGTTACACATGGTGACCACGGGTTTCTGTCAGTCTCTCTTCGCTCTTTTCCAGAGATCAAAAGCAGGCATTTCTCTCCATTCTCTTTTTTGGATATGAGTATGGTTTCAATCACAGAACAGCAGTATCTGGAGAGGAGTTTAATCATTTTACTTGCTCATTTTACACCCTGTGCCCTTAATGCAATTTAGATGGTCAAAGCACTTTGGGACAGTGATTCTCTTTCACTCTATATGTGCGCAGCCCATAGCACAATGCTAGCCMACCCCAACTGAAAAATGAAGTGCTTCTCTGATATAAATTCTAAACAATTGACCACAAATCCCTAACTTACACAATATCACAGAATTTCTTCTCAGTGATTTTGTTAACGCCATTATTCATAACAGTATACAGGATCGACACAAAAAAAGGCAACGAAGCCCCAGAGATGCTTTGATTTAATGTGGTTACAGGGAATATCATTGCAAGTGGCAACAAATAGCTCTAATGGATTTTCTAGTGCCTTGTTTTCATCATCTCTAATAGGTTCTCATCTGTGCTGGTCGGAACCGTTGGGCGCCCGTGCGTCCTACCCCAAGATTTCATCAGCTCTATATTTTATGGCCCTACAGTAAAAGTAATTGCAGGTTTTATAATGTCTGTACCGCTCCGACTGAAAGCAATCCATTTAGAGACTTCCGGAAACTGGAGGGGTTTCAGTTACAAACACAGGAGCTGACATGGCTCCGCTCTCGCCGCGGGCAGGATACCAGCCGCTTTCTAACGAGGGCGATTCCCGAGATGTAMCCTTCCTTCTCGCTCCCTTTGTAGTAATGCCGAAAACAGCCGAAACCGTGGAGCAAGAGGGACACGAGCTGAAAGGATCGGGCCCCTTTCCAGCTCTTCTCATCACTGCAGAGCAGGAGCAGGGGAGCGGGGGCCGCTGCGGGCTGCAGCGGGGTCAGCGAGCAGGGGAGCGCGCCCGCGCCCTCCCTTCCCGCAGCGGCGCCCGCGGCTGCAGCGCGCGGCTGGCAAAACCCAGCGATCGATTGTGACTCGCACGCTGACCTCAAATTAGCTTTCGGAAGCTGCGCGACGGACATTGACAGTCTCGCCGTAGGAAAGCAGGAGCCAAAGCAATCAGAGAAAAACAAAATCACATTTTTACTGTGTGCGCGCGTTGAATGACGGAGCAATTACACCGTCCGCCTAGAGCTCCGAGGCTCTGCCAGAGGATCGCACCTACCCGGCTCGCTGCAGGGCTGCCTCCGCACCATGGAAACAGCCAGCCCTGCGGCAGGAATTTGGCCCAAAGATCGGGGGAAGGTAACAGGGGAGTGGGGCATTTTCCAAAGCACAAATGCCCTCTGGGTTCCCGCTCTGCCACTTGCGCCTCCTAAGATCGGGAATAGTGCAGCGTGGATGTTGGCAGTGTCTTYTTGCTGTATATGATAAACTGAGTAATCCAGTTATTATCAGAATAATTAATCTTGCTTGACACTGCAGGCAAAAAAATCCAATGTGCCGGATTCCACAGACATGACACCACTTTGGGATATTTTGTTATCTTTTCAATGTGTAATTAATAAGGAGAGTAGGGAATCCAGGAGAATCAGTCAGCATTGAAATAAGCAACCCCCAGAAAGYTAAGATGTCTGGAGCTGAGCTGAGAGTCTCCCAGCTATTTCAAAGACAGCACCAACTGAAAGGAGAGTCCCCAGCTGGGACACCATCAAGATCCAGTTGCAGCTGGCAGAGACACAGATGCCAGTTGCTAAATGATCTGAGAAATTTTTTTTTCATAACACRAATTATATGCTCTTATTGATGAATCTAATTTTAAAACACTACTAATTTCATAGTATAGTCTTTGATTGGACAGCTGTGAATGTATGAGCTCCTGGAGAGGGAAGGGGAGCCAGTCTAGACTCTTGGCACCTTCAGACTCACAGAGTACCCTGAAACCCCTGCCCTGCTAAGCRGGAGGAAAAGCCTGGGTAGGCGATTGCAGAATCCCTGCGCCACTCCAGCCATTTGTATCACAACAGTTACAAAACTACAAACTCTCCTTGACCTGGAAGTTGAACATCCTTTCCAAATATTCCCCAAATAAAATTTATACCTGAACACTGTATTTCTTGTCATGAGAATAATTACATCCCCCCACTTCATCTTCTCACGTCCCCTTTTTTTCCCAGGTTAATACACTTTCTAACACTCTGCAAGTGACCATAGGAAGTAGGTTGCATGCTTGGTTCAGGTTGCTGCTTGGAAAATTAGCAGCAATYTTCAGCTTGCACACATTCCCACGGAGACCTGCCTCCCTGCTTTGAGCTTTTGCTTGGCCTGAAAACCACTGAGTTTCTTCCACGCTCTCCTGTGGCTCCAACGCTGTAGTCAGCAGGGAAGTCACCGACTCATACCTTGCTGATTGATAGCAATACTTTAATTCCTATTTTCAAAAAGAACTGCTTCACTGAGTGAGGAGCTGCTAAATTACATCTTCATTTTGCAACCCACCCCCCAGCCGAATGTTCCATAGAGCTGTTCTATGTCGGTTCAAACTGTTCATGAGGAACTGGGGTGCTGTTACTTAGGTGTGATATGTTGCTTTGAGGGATGAACTCCCAACCATCACTGAATCAATTCCCTAACAAACATGTAATTCCTGCTCATCATCTTGATGAGCAAAAATATTCTGATCCTGCAGCTTTTGCAGCTGAAAGATAGAGGAAACAAGCACAAATGCAAATCCAGAAAGTAAACAGGGAATATAAAACAGGTGCTTCAGAGCACCAGTTCACATTCAGTCTCCTGGAATATACAGCCAACATGTGAAAAAAAATGGTGATTCCTTTGTAAGTCAAGTAGTGGCATCAATAGCAAGGTAAGAGCGATGGGAGCGTCTCCAGGAGGAGCGCGGCTAACGCTAGATGCAGAAATGTGTCAGGCATTTTCTCACAGAGCAGGAAAGATGTTAAAAACAATGCATTTCTGAGCGGGCTGGCATACTGTCGTCCAGGGTTCTGCTTAAAAGCTTTGTTGCTGCAAAGCAGTGCAATTTGCCTACAGCAGTGGTAGCCATGTACCAAACCAAAGCCAATGTGGCACAGGAGTGGGGCCCGGCCAGCCAGGCTCCTGCAAGCCTGGCTCCTGCAAGCCTGGCTCCTGCAAGCCTGGCTCACGTGTGCAGAATTCCCGGGAATCTGGAGGGGCGTGTGGGGCCAGAACTGGCCAGGCTGCCCCTCAAGGAAAAGCCAACCCGTGGGACCGATACTCCCAGACTTTAACTGAGCGGCTTTATAGAGCAGCAGGGTCTGGTCCTGCGAACATCTAAGAGGAGGCGGGAGGAGGACTGTAAAGGAGCAAGTGGCAGCAACAGGGGAAATTTTGTCTGCAAGGAAGCTCTTTGTGTTCTCAGATCAATGCGAAAGAGAATGATACTGTGAAGAGATGTRAAAAATGACATATTTGAGCACTTCCTCTCACTGATTAACCTAAACTCAAATTCATTATTTTTGTGTTTTTCATTAATGGCAGATCACAATACACTGCACTTTGTCCTATGTCAACATGTCACTGTCCTCGTCAGCTTTGACAGTCATCCCTCATGCACACCCAGGTATTACCAGTAAGAGATGTGCTTCTATGAGCTCACAGATACTTCTAGGCGTCCAAAACACGTTGTACAACCAACTAAGCCTTTCCCCTCTGCTCTTTYGCTTCTTTTGCTCACCTCCCTCCCAGCTGTGTGTGCAATGCCCCCTTTCACATCCTTTTTATTCTTTCTCTTTTGACCAGCTCCATTCAGATTTTATGGTTCGAYTGAAATGCATTCAAATTCCAAGATATTGCTGACAGCCATTTAAAGACACAAKTGCCTTTGCAGTTTGAAAAGCACTCCTCTACCTGCTAACCGTGCTGGCTGCTGCTTTCCTTGCCTTGGCTCCGTGTGCTGGCTGACCTGACCCAACAGGCAGGCAAGTAAGCCTGTAAAAACACACAAGCAGAGGAGAGGCCAGCTGGCCACGGTGGCATCGGCTGCCCAGGGAAGGACTGATGTGTCTGAGGGGGCTTCACACCACAGCAGACCACAGCCGGCCACCCTCCTGCCATGCCCTGGTCCCTCGCCCCTCAGGTGGCGGGCTGCCCTTGCCTAGGCTGCTGAGAGCAGCAGACTCAGTTCACTGGCAGACATGCCCAGCATACACAGCTCTTTAGGAAAATGCATTATAAAGTGCTGCAGAGCGGCTGAATTTACGGCATATGCAGAGGGCTGTACTTGGCTCCCAGCCAGGGAATGGCAGCCCGTGTGGAAAGGGTAGGTGTAGTGTCTTGCACCTCCTGATGGACCGGGCTATGGTCCTCCGAAACGTGGCTCAACTCCACCTGTTACACATAATCCCATTTTCTTGGAGGTTTTCCACAGATAGTTTATTGTAGTGGTTTTGTCATTCTCTGTGGGGTTTTAGACTACCTTTAATTTGTTAATTTCCTTTCATTTATTCAGTTCCTTATTATGAGCTGTTTTATTTAAATGCTTCTCCAATGCCTACTTTTCCTTATCACACCTTTCCTGTTCCCTATCCTTCCCTTTTAATGCTGATTTTGGTGGGGGGCAAGGGAAGGGAAGGGGAGTTACTATTTTGCTCTCTTTCTCCATTCTTTTTCTTGACTCTGAGAAATGACACAAATCTCCTCAACCCCAATGTAATATCATCTTCCACTGCAGTATTTTCTGTACTTGTGATATTTATTTATGAGGGATGCTTCCCATTTGCTTCAATCTGAAGATTCAAAAATCATTGCGTTTGCTTTCCAGATGCTATATCTTCTTATCTTCCAGTGATTTGACAATGCAAATAGATGCAATAGCTGTAAATGACAATCTTAATAGGTACATAAAATATAATTAAAGTCAGCACGCTTATATCAGGTATAGCCCCGCACAGCAGGACTGACAGGGACTTTTTGTTTTGTTTCTCTTTCAGTCCTGACCTGAGCAATGCTTTTGTGTTTTACCTTGCTGGAGTTTGGCAAAGRAGAACAGAGAAGAGGAACGACAAGACGACCACACCTGAACATCCATCATCTTCYTCCAGAAATAACAAGCACCTCAGATGAGGACATGGAAGTCAATGGAAACCTGCCTGCTAGCATTAGAGCCTTAATTGCTTCCTTTCAACCTGAGAAAAAGGAAATGAAGTTTCTTGCTCTATGTACCAAATCATAGGCCTGAGACACTCTCRTGCCCCACCATGAAGCAGTCTACTAATGGGGCTGCCAGGGAAGCAGAGGCCCGATGGGAGCACGTTATCCAAGGGGAAAAATGGACCTTATCCTCATCAGAAAGGATCATGAAAAGCAAGTTAAGATTTGCTAAGTCCCAATTTCATTCATTCTGAAAACACACTTTTCAAAATGTTTGTTTCTGTTTGACTCCTGTGTACAGTGTAAAGTGTGGGATGGGAGCCGGGGTCATCTCTAAGGAGCTTTTTTTGCAAACTAGAAATCCTGCCTTTTTGCCTGTGACAGTCGCACATCAAACCAACCATTAATGGCCACAGCGTTATGTTTGTTTGCTGTGCTCCTTCTTCTGTCGCTAGCTGAGATGCTGTGTTGTGCCGCTGGGTTTGGAGCAGGGCTACCCTGTGGGGTTTTTGTGCACACAGTTTGTAGCCGCAATAAGGTCGGTACTGCGGTAGTGCCCMAGGTTCTCACCAAGAAATCCCAGTGAATGACGTGACACAACTGTGCTCAGTCACACGTTTTTTTCAAGCCCAGTTCTATCTGAGGGACACAAGAGCACGTATTTGAGGGACACAAGCAGCAAAAAGTCCCTTCCGAAAATAGCCCCTCCTGGTAACTTATTCAAGTTAGTRGTTGCAAAGAACAGCTCCTAGATAAATGAGATGCTTACATCTGCACCCAGAAAACCTAAATATTTCAGCAACAAAACCGTTTGCCTTTACTACAGGAGTGGTATGGGACCTGCTGTTTCAGTAATGCTCTGCTGGGACACATAAAACCCATAGAAAGAAAGCATACAGAGGCCTGGCAGCCGTCCATTCATCCATCTGTCCGAGGGCAGCTGGGAAACTACCCCAATCCATGCTCAGACTTGGAGATGCTCTCTCTGTGCTCTGCCAGCATATGAGAACTCTTCCATGACCAATGTTTTGATAAACCCCAGTTTGCAATGAAAGCCTTAAATCATCTCTCATTAACAATTAAAATAAAAGCTCTAATTTTTTACAGCTGCCTCAATCAGCTCTGCTCTTAGGCTGCAGTCTTCTGAAATGCTGAGATCACAGATCATTAGTGTCGTTCCTGGATCAYCTCATCAACCCATCATCATATCCAGCACCATCCTTTTTTACCAGGAGTTTCCAAACTGTTTCATTACAGTCCTGTCAGTAACTCACAACTTCATGGAAAACAGACAGAGTAGGATATATTCTAAAATATATGTATATGGTACATACTAATCTCTTGTCGGCAGGAAAAAGCAGAATATAAGGCAAAGACATCTAAGCTTGGAACTAAAGTAAATTGAGATTTTGTTGTTGTTGTTTTCCTGCAGACGTTCCTAATTTGACCTCCTAATTATTTAAGACCAAAAAAAAAAAGAAAGAAAGAAAATGGAAAAAAATTTAAAAAGGGATCTGGGAGTGAAGGGACAAGAGTAAGAAGTCCCTTCACTTACATAGTTACCATGATCTAATATTCCCCCCTTGTTCCAACACAATACTGTTCTCTGCTGATGACATTGGGGCTTAGGAAGTCTCTGAGAAGGTGGTTTCAATTCAAGGGCAAGGCAGACCAGAGACCACTTAGTTCCTGAGACAAGGTTTACTGTTTATTGTGCTTGTAGGCAAGCCAGAAACTATAACAAAAACACTTAGGAAATCAGGTCTCCTTGGATACAGATCATCAATAATACTCTAGACAAAGTTGAAAATAGTTCAGAACAGGCTGTCCTCACCAGCATCTATTGTAATGTTTTAGTGTAGTTATTGGGTATCTCATTTGTGGCAATGTCTTGCAAGAGTAATAGATATTTGCCCAGGGAACACTTCACCTACCATTTATTCTGTTATCCAGCTAGTAGCAGCAACAATCATTTAAGATCAACTAAGCAATGATATGTAGCTAAGGATGAGTACCTACTGTATGACTATGGTGAACGAGGATCTTCCATGTGGGTACTTAAGAATAACAAATGCCCAGGTGCCCAACGTTATGGCCTTTGAGCAATAACAGTGACAGCAAAGTCACCACAGGACATCCTCCTTTCTCATCCTGCAGATAAAAATGATATCACAAATACAGCCTACTCTAAGAAGAAGTGAACCAGAAGGGGAATGCCAGAAGTGGGATGGGTTGTGTGGGGGAAAGAAGAGAGGTGGGGATTAGGACTTTGCAGAAACAAAATAAAGACTGATTTTGAGGGACTGACTCCTGATATGTGCTGCTGTTTCTGTGTTCTTCTGTATTTTACATTTACCAAAAATGTCAGAAGTGCAAAACAGATTTTGTTTCCTGCTCATGTATTATGGAAGAAGCAAAGCAAACTTATCTATCTATCCAGYAGCTGATGCTTTGCCTCCCTTCTCACCTAGACTTGGTATGTCTGCTTCTCCTGCACTTACAAGGAACTGTGAGCTGTGTCATCCCCAGGAAATATAACAAACTTTAAATTGCAGGAAYAAGAAGGCTTATTGAGCATTTGGGAAATGTTCTGAACAACAGAGCCCATCTCCTGTGGCGAAACATTACAGCAGAGATGGACGCAGTAGTGATGGAAACTATTGTCAGAGGGATATTGAAAAAAGCATGTGGCTGTAGAGCCAAATACGACTCTTTCTGTGGCTGGAGGAGATGAATGCCGGGACATGCTGGACAAGAACTACAGTGTGCTGGATGTGCTGGCATTACTGTAAACTTAACAGCAACAAGAAGCAGGTTGTATGCAGCAAAAGGAGGGCAAAATACATCTGAAATAATTAAGTTGTTAAATGCATGTTCAATGTTGTTGAGTACCTGCTAGGCATTAAGAAAGAGCAACACAATTCYTGTGCTCAATACCACACAATTACTTTTCAGACCTTTTATCACAGAGAACCTCAAAGAAATTTGAAAGTGAAACAACATCTGTATATAAATCATCTGCATGGTGAGTCATGGAAGATGTTGGACTGAGCAGAGCAACTTTGCTTGCTAGCAAAGGAGGGAGGCATATCAGCATTATCTGTGCAGGGGACTCAGACAGAGTAACATACTCACTTGTATTGGAATTAGCAAGGGCACTGGGATAATGTTCAGGCAGTGACTGGATTTCTGTACCCTTATAAATGGCTAATAATGGGTGCTGAGATTCATCTAGCTAGTAAACCTGCTGTAATTAAACTCAAGACTTTGCTGACATTTGATTTCTTGGTCCCGAGTTTCTCATGTCTGGCATTTAGCAACACCAGTCGAATCAGCATGGCTTAATATACTTAAGGCTGTTAACTATTATGTTTAAAGATGGCAACACCTTCATCAAACAAACACTTCCATTTGCTGTAAAGGGGGCAAGCCACCTCCCCTGCAAACAGCCGTGTGGATCCCCCTTGGGGGTAGCACGTCCTCCTTTGCTGCTGACTGGGGCAGGAGAGGTGTTCATTGGAGTTTTACTGTTCAGAAAGGAGTGTGGTTGGAGGAGTGCTTCTTCTTAGAGGGAGGATTAGGTGCATTTTCCTCGCTAATGACAGCCAACAGAAATACAGGTCTTAAAGATACCATGAAGAACCTGTTGCCCAAGTTGACTCTTGTCCCTGCAAGCCAAGTGGTGCTGACCTAGCTTTAAAAAGGATCTCTGAGAAACATCTGAGCATCTCTGCCATTCCCCTTCCTCTCCAAAGAAACAGGAAGGGAGACGGGGTTGCATCAGGGTGACTCACGTTCCCTCCCCAGCCAGCCCCAGCTTGGCTGAGCAGTGTGCTGAGGGCAACCAGGAGTGGAGCCTCTGCRTATTTCTCACGTGCCTGGAGGAGCGGGAGCGACTGTTGAGTGCAGGACTGCATGCAGGACCCCACCTTGGTCTCCTGGGCAATGCAGAGCCAGATTGGCTCTGGACTCCTATGGAAAAAGGGGGCAAATTCTCTCATGCAGACTCCTCCACCTGCAGCCAGAGACCCAGTCCTGGTCCCCAGCAGGAGACAACCCCAGAGCCAAGTAGTGTGTCGCTCTGGGCAGGCTGAGCCACRTGAAATTCGTCTGTGCCATTTCCTCCTGCTTGTCATCAGATCTCTAGCCCACAGTCAAACCGAAACCCTAAGGGTTACAGGTGAGGAGGCAAAACGCGYGTTCGTTCTCCCTTTGCATCCCTCCGTCTTCCCACCTCCATCTGCATCAATCCAAAGGTGCAGAATCACAGAATGAGGAACAAAAGTCAGGAATATGGAAAAAGCCTGTCATCAAATGAGGCCACTCATGCTGTCAGGAGTTAGCAGGGTGATTAGGCACCCTTTGCACAGAGCCACAGAAACATTAGGATTACTCACAGCAGCTCCGTCTATAACAGGGCRCATCAGTTACACTCCCGCAGCAACCTGTGGAAGGAGGAGAGTCAAATCTGCYCTTAGCCTAATAAGGAGTTGGTGGGAGAGCTGCAGGTACCCAGGCTTGCCCGTCACACGCCGTGGGGAGGGCAGGCCAGGGCCTCGCGTGTCCCTGCTCACCCGAGGAGGGCAGGGAGGGAGGTTTCACCTGGCTGTTTTTCTGGGCACCTCTGGCTCCGGGGTCACCCTTAGGGTAATCAACATGAGGGAGAACTGGAGGCACAAAATCGACAGCAGCAGCTCACCAGTGATTGYATTGCACCTAGGAGGAATACAGCTTATACTTCGCTTTAACTCGTCGGTGACCCACCAGCAATCTGTTCAAATAAAGACAGAGAAATGGGAGAGATTGCCTTAAGCACATCCTCATCCAGAGCTCTTGGCAGGAGCAAGGGCTGGATTGCCTTTCCATGCTTGTAACTCAAGGCAGTATCTGTGAGTTTTACCAATGAAATGAAACATGTAGGCTGAAATTATATGCCTCCAAAGCTATTGGAGACCTATTTTTTTTTTTTTTTCAAAAGGTGATGGCATTCCTTAATGGCATTCCTTAATGAGTGGACTTCTTGTGTGTAAAGCTTGGAAAACAGTTGTGTGCGGCCCACCTTATTATGGTGGTTTCAAATGAGTAAATTGTCCTTCCTCCCTGGCAGATGTGAAGGAGCTAGGGACAGCTAATGGCACAGGCTTAAAGCAGGGCGAGACGGGTCCCCTCCTGGCTGTGTCACCGTCACAGTTTCTTTTACTCGTCAGTCTCAGCACTCAGGTAAATACAGTGTTCAGGTACATGCTGCATGTTTCAGTACATGCTCCAGAACAAGCAATTGAGGATGTGCCTAAATGCTTTCCAGAACAGAGGTGATTTTCYAGCTCATTCCCACCTCACAGGAAATTCCAAGAATTCCAAATTGTAAATCCTTGATTTTGTGTGAAATTCAAATAAATTGCTGGTCCACTTCAGATTCACAGAAACATTTCACTTCAGTCTCAAATTATTTTTTATTCTCTATTGTAACGAAAAAAATATAAAGATAAATATAAAAAAAACCAAATATGCTGCATCTTAATTATTCTGAAATTAAACATTTTTTCCCTGAAAACATGGCTGAAATCATTTTGTTCTGTTAAATTCAAAATAGCACTTCTAATTGTGTTTATCCAGTTGAGGACTTTGTATGCCCTTTACATCAATTACACCAATTTCATTAGGACCGCTTTCCTAATGCTTTCAATACAGATTTTTTTGTAGAATTTCTATCTAAAAATCCTTTACTTACATTGAAAAATAGTAGCACGTAGCTTAATTTTGTTGCTACTTGCTATTAGAAACCATTATCTTCATGAAAAAAGCTCTTTTATTTTGTGTGCAGGAATAATCTGTATGAATAATCTCATAGAAAATTATGAAGACGCTTCATTTTCTGTTTTTCTCCCTCGAGTGAAAGCTCGAGCTTTCCAAATTCATAACAGGAACACGGAGATCAGCCCAAACTGTTTGCAACAATCCATCGGTACGTCTGGTGYTACCACACTCCCTGGTTTAGGCAAAGCAATGTTTAATTGCCCAAACAAGAAAAACAAATGCTTCCCCAAGGCAAAAATTCCRTGAGCTGTTTGGATGTTTTCAATGAAGTTAACAGGCACTTCTGCCAGTATTTGGAAGTCTTAGACTGTATTTTTTGAAGGGACCAAAGAAATGTAGAGACAGTTTGAACAGGATTTTACACCTTAATTTCAACATACTTAAGTATATTTCAGACTAAAATATCATTTGTTTTATGCCATTTTTCATAAATAAATTAAGAAAATTTGGTGAATGTAAGCACTAGTTATTCTCAAAATAAAATAAATCCTAAATTATATCAGTACTACTCATGGAATGAAAAAAGACTGTGGATATCTTTCTCAAAAGAGTGATAGGCCATGCTCCAAAGCACTTCTTTTTTATGTATTTGTCTTCATGCAATCAAGCTGTATATCAAAMTGTATGAGGAAACACTAAGTAGACCCTTATGGAAATTTTGGTGTTCAGTGCAGGGATATAATCCACACAGAATCCAAACACAAGGAAGARCAGAGTGTTGAAARTCAACTTTYTCTTTTCTTTTTTTTTTTAGTACCAATGTCATTAACTGTCTTCATGCTGTAGTGTAGTTGAACACAACACTACAAGACTGTCAAGGGGAGGGCTAATATTTATCTTTCTTGCACAGGTGAAAAACCTTAAACCAGCACTTCYACTCTTCCACTGCCCGATAATAAGAAAAAATACACCCCTCCATTTTTTTTCCTCAAAATGTTAGTAAAAATATCTTCTTTTTTAATTCTTGGCATGATAAAACCAGTGACAAGCTGGAACTCGGATTCCAAAGGTATTAAATTCTTGTTGAGGTTTCAGTGTTGCTATTAGGATCAATAAATCAAAGACATACCAGTGCCTCACAATAAAATTCCCGTATTTTTTTCYCTGGCTGTTTCCCCTGAGGGGGAGCATTCCAGGAAGGATGTTGTTCTTTATGTAGAAATATGATACTTTGAACCTGGAAGGAAGGGATAATGGACTGGGACAGGTTTGGGAATCTCAAGAGCTGGTATTTTTCCTGTCATATTCCAGATGATGTATAAGCCCTCTGGTACACRTGATTCTGGTGTGCACAGGGTGCTGAATAGATCAAGTCAAAACATGAGGCATATACACAGAATTTTTTTGATCACTTATATGTTATTTTAAATGCAACAGAGAATTTTGTTCAAAACCCAGGATGTTRCTGTGGAAGTTCAGACCATGATCAGAAAATAAATGGAGAGTACTAATCTATCTTCCCGATCCGCATAGTGTCTGACAGAATTCACAGTAAATGGAGTTAGARTGAATCTCCGTTTCCTTAGCACTTTTGAATTATTTCAGCTCATCRGTTGTATTAAAGACCCAAGGTTTTAAAGTTCGAATTCTAGCAAGTTAAGAATTAATGTTCAGYGACATATTCTCCTCGATGGTTTTGTTTTCTGCAATGCAACTGGCTGTGGAGATATTCTAAGAGCTTGGGAATGGCTGCATCCTAGACCTGTTGGGAGCTGCTTGCAGGCGGCTGTCTCCAGCAGAACCAAGGCACAAACCTCTCAGCCCTTCCCCACTGCCAGATTATTTTACGTGCCTGAACTGTGAGCTGAGGAAGGGACTTTGCTTCTGGATGTGTAGATGGATAACCCCAGAAACATCTGATAAGTTACCTGAGTCTTTGTTTGGGAGATGCCACTGAGCAACCCCTTCCATCAGCATTAATCAACATTCCTTTAAATTTCCTGGGTTTAAACCTGCAAACGTGGAAACTACATTATCTTTCTCAACTAGAGTACAAACTTCTCAAATGTATGCAAGCAACTAAGATTCCTTAATAAGGGCCATTTTTGACAGAAATGTTTTCAGACGGGTTTTGTTTTTCAACAAAAACAAAATATGAAGTCAAAAATTGAGCTCATCATCATTCATATCTAGTCCCTGCTTTTGGATGGATTCAACTTGAAGGAGCAAACAGTCTTCAGAAATCTGAGTAGAATTTAGAGGGTGAGACACTGTTCCTCTTAAAGTCAAGAAAATATTCATGCAGAACTTTTAAGTTCTGAACTCATAATAAACAACCTGAATATCCTAAAACAGACTAACTCTGAATGTTAGGGTATCCCATTATTGGTTACTAACTATAAATTAGCAGCATTATCCATATGGCATTGTATTTTCCATAAAAGATTGGTATATTTGGAAAAAAAAATGTTTACTTTGAAATAATTTTGATCAAAAGATCCTATTTTTTAACACCACAAATATTCAAAAGTGCAAAGTGTTTTTTAAGTAATCACAAACCTCTAGAGCCTCACAAATATTAGATAAACTGATCATGTACCACAATGTTCAAAACCAAAATATTTTGCTCATAATTTTCCTGTTTTAAAGCATCAGGCAGGCAATCCAAATGAAGAAAATCAATCCTATTCAATCTGCATGGCCCATTAAGTAACCTCAATAGATAAGCAAACAATTGAAAAACAGAAAGTAAAGCCTAATAATATGAACCAAACATAGTTAATATTTGAATAATTAAGTCTAATTTACTTGACTTTTATGCTCTTACTGTAATTAACTGTAAGTTTTAGCTTTTGATTAGAGATGGTTTATACCACATAATTTGGAGCTTTCCAAATATGAGCTTTTCATATTTATTTATTTTCTCACATTTAGAAAGCTCATTTTAGAGCTTTCTAAATATATAAAATTCTGGATTCTGAATTTTAAGAACCTTTTGCAAAATTCAGAATCTGGTCCAAACTGTGGTTCAGAACATAAGCTTACAGAGTCTGCAAGTATGCAGACCTAGAGCTCATGTTTTGGACTATGATTTATAAGGAATTAGGAAAGGGYAAGTGAAAAGATTTTCTCTCAACCAGTTGCATAAGGTTTCCCACCACAGTTTGCAGGTTTTTAAGGGCAAATCCACTTAACCAATATAGCATATATTTTCAAAGGAATTTTCAAAGGATAAAAAAAGACAGAATTGTTGTGTCATGAGCAGGATGTTGAGCAAGGATGTTTTATTGGTGGCAGTGGGATACACCTGTCATAATATCTATTTGGTATTTACACTTAGACAGCAATAWAAAGGAAGGAGAGATGATTGTTGACTAGAAGATGAAGCCCATTTTGGTATCTGAATGCTAAGTGCTCATCCATGGAGGAGAATACAGGTTACAGGCTTCATGGAAAGAACTTATGACAAAGAACAGCTCTTCTGTGTTATCTCAGTCTGAATAAGCACAATCATCACAGTAAACCAATATTATATCCCATTGTAATTGCTGCTATGGTCAGGCCCAAGGAAATAGTGCGAATTACCTGAGTTACCTTTTAAAGAATTCTTGTTTTGCAGAGTTCCAGCATGTTCTGCATCACCTTTGTTCAGCATTTCATCTGCCAAAGGCCCAAATCATTTGGAAATCATGTCTACAGGTCAGCTTCACTCTCATGCAACAGAAGCACACAAATAGACAGTGTGCTTCCAAGTCATAMCAACAAAGTTAAACACCATCACTGGCTGCCTGATCCTCCTGTGGCTCATGTCCTAATTGCATGCTCAATAGGAAAGCATTCAAGTCAATAATTTTGCAGTTGTGAGCCCCAGGCAGACGCGGGCAGCTGAGGCTCGGGGAGCTGTGCTGTGCCAGAACTACCTTTCCTTTGTAGTTGTGTCTTGGCTCGAGTGAATCGAACTACAGATCAGCACAGCTGAGGAGTGCCTATGTACAGGATAAGCGTAGGCGAGGTGAGAGGGAGGACCAAGAGGTCAGTCCCAGCCCCACCGGTATCCCTTGGCTGGTGGTGGATGCGGGAGCATGATGRAGAGGCTACGGTCCCCACGCTGCTGTCATTGCAAGGCACTCACAGAGCATCCGAGCCAGGAGCTCTTCTGTCGAGGACAGCGTGAGTCAGGCTGCTGCTGCTGCTGCAGGAACACACTGTGTTTACAGCTATGGGAAGGGAATTGCTAGAGCAATTAAAACCATTTGTTATTTCATAATACAAGCCRTGCTGAGAGTGGCTGCTGGCTGCATTTCAGTCTCAGGTACCAACAAATAGACAAACAAACAATTAAAAAAATGCAGGATCTCATTTTGCAGAGGATTGTTTGTCTTTCATTTAACGACCTTAAATCCCAGATGCTGTTGTCCCTGGTGAGAATTCAGGGCATGTTGCTGTTCCAGAGGAGCTCCCGGTGCAGACCCTGCCAGGAGGAGGTGGTGGCAGGACCAAGACTGAGGACGCGCTTACTGAGCTACACACTGATAATGCTCAGGCATCATCTCCATAGTTTTCACTAGTGAAGAGGTTTACAATAATGATATCTTGGTTAAATCCTGATGGGCCCAGGAAGGGGAGAACTGTTTTGAGTCTTTTTTTTTTGTTTTTAATTTTCTAGACATCTTTGTCTGATATTCTTGCTTGGCAAAGACAAAGTCCACATACACTCCTCCCAATGATAAAAGAAGCACCTGTCAAGTCAGAAATAATTCCAACATGCAGATCCTTCACTGTTAATTTGTGTTTACAAGGAACTCCCCAAATAATTTGCAGAGAAGGAATAATAATCTCTCCCTCTTTCTCTCTCACACACATAAATGTATAGTTCTATGCAGTAATTTGGAAGGGCCTTATTAAATAATGTATGAGCTGCTCATGGGCATTTTGCAAGAGGAAAAAGTGAAATCCACAATGTGGATAATATCCCTTTGAGTTGTTTGTTCAGTTCTATTGTTTACTCTCTRTTTACAGAAGCAAAGCGATCTTCCCAAGGACCTTCCAAGGCTTCCTAGATTGTATAAACAGGAATAGGATATTCTTTAGGATAGAGAGATTTATAGAATGTAGGCACTTCATCCTTGTTGGCTTTTTGCATCCATAATTCTGAGTAAACAAATAAAACAGTTTTTGTTGTTGTTTTAAAGTAACTGATAACGGTTTGCACACATACTAATGGTCAACGTTTCCCAGTTACTGAAGCTTGTGAAGGATTCTCCATCACCGGAAACATTTAACTCAGAATTGGATCCTGTTTTTTTTTCCAAAAGACKCATTTTCATTCAAATGGGTATTAATTCAAGGGAGTCTTAATACATGTTTTATTGTGGAAAATCTGAACAGATGATCAAAATAGCCTTCTGCTATGATTATCTGTATTATCATAACACTCACGAACCACCTTTATGAGGCAGGACTGTCTGTGTTACTATGGACACAGCAGCAGCAAAAGGAGGTCTGTGCTGGGTAATACTGAAAATGAGAAACAATAGAGAAGTAAAGGAATAAGAGCGAACTGAAGCACAGGTTAACACCAGCCCATAATTCCGAATCTGCAGATGGGTTTAGGACATGATTCTCTGTAAGTTCAACAAAGTTTCAGATAGCCCATGAATTCAATACATCAGTATTGGCCTTTTTTTTTCTGGAAAGAGAACAAATCAACTAAACCAACACAAAATAATAAATGTAAAGCTTTCCAATTAATATGGACAGGAAGGTAAATCTCATGGAGGTTTTTCTTTTTCTGTTTAGATTGGCTGTATCAGCTCAGCAAACATTCTGGACATGAGCAGAAGGAAAGGAGCTGCTCTTTTCAGTGCAAACCTTGCAGCCTGATACCCCAGCTAGATCAGAACTCACTTTCTAGGTAGGGCCTTGTCTKGACAAGACCTGCAGCATGTGCCAGTAGCCTTGAACAGATGTAACCATCAGTGAGGACATTCCATTGCAGCGAGTGGGGAGAGGTCATACAAGAGAGAACAGAGAAGACCCGTTTCTTTGTTCTTAGCAAGGAATTCATCTCAGTCTCGGTCTCCTTCTAAGACTTCAGCTGTGGTGGAGGATTGCTAATGACTACTATACCTGCATTTCTTATGCTGCAGTGTCAAGTAAATATTAAATTCCACAAACACCATGTTCCTATGCATCTGCAGAATATAGTTTATGTTAATGCCAAAGAAGATTAAACTGCATGTTAACATGTTCTCAGATGSAAATTATATAGCTGGATTTCAATTTAACTGCAAAAATATTGGATATGGCTATGGCTGAATTAAAAAACAAAAATTTCAAATGAAATACATCCTCCAGTATTATTTTTTATTTATAAATTATTATGCAACTATGAATCTTTGAAACTATTTTTAATTGATAAATTTTGCATAAGATCTGTATTAGATCTCTTTTCTAAAGATCTGCATTTGAAATTTGAATATAACTCTATAATACCGACCTATCTATAATAAATATTTAAGCAGACATACATTACAAACATCTTCAGGAATTAAATATCCCGGAATTAAATATCTCCAGGAATTAAATATAAATTAATGGTAATGACAAGGACACAGCTCAAGAGATGTAGTTGGGAATCTCTTCTCAATAAATTAAAAACATTGGGCAGAAGGAAGATTGTGATGGGCATGCATCATATAGAACCTCTTTGCAGCTTGAACTGCAAGTGATTTAGGAAAGAGGTTAGCGGCATTATTGCCCGTGCTTGGTTATTTTACAGACTAGCAGGGCAGGTGTTGCACAGGTTGCCCTGCCAGCTGAGGCGAAGCTGGGAATTACACGGAGGTTTCCGGAGCGCAAGCGTCCAGCTCCCCAGCTGTTCAATGACAACTGGATGTGTTTGCTGCTGCACCTCTGAGTGCCTGGCGCTTGCTTCTCTCATATGTGAGAAACTGGGTTTGCTGAGTGCTGAGCACATTCTGAGGTTTACGTGTCTGACATTGCGGATGTGCTTGGGGAGAAGTTAACTTTGCAAAAGACACACTCGTAGCTTGTGTTCTGGGCTAGGAAATCATCTAGGGATCACTGCAGTCTCTCTGTTTTCTCTACAGATCTGACTTCTTTCTAAATGCTGCTGGAACCTTGCGGCCTTTTGTAGTTCTCAAAGCACAAACTCTCTTGATAATAAAAAGAAAAAGCAATTAATAAATTGCAAAAGAAATATTCCATCACAGGGAATATAATTCTACATGTACATTTTTAGAAAAAAAGGAACAGAAATCTGATCTTGACTGCGGTCATTTAAGTTAATGAGGCCATTTCCATACATAACATTCATTACTTGCTTCATATAGTTTGCTGGATTGGTGCCTACATCTAAAAGAAAGATTTAAATTGGAAGAAGGAGAGGGAAGAAAGAATAATRGAAAAAGAAATAGGGTGTATTCTTCCCTCAAACACTTTTTGCTTTCTTCAATTTCTTCTTCTCTTTTTCTTTTCCTCTTTTTATGTTTCCTGCTTTCCTCCCTGTAATCTTCAGTCCAATCCATTATTTTTTTAACTCCTATCTTTAAAATGTAGAGGTTTTTTTTTTTCTCCTTTCTTACACCCACCATTGCAATAGGAAAAAAGAAAAAGTACTTTTGCCTGAAATGGGCGTTTGCTGTGAAAAATATCTATGTACAAGTGAGAGCTTCCAACTGAACAGAACAGTTCCTTTCTCCCCAAGGGCTATTTGATTTTGGTTTTTTTGGAGAGCAGGGTGCTGCTTCTCCTGATTTTAGCTACGGAGAGCTAGTGCAGCCCAGGGGAAGGCTCAGGCCGCTGTTCAGTCTGGTGACTCCTTAATGAGCCGTCTATGAGGCATCACGTGTGCTGATGCTCAGTGCAGACCTAGAGGAGGTCAGGGAAGGCTCCTTTGCATGGGGCAGCCCAGCATGATCCTGGGCACCTGCTGGCAGCGGGGCAGCTTCCCTAGGGAGGATCCTCCCTATTTCCCGTGAGGATGGCCGGAGAGGAGGATGTAGCCTCGCAGCCCCATCCCAGGACACGCAGTATGTGATCTCATCAGGCACGTGGTGCCTTTCCTCTAACGGGAAGGGGAGTTGGCCCTAGGCCTCAGCACCAGCCTTCAACCCCTGAAAACCCTGATTTAATCTGCATTTGCTCTTTGTGATGACAGATAGTATGCAAACATCTCAACTTCCCTTGGCGACTATGATAGAACTGAAAGACCTGGCAACTAGTCCCACTGTATTTTAATTGATAAACCGAAGGTCTTTGTACAGAGATCATTGAAGTCATAAACATGAAACTGCACAGTACCATTTTTACAGTCWCCTTTTAGAGGGGCATTGGGCTAAGGGGGACATTTTATGACTCCTGGACTTCAGTCTGTTCTGTTTATCCCAGAAAGGTAAGAAGGGATCTGGTCATGGTCTGTAAATACCTCTGAAAGCGGAGGGCTTTTTAAACTAATGGAAAACGGGGGAGCAAGAGCCAACATCTGGTAACTGTGCTAACTGCATTCAGGAGAAAAGGCATACATTCCTAATGGTAAGGAAAGCTAACCAAATAACTTGCTTAAGGGTATGTTAGGTTCTTTGCCATGTGAAGTTTAGAGATCGAGCACGTGTACACTTCTGAGAGAAGTTAGACTCTCAGTGGAGGAAACAGTTGTTAAAATGTATGGCTTTTGTCAGACAAGATGGTCAGAATTAGTCCTTTCTGTCTTCAAAGCACTAGTATTCAATTCCAGTGGCACAAAAGGAGGAGTATTTAATTTGGAAGTTTTTCAGTAAAGTGTCTCTTTCTCACTCACTCTCTCAAAACATGCACCTTTGGGGAGAAATATGAGAGGGCCATGGTGTTCATACCAAAGTTTCACATTCATTAGGTGCAAATTGCAATTCTTTTGTTCTTAGGAAGAGTTAGATGTTGTTAAGAATCAAGACTTTTACCAGAATAGTCAAGAAAGGGACAAATAAATAAAAGATTAATTAKACAAGAGTCGTGAAAATACCTGATGCTGATGCACCTGATGCAAAAGTAGATCAAGTCAATAGTCAAGTATTCATTTTACCTGTCCTCTTACAAGAAAACTTGCTGRTTTTTGAGACAATTCAAAAATATTTCTGATATTAATCTCAGAGTTTCATCAATGAGTTCTACAGTTCTTGTGGAAATACCATTTCTGAGACATTTCAAACTCAGGATTGCTCTGAAAAGTCCTGAAATTAAATCACTTTTTTCATAGCATTTCATTGGAAATACACATATTTTCTTAATGCTAGGGAGGCGGGTCAGGATATAATGTAATTTTTCTCCAGGTTGCCATGACTGCATGTACTTCTACAGCTAACAGTGACATTGCCCTTGACTGCCCTGATATTTTAGGTTTGTGTACTGAATGCTTTACACAACAGCTTCTCATTCTCCCGGAAGAGTCAACTATGGGGTGCCTGACATGCAGCCAGACTATATTATATAGGTTATGGCAACCAGCTGATATTCCTGGATCATTATGAGAGATAATTCAGAAAAGGGATGTAATAAAATTTTAGTCAGGATAAAAAAAATGCTGAAGAAGAATTACCCCATGGCATAGAGATCTGTGAGCTGGCAACCAGGAGCATRTGGCCGATAAGCAAAATCTGTCTTGTCATGTACTGCTCCATCCGTCTTTGCTTCTCTATGTTCTGCCTCCTTTGGGGATGGGGTAAGAACGGTATGAACGCTGCGATGGGCAGGAAAGCTTTGYGTGAGTGCCCGCAGCCCGGCCACATCACAGCCTGCACTCCTGCAAGGCAAAGAGTTACACGGCACCCATTTCACTTGGTAAGATGCTCTTCCCACAGATGGATCCAGTGCAAAGTAGCGCGCAGATTCCCGCACACGAAATGCCTCCCATCAGGTTTCTTTGGAAGAGCACTCACCCAGCACACAGCTGGTGCACCCGGACACAATGGTGCTGCCAGCCCAGGACCATAGCGTGTTCCAGCCCGAGACAGAGTGCRTTTCATCGTGTGCATCTACAAATCATGGAAGCCACTGTCAGTCTCCCCCCAGCACCKCTGCACTGTGCCTCACTTTCACCATCCTGCAGGATGGAGGGCTGGTTATTCATATAGAATAATAGCTTTCAAATGAAGTAATGTGCTGACTCTCCTCCAAAATCAAGCTTGGAATTTAAAAGATTAGGAATAGTGCCAAGAAAACTACTCCAGGGTAAAACATCCCTGAATATTCAAGTTTAGGCAAGAGTCTTACTATAAACAAACAAAAGGGTGATATATTTTAAATTGCTCTTTGAAATTGTCAGTGGGAGATCCATTTTTTTCCCTGAAATCCTCCAAATATGAGGAAAACTTTTGCATTCATATTGCAAAGTGAACTTCCAAATATTATCCAGGGAACATTTCATAAAAACTCCTTGTGATATGTATTTGCTGTTGTACAAGTACTGAAATAACCAATGCAAGCTCCCTTCTGTATATACAACTTTGAAGTGGCCCTTGGGACCAAAGAGACTTGACAATGGGTAATGCAAAATTTCATCCTATCTTTTCTGGATTGCCTTTAAACAAACCATTTCTCTGTCCACCAAAGCTGAGCTCTCACTTTCTGGGAAAAAATATTTCACAATAAGGGTGTATTCAGTGACACTCWTCTCTCAGCCTCAGTTCCCATAGGAAGGATTTAGGGTACAATTATTTCACACCAATAGCTCCCTCAGAATCTCTTTGAACAAGTCTACCATGGAGAGGACTCCTGACYGGCCCACCAAGGAGGTTCTCAAGCACACCGTGCTAAAGGGACTGAAATGSAAACTGTGCTGCTACTGGAAATTCAACAGCTTCTTTATCCATTTTACAACATCATTTTCTCTAAATGTGTGTGTCAAACAATACCTTGACTGATTTTCAGTTCAGCCTTCCTATCCTCTTTTTTTTGCACTCATGAAATGGTGAGAAGAAATGCAGAGGTACTTGTACACTCACAACGATCTGCAATCAGTATGCGATTGCTTTGGAAATASAGACATTGGAGAGATACTTCTAGTTCTAACTGACCCACAGTGCTTCCCCTGTGGGTACCCGCAAATAACAAGCACGTGAAACAATGCTGCAGACTGAAAACATCACCTCCTTGTCAGAGAAAGATTATCTAAAGGGTGCCAAAAGATCAAGCTTCAGCTTGTGTTCTAATAAGGTTAAAATGATTTGTAAATTCTAGGCTGCTGAACTTGACAATTATGATTCATAGTTCAGCTATAGTATATGGTTTCTTCTCAGATAAAGAATGCTGTAACTATTTCACCTTGTCCTGAGATTACTCAGACATTTGTACAGTATAAACAATAACTTCAATAACATTTTTTAGTCTCACCTCTTAAAAGAAATGAAGACAATATTCTCAAACCTYACTGCATTAGAATTAGGATCAAAAACTTAAATTATAAAATAACTATCCCAATCCTGAAATAGTTTGCATATTCCACTGTATGCATGTAGGCTGTTCCACCGCAGTCAACAAGACTGCTCATGCATCAAGCACATATAYCTGCATTTTGTAGGATAAGGAGGCCCCAGTAATTTGATTTCCGAAGATGATTAATGCATGTAACACTCGCTGACTCCAACACCTCTTCTTTWAGCATCCCTAAGTATCGGACTGTCGATGTAGGTGCTGATATGAAAATCTGAAAAACCTTGAACAAAAATTTTAAGTTAAAGATGGAACTTTGCATTAAAATTACTCTGCAACAGATTGCTAAACAGTCCTGGAAAGGCAGCGTTTTGTACTAAGAAAACAAATGTTTCTCCATACTTTTTATTTTCCTTGCTTAGTACACATTAAAAATTAGTGATGGGGAATTATCTCCCACTTCATCACAGTGTCTCATTTGAGAGCTATCTCCTGCTGTTAGTAAACTCACAGGTCAGTAATAACATCTAACTGCTGTCTTTTCCAAAGAAGAAGTGTAGGCATTCTCTGAATTATTGCATTCAGTCAGGTACACTCAATCAACAGAGATGCAGTAACTTAATATAAGGAATTTAAGACCAGAAATCCACATTTACTGCTCATACGGTATAGTCGAAGAGATTCTGACTTTGTCTTCCTGTTTAGTATGAGGGAAAGGAATTCATTTCCACTGGAAAAGGGAGACATTTTCTCCTCATATACATTAATATTTACCTCAAATGTGARTATAGCAACATCTGTGTGTGCACATGTGTGTGTGTACACGTGTGTGTGCAATGAAACTACAGGACCATCAGCAGAACGATGATGTGATCCAGGCTCACAGATGATAAAACACGAGCACTTTGCTGCCGGCTCTGAAATTGCAGACTCACATAAGAAATATGTGGAGTTTTTCTTGGTTTTTTTTTTTCTTTTCAAATTATGATCGCCAGTTTCATAAAAAGTCCCTTTTATCGATGAACAAAGCTGTTCAAATAAAGGCAATTGCTGTACAAAAACACACAAGGTAACCAGTGCCTGTTTCAATATAATGTGCCACTATGGGAGAGGCAAGGTGTGCTTCTGACTCCATGATATACAAGAATATTGGAAAATGACCAAAACCCATCAGATTTCCCAGGCACTGGAATGACTGATTCTGTACAAGAAGAACAATGTCACTACAGCTGCTCAGGAAAATACTAAAAGGAAAAAAGGAAGCTGCAGTCCAATGGCTGGAATGAAGCGTTTGTATCACTACCTTCTTGTTTTGAAAAAATATTAACAATTGGTTTACTGAACATTTTCTCTAACCACGAGATTTTCTAAGGAAATATTTTTTTCTGTCCATGTTTACTCAGAAGCACAAAATTCAAACTCCTCATGTAAGGTAATTTTTTTTAATTAAATCCCAGACTTGTCTGCCTTTTCTACATACTCTACCTCAGGTGAATATTGGTTAATCAGCTTCACAGCAAGTTTTAAAAATTATCATGAAATAATCGTATATCAACCCAATTTATTTTGCAAAGTAACTTATGGGCGAGTCTTTTAGTCTAAAACCTATCATTCTCAGATATCCACATGCAGTGTTCCTGTACAAYACAGGAATACAGGGCAATTGGAAGAGTGTTTTCTTTTCTATGAAACTCTAACATTTTCCAGAATGTCTGTGTGTGTAGGTCACTCTTGAGTATTTATGAACTTGCTTTTCTTAGTTAGGTTTTTTTGAACTCTAAAAACAGTTTCTGAACTGTTCATAGATGATRAGCTGAAAAACACTGCTTACAGAATTTTCAATAAAAAATGATTTTTTAAGAATGAAAGTGAAGATTTTCCATATTCAAGTTCTATCATTTTATAAAATTGTTTACTATTATACACATTTTCATGAGCACTTCCATTCCAGCACATATCATGACAATGAATTTATCTCTTTACTTMGTATAGGAATAAACATTCCCACTGTACTAAGCATTTCCCCAACAGAAAATTGATCTTAGCTCGCCCTTATCTCATCCATTCTCACTACCAGAATACAATTAATAAAAAAATCCTCCCTTGGGGGAGCAACGAAGACAAATGTGAAATGGCTTCTCTAGGACAAGAAAAGAACGAGCGTCTTTGGACTCTGTTCTCACTTCTGTTTGGAAGGCAGAAAGTGATCACCTGTGATTACTCTTGTCTTCAGGAAATCGTGGCAGAAATGAGAGGAAAAATGATATAAAAATGGTGTTATATTTCAACCCCTTGGCTTTCCTTGGTGAGACTCCTCAGAAAAAAAACTAACATAAAAAACTACCTGATTTCAAAGACCCACTGTCTCTGCATGGAGTATTTGGGACATAAAGTCTGTAATAGACAATTATTAYCATGTTGTATTTCTTGGGTTTTGACTTAAAAAACCAAATTCTGTGGTGTATTTCTGTGTTTGTTTGTTTCGCTTGCTTATTTGTCRCAGTGTTTTTTTGTAAGATCACAGCTGGTGGCCATGGGAAATGACCACAAGATCCCTCGCAGATTACTAGAACATTCTCAGCAAAGTACTCTGGGTAACCAGTTCTTCCCCTTCCTCTCATCCAAAAGAATTTGTACAAAAGTGAAAACAGAAGGATGGGAAAACACACTAACCAGAACTATCTCCACATTYATTATTTTCCAGAGTTTCCCGTAGATAGGCATTTTGGGATGTTGGCTTTTAAGTACAGAAGTGCCTGTAGTAGTGCCTTTTAATAGGATGTCTATATTAAAGGCTGTGTTTATGTAAAAAATAGACTCAGAAAAGAAGCAAAAAAATGAATTCTCATATAAGGCTGTCCCAATCTTGGCCTTGCCACATCATTTAAACATTCCACTGCTGTGTCCATTAAATCAAATGCCCCACTGAAACTGTCCAAATCCGCTTGTTATAGAAGTGGTTTGCGAGGGAGAAACTGGTTTAAAGGAAACTACCAGCTCATTTTATGCTGACTGCTGTATTGACTCTTTGACCTGCTTTACTGGAGATGTTTGACAGATATATTTTCCTACAAAAAAATCAAAACAGAAACTTTCAACATGATCTCGCTTTGGGAGAATAATCAACATAACAGATTTCAATAGGATCAGTTCTTTCTTGACCATAACTGAGAAAAACATTTTAGAATATGTTCCTTTGAGAAAAAAAAAAATGCTGTTGTTATTTTTTGTTACGTCATTTTACTTTTTGCTGTACTTTAATCTTGACTCCCGATAAACATTTCATGGACCAAATAAAATTTTAAACAGAAAAATTGAAATAAGAAACAGACCAAAGGCCATTTTTCAAAAATGTTGTTTCACAGGAAAATTTGGAGAGAAAAAAATGCAATTTCCAAATTTGCTGTGGAATAGAATTTCCAAGTTTGGACAAGCATTCCTGCTTCATCTTAGTAAGATAAACCAATTTTTTAAGGGATCCCTGATAATCCAAGTTGAATTGAACTGATGACATAGTAATGAAAGCTTTGAATTCCTGAACCATGCAACTGCCTATTAGTAGCTCTTTAAACTCACTACATATGCAGAGATACTGATCTGCTTATTACTGCAGAAATTCTAAACATAAACATTATTATGAAATCTTATTTTAGTCACCAAGAAGGAGGAAAGATTAAAACACTCTACAGTTTGTCTTTTATTACACACGTGAGAACAGAGTTAGACGTAACAATCCCTTAACCTGCTTTGGGAAAAGAATAAATCCATTTAGGACAAAATGAAGAGAAATTACTTCAAAAATGCAGATTGAATGGTCATAGGAAAAGGTAGCTGAGAAAGAGAGATGGAAGAAGAAACATCACAACTGAGAGAAAAAAAAAGCTAAAAAGAAATGTAGTAGAGGCAGACAAGTGCTTTTCTCAAGAAGTGGGTTTTTTTTCTCAGAATATTAACAAACAAAACTCTTTGCAATGTTCTTTGACTCTACCAGCCAGAGAAGAGCTGAGGTAATGGACGGTCCCTTCCTACTATGGGAAATAAAAGAAACCCTGCTGCATATAAGCAGTTTTGAACTCTTAGCTATTCCTTTTGGGCTCTTTTTCCTACGTTTTATGAAGGAAAGAACAAGTACATTGCTTAGGTGGACTACATAGGCCACTTTCTCTGACTTGTTTAAACCACTACGTGTGGCTGCCTCTCCTCTTTCAGAGGAGGTGACAGTTTTAGTTCTGGATTGATTGTGCTCTTCAGCCTCATTTCCACTTGTGTCCAGCCAGAAATGGGATGCTGAAATATCATTGTTTCCACTACTGSAGGCTGACTTTTTCTCATGCCTCATGCTGCCTTAATGGGCTTCGCGCAGGGCGCACGACTCAGCTGGCAGTGAAAAACAGGAAGCGTTTTGGCACACGTTTTCCCTTTTGTGGGGCGAGGGAGGAAGCAGACATGAGCCCTGGCTCGAGAGTCACACAATGAAAATGGGAAAAAAAGCTGCCTGGCCCTTGGCACRGCGTGAGACCAGGCTGGGTCACTGCGCTAGGTTGTCTCTACTGCTGCTGCCGGTTGGGATCGCAGGCACATGGGAAATGTCTGCAGTAAAATTCGCTTGTATGTGATCGCCCAGGCTCTGAGCTGGTGGAGTCGAAGCTTGACTATTTCCATGGGTTCTGGATTGAGCCCCAACTCTTGCCTTCTAGCAAGCAAAGCGACTCCAGTTAAGTGGCTATAACAACCTGCCATGTGGAGATTGATGCTATATTTGATATTAAGATAGTCTTTAAASGCCTCTTTAAATAACATCTTTAAAAAGTAGCGGCATCTGTATTTACACCAAGCCACCTGTACCATGTAATTTACAAGTACAGATATCCCAGACTTGGAAAAAGAAGGATGTTTTAATGATGATAATTCCAAGTAAGTAGGTCTATTTCACTAAACAGTTGGCAAACATAGGATTTAATTCTCCCAGCTGTCTAGATGCTTTCCAAGTCCTCTTCACAGTTGTGTCTGAAAGCCCCAGTTGTTAATATATCTTCATCTTACCCTCCRATACACGATCATTTTTAACCTTATTTAGTAAGCAAAGACCTGAGTTTAGAAACATTGAGGCCATAATTCTCAGTTGCATCCAAAGGATGGCAGGGCAGTGATGGCTAAATTGTCTGCCTGTTCCAGCTTCTGAGGCTTTGCTAAGGAGTKTCGGGCAAAATATTGAAGGTTGCAGGAGGGTTTTTCTTGCTCCTTAGCAACACAATAGCTGGCCAGCAATTATCTGGCARAAGATGCTGATGTGACAGAACTGAAACATTTTGGGGAAGAGTGTTTTGGTGTTTTGTTAAAATTTCCAACAACCATTCTTCATTTTAGAAACTAACTTAATAAAAATATCAGTTGAAAYAACAATGAGAAAATGAAGTGCTTGAGCTACTCTTTTGTATTCTTATTTCTTCAGATTTTTTTTTTTTCCTTTATGAGGGTTTCAACAATTTGTTCTGATTTGGAAAWGGAGAGGAAGTATTGTAAGTTTTCTAAAATGTAATGTTTGTTACAGTGAGCCAGGCTGGATTTACTCAAGAGTGAGCATTTAAAATGCATCCATGAGGAGAAGAGGAGCTGCTTGTCTTCCAGACCAAACTGATTGGGAAAATACCTAGGAAATTGCTATTTAAATGGTTCACTATGTGGAAGAATTCCTTTCCGGGGAAAGGAATTCAACTATGGAAAAACATCAAGAAGAGAAAAATGCCATTGAGTTGTGTTCTCTATCCTCYTTACCTACACTTAATCGCATTCACCCTCTTAGCAACCCATGCCCTTTTCATCAAACAAAAGCTTTCAGGTATGTGCACATATACAAAATAATCTCTACCACTACCTGAGCAAACGGATGAAAGAAAGACCTTCCTCTGTCGCATAGGATATTAACTGAATGTAAGATACCACCCTCCTCTATCAGACATATAAATACCCTTTGATCTGCAAGCTTTTCTAAAGAAGGAAAAGGTCCTGTTCAATACAAGGAACTACCATGTACCAGGAACAGAAACTTTACTGTCACGGCTTCTGCCCGTGCTGCKCTCAGCCCCTGCTGCCGACAGAATGGAAGTTCTTTCTTCTTCTGGGCTTACARCAGGTTTACAATCTCTGTTTCATTCTGTCTGCTGGAATAGAGTTCATGAAGGCAAAACCTGAATGGGATCATTCTTCCCAAACAGGAGAAATGACACTTTTGAAAGAGGGCAAGGTGAAATCTTTATGTTTTTCGTTAAGGGCAGAGTGTATCTGTCTTTACCAATGGC
This sequence comes from Eudromia elegans, assembly GCA_003342815.1. NCBI lineage: Eukaryota > Metazoa > Chordata > Aves > Tinamiformes > Tinamidae > Eudromia > Eudromia elegans. The sequence goes on along the minus strand of PTEX01000045.1, from coordinate 1,233,422 downwards.
CAAAAYTTTAGAGCTACTGCTATAGGGACAGTTTACAAGGATAGCTTTGCAAGGATTTACTGGTGTTAAGCAAAGGCAAGGTTCATCTCTTTCCATCAAAAGACACCCTTTCTGATAGAGTACAATGGAGATCACTWATCTGAGGTAGTGTCATTCTACCAGCAAATTATTCCCATTTACTGAACAGAATTTGCATAATGAGATTTGACAGCATTTTCTGAGAGGCAAAGGGAGAAATAATTTAAAAAAAAATCCACAAACAAACAAACAAATCCCATTGGGTAATGCTCATCAGACACATTGCTCAGATTAACTCCTAAATCTCATGGAAAAATCTCCACYTTTCCCTCTACAGAGATCCTCCTGCATTTCTCCTAAGTGCAAAGACTGAATGACCATCAAGACTTGTTCAGTACTTTCTTAGTGTAAACAAAATAAGAAAATATTTCTGTAGTAATGRTATCAGTCATCTGTATATGTCCAAGTACTTTATAAAGGAGTCAATATCTCCATCCTGCAAATGGGAAAACAGAGGACTGGTGAAATGACTGACTCATGTCCATCTAGCAGCAAAGCCTGCAGAGTCTAATGCTCAGATTTCTACGTGAGGGCTCCGTTCATAAATCCCAATGTAGAAAGAACATTTTAGAGAACAAATTTCAACTCTCCTTTCCACATTGCAACAACTATTTCCTAAAAAAAAAAAAAAGTATTTATCAATGGAAAATAAGACAGATGWATGTATGGTGGAAAGAATACAAGCGATCACCTTAAATGGAAAATACAAGCAATGTAGGTAGTCTGCTCATATGTCATTCATAGGAGTCTATACAAGCTGCAAGCCAAGCCAGTATTCTATGAACTGTTTGAGCCTCAAATCTTATTGGATTCTGCCCACAGACTTGTCATCTCTGGAAACTCCACCTTATGCAAAGTGCAAAARGTGGCCCTTTGAGGTGTGGGCAAACACATGGAACCTAAAAAGGCACGAATGATCTGGGAAGCAGGGAGGGAGAGCAGAAAAGAAACACAGAAAGAAAAAAGAGAAAAAGGAATTTAAGAGAAGGGAAACAAGGCAATGGAGAAGGAGAGAGTCCCAGAATGAGAAGGAGGAGAAAAGCCTAGATAAGGAAATTTGGTCTTAATTATGTTTATTGTAGTTCTTCATGCACAAAATTACAAAGTGAAAACAATATAAACAACTCTGCTGCAGGCATGGTAGGAAACAAGCCATAAAGCAAGAAAACATTATGCAGGAGCTTGTAGTGACTTACTGCATTATTCACTATGTAATAATGGCCCAACAGAAATTAATGAGTCTTTTTTCAATTAGTATGGCATATAACTGGAAAGACTTATAGGCTTCTTTGCTGTGTATTCTTTACCTAAAYAACAGATAAAAAACAACATAGAGCTTTAGAAGTTGGTTGTAAAAACGGGAAGTTAGCAAGAGAAGAACACCTACCCCAGAGCATCATAACAGGGAGGATATATTAATGTAGAAGGAGACATTCCCTGAACAAAAAACACAAAGACAACAGCAGAAAGAAGAAACAGGTAAACTGTCTTCAAAGGAGATGAGAAGAAAAGGTTAAAATATCCAAATCCCAAACCCCAACAAATTCACAAATCCACACACAAAGTAGTCTAAGGCTTTCAGCTATTCAGCTGGTACAGGGAGTAAACCTAGCAGGAGCAGTCAAGATATGACAAGTTTTGACAGGGTAAAGTCGTGCTGCTCAAAGGACTGTGTTTGCCTCCCTCTGGAATAAGGTTAGCTAGGATCCAAATACAGCAATCTTTCTAAGTCTTGCCATTTCCATTCCATATGTAGAGCTTTCTTCTCTACTCCCAATCCAAGCTGATTTTATTTTCTTTCTTGAAAGAAGAAAACTGCAGAAAGCATTTTGATCTGAAGGGCTGAGTGGAGTGTACCTCATATGCTCAGTAGATTTCTTTATTTCCCCCTAGAGTTTGGATGATGATCACAGAGATTTTTCATCTCATTTCCTTATTAGCTGCTTCTACCTTTGAGCTTTTCTAATTTAGAAATCAACAGCTTTTCAGCATTTTCATCTCAAATCCCTAGCTGATGGATCTTCCCCAATAGCAACTACCAAGGCTGGGATCATTAACCAGACAAGCCAGGAGAAAATCTAGATACTTCTTGACTAGTGGATATGCTTTCTTCTTGAAGCACTGACAAGCGTGTCTGAAAAGTTCCTTGTCAAAATGTCTTTGGAGTCTGTTGAGTGTTATCCTTGCCAAACACATTGTCGCAAAACTTCTGCTGGTTTCTAACAAAAGCCTCTAAGCTGGTAGATATGAATTCTGGCTGACAACAACAATCAAAAACTGTCAAACTGTCAGTACCCGGTAACAATATAGAATCCCACTGTGGTGCCCACGATCGCACAGGATGTGCGTGTCCGTGTGCTCGTGGCTGTGCCCTGCACGGTGCCTTGGCACCAAGCTCGCAGCAGCGGTACACGTGCCATGGCGAGAGCGCAGGGCGCCTCCCACGAGGAGCTGTACAAGTCCTCGGYGTATAGCAGCTGGCTGGCACGGCATTCCGGCGGAGCTCAGGCCAGCCCRGGATTACCCACGCTGCCATCCAGCACATCTTTTATACAGCTATATTTGCGATGCTCATTGAATTCCTCTGACTGACTGACCGCTCAAGCACAACTGATGCATTCTGCTTTCTGGAACAATCTATCTCCTTTTATATTCTTAACCTGCTACAATAATACTGTATTTCTCTCTCAAAACGGTCTATCAGAGCAAAAATGTGTCCATGGAAACCTTACTAGCTTTATACTAGCTATGCAGTCTGTTGCTACACTTTCACAACAGATTTGCTACCGGTGCTTATTCATTTGGAATGAAACACTAAACTTGTCTGGAGATGTTCTGAGTTATTCAGAGACAACGTGTACAAAGATAAGTCAGGGCATGAGATGTACCTCAGTATGGAAGCCAACATGGTATGTAACAGTGAACGATGCTTGGGTGGCTCTGTGGGAGAGCTGGTCTCAATCTGTGCGAATGACTCTCAATTTGGTAATAATCAGTTAAGATGTGGAAGGTAATTTAGCTTTAACTATGGTAGTCGGGGAATGTTTTGATACTGTAGCTGTCTTTGCCTCACTTTTATTGTGAATAYACCATTACAATTTGAAGTCACCTCCACCTCAACAGTTGAAGGAGCAGTTCTGTGGACACACATGTCTGATAATACCTTGATAGCTAATTACCTCATTACGCCTATCAATGAAGTAGTTAGATGACTAAATATCTTTAAGTATGGCTCAGGAGTTGCAGCTGGAAAACTATACATGGAAGCTGGATAGACCAGTTAATTCCAGATTCCAATTAGTTCAAATTCTGGTCAATTCCAGATTTGTTATMATTTTTTCACAGAATAAAGGTATTTTCACCACACAATATTTGCACCTCACAACAATTTCTGCCTTCCTCAGATGYCTGATACCAACAGGATTTGTGAACTATTAGTGAAGCCTGGCTTAAAAATGATGAATTTACTTCTGGTTTTCTGTCACTCGGTATTGCTCCTATGAATATGATTTATAGTCTGAACCCGAGTCTGCACACGGACARACTGAAATGGGCATATGATTTTGATGGTGATTCCCCACCAAGTAGTCACATTTTGCTAAAAGCATGTACGTATCTTAGGGAACTATTGAGAAAATTTTCTCCTGGGATCCTCCTCCAGGGAATATGGGGCCTAGGTTATAAAGCAGACAAAAATATCATGAAACTGAGCTCGTACTGGCTGTCACAGAGTCCAAGGGCTTGTCCGTAGGGRTCACATCAGCACTGCAATGACAGGGATTCCACGTTGGAGTCACCATTCAAGCAGATTTTTGTGGTAGGTAAAAAAAGGCAACATATTTTTGTTGTAGGTAAAAATGGGAGACAAAGTRATCCCAACTGAAGCCACTTCTGTAAACATTGGATGAGATAGTCAGCTGAACTCTCATGTCCTTGTAAAATGTGGGAAAATCTTTTGAAACCACAAAATCTCTCAGAAGAGAGAAAATTGGCTTTGATCCAGCTATAGTCCWTGTCAGACTTGGGGAGGCATTCTAATTTGAAGACTTTTGTCACAAAAGCAAAGTCCCATGTGTCAAAACACAAGCTAAAGATTTTAGAAAAGAAGAGAACTACCCTTCTAAACCATCATAGGTTGACCAATTTGACCCCGGGAAAAGATTTTTTTTGCTTATGAATGGCATGTTTCTATTTAAATGAACTCAAAATCCCCTTTATGCTATCTTTATTTTAAAATCAGATTTATAGCAGTTAGCATTTTTCCCTGAAGCAGCTTACAGCTCTGTGCCATCACAGTTGGTGTCTGACTTTAAGCTGTCAGTAATGTAGTCCTGCAATATGTTTTTAACTTGAATTATATAYATATCTTATATTTAAATGAGTTTAGAATTGTGTACAGAACCTTGTTTTTTAAACACTTGTTCTCTTTCTGCAGATCGTGCACACGTGCACAGTTTGCTAGGAATCCAAGAATTTTGTAATTCTTATACTCCTACAGAACATGACTAAATATTCAGCAATGTTTCAAATTAAGTTTGTGCCCCACCCTAGCGGATCAGCTCTTCAAACAGCCTACATTCCTTTACCTGGGAGTGGAAGGAAATCATGAAAAAAGGTAAATAAAGGAGTGAGATGGAAAGCATTTTTGCTGTGTGATTATCCTGATTCTCAGCTTGTATTTCCTGAGAAACAAGAGAGAAGGAGCAGTACTAGAAATACCTCTCAGTTATGGTAGGGAAAAGTTGCTCCATTCTACCTCTAGTGTTCACCTTGACCAGTATCTTGCCATAGCAGGCCCACGTAACCCAGATGGAGACATCCCAATGTCTTACATTTTAAAAGCATAACAAACCTGAATGAGATGATCCCCACAAGATAGTTCTGCAAAGCTCTTACTGTGGGTTGGAAAGGAGAGGGAGAGTTTTCAGGGCATCTTCCCTCCCCGTGTTCCTCTTTGCAGAAGAACATTTCTCACACTCAGCTTTTTTTTCTCTGAAATACTCCTTCAGGTAGCGCTATGCATGAGAAACAGCAAGTTCCTGGCTGCTTCCAGTTTCATTCCTATACATAACTGACCTATTTGGTGTGTGGCAGGAGAGTTATATCTGCACCCATATGCATATTTGAAAGTCTTCACCTGTCAAATCAATCCATTCAGACCACTTCAGATTTAGTAGGACACTATCCCAATGGTCAGACTTCACCTCCAAGCTGTCTGGAGGGAATAACTCAGGAATTTTGCAAGATTTTCCTTTTCTTTGCACTATAATGAATTCTTTCCCATAAACCAAGCTGCTAGCAGATAAACTGGTGAATTTTGCCACATCATGAGCAATGCCTTAATGCATGTTTTGYGTTTTAGTTCAAGATGAAACTCACATGCTTATCAGTCATACATGGAAGTGTTATTGCTCTTCAACAGAGATTTTTGTCTACTGAAGTGATGGTTTGCCCTCCGCACACCAGCTGAATCACTCACACACTCTGCTTTTTAAATGCTGGTGTGTAAGGATGACACAGCAAATTACACCCTTGGAAAACAGAAAGATAATATTTTTCTGTCCACAGTGCATTAGACTGTGACCAGCTATCAGAAATGGTTAGCAGTGGTGCCTTCCTAAGGGGCTGCTGGTACTCCAGCCACACTTCAAACACATTCTCTAATTTCCATTTTTTAAGCTTGAAAAGAATAGAGCATGTTGCATAAAGATATGCCACTCCTGATGATACAATAACAGATGTTTTAGAAGAGCAAAAGTTTTCTCAGCTGTAAGAAGCTCATCTTACATCTGTTTCTTATGGCAAAAATCTTTGGTGACATCTGTAGGTATATGTTAATGAAATTTGAAGATCGAGCTACCCCTAAGTCCTCTGCACCTACAGAAAGAGGCTCATATGAGTGAAGGAAACTCCACTGCACAGCATATGCTGCCTCTTACTTACTTCGGCTTGACATTGATGGATGCATTCAAGTATTTACAAGCTGCCTGGTGGGATGACTCAGAAAGTTTGAAAGAAACAGCGTGGCTGACACCCCTGCTTGAAGGGGGAGGAAGTGGGAGGGAAAGATTGCCTTGAGATCAGAGTCTGTGGTTTTTTAAAATGCTGCTGCTTCATGAGCCCACTCTTTGTGCTGGAGTAATTATGTGGGTGTGCTAGGAAAAAAAAAAAGGAAAGAAAAAGAAAGCTAGGCAGCTTGAGAGAGGTCTGGCTGTGAGGAAACCTGAATTTTAAAAGCCCAAAGATGTGGAAGAGCTCGGAAGCTCAAAGGAGGATTGATGAGCAGCATTCCCAATGGACTAGCTTGTACCCCATTTGCTGGGGTGGTCCTACAGCACTTTGGTGCACTGTTCAGCCATCCCTGGGSACAAGCTCACCTCTCCATCACCTCTATAACCGCTGTGTGCCCTCAACATGGGACATCACACGAGACCCAAACTGGCCCATTTCTCCCCTAGTTTGAGGCCTGCTTTAGCTGAAGGTTTCTGTGACAGAATGAATGCGACCAAAGGTGGGTCACTGGTGGGCTGAAAAGCCGTCCTGGCCATTGCTGCTTCTGCCTGCTGTGCCCATAGCCGCGGCGCGAGCAGGGCCCCGTCGCCGTGCCGCGGTGCCTCCAGCAGYGAGGCTCTGCACTGGAAGCAGGCGGGACCCGCAGCACGGCACMGAGCAGCCGCACGGGGCACGGTGTCCGTCATCGCTGAGGGTGTTTTAACGAGCAGAAAGCAGACAGACATGTGCATCCTGGTCTGTGGACTGCCGGTTTTGAGCTGTGGGACAGGAAATACCTGCCTCAGGCTGGGCAGGTGCTCCCATGAGCCTTCGTATTTAACCCTTTCACTCATTTTCCTGACAGCTCACATGCACATGCCCCTGACTGAGCAACAATTTAGACAAAAAGCTTTAGAAATTGGCTTTCTCCCAGCACCCATGCGGGAGTGATGCACCTCTGCCTTCCCAAATCCCACCTTGTCATGCCACCACACTGGGCAGGGTGGTGCCTCCACACAGCCAGTGGTGAAATGTGGTGAAAACTTGGACTCCAACCCCGTGCCGGAGATGACGATCATTATACCTGGATGAGCATCCATTGGTAAAGGAGAACAAGCGCCACTGGGTGAAAGGCTGGAACCGAGCAAGAGGAAGAAAATACTGACCCAACTGTAGCGTGTGTTGTCCCTTAACTCAGGCCCACTGAGGACTGAAAGGGCAGTTTTGTTTGTGGAACAAAACAACAAACCAAATCTCTGTTCTTTTTTTTTTTTTTCCTCTGGGTGTCTCACTGCTTTAATTCTTCAAAAAAGCTCACRATCCCTTTCAGGCGTCTCCAGAATCCATAGCATCCTGTGCCTGCACCTCGCTTCAGCGTGCCTGGGCAGGCTGCGAACCAGCGCTGAGGCGCTGGGTGGAAGGGCTTCAGTGGAAGTGGGAGCCTGACCTCGATTAACCACCTCAGCACCTACCCAGGTGCTGGGGCAGAGGCATACCCTAACATGCAGAAGGAATGTGGTATATAGGAATTATTCTCCACCCAAGGAAATATCACATTATGCTATTTATACTCTGTTATGTCCTCTAGGGGCTTGGATACTTCTGGATGCTTCCTCTTCCTTCTTACAAAATAAGAGAGAGATTGGGGAATGCTGGAAAATCCTAAAATGGCTGTCTTCTGAGGAAATGAGAGTATTTCTCATTCTGAAAAGTTATTTGGTAAAAATCATTAATTGCTTTACAAGATATTTTATTTTCCTGAAATTTCTTTTTTTCTTTTTTTCCTCTTTTTTTTTCTTTTTTTTTTTCCTGTCAGACTTTACTGCAAGGGATATTTTTCTTGTCAAATTATGTATAACTACAAAAAACGGGCCCATTTGCCTGAAACATTATGGTGGTGAAATTTCATTTGGAATGAAAGACATTACAGAAATGTAGGTGTGTGGTTGTTGTTGAAAATAATTTTATATAACAGAAATTAGATGGACTTGTAGGGTTTTTTTGGAATTGAGATGAATTTATTACTCATTCTCCAGTGCTCACCAAACTCACTGCCCCTGCTAATGTCAACAGGAGAATTTTAGTGGGCTGCAGCACTGATTTGGGTCACTGGTACCTAAACCTAATTTCTTCTTTCTTTTAAGAATTCAAAAGAATGTCACTCTGACTGACAGAGTGTAGTGAGGAAATTAGCTTAATTGCTAAAGCAATAACCTTTAATAAAAAGCATGACACATGAATAAAAGCTAGGAGAAAGGAGCCTCTAGCTGCAAAAAAAGAAAAAAAAATAAAACAGAAGAAAAGAAGAAGAAACATCTGTATATAATGGTATTACACTCTCCCATTGTGTGCATATATGTTGCGTTTTGCACAGTAACCATAAAAATGACATGGCTGTTTTATACCTTTCAAATGCAAGCAACCTGTTTTGACTTCATAGCCCTCAGTGAGTCACAGGAGAAACTGATCTTCCTAAAAAYTTTGCCATTTCTCATGTTCTTTCTTAGATCACTAAGAAAGCCTGGAGTAAGGCATGTGCCTCAGAAACAGCATCATGCGTCTATTCAATGTYTCCTGGGCCCTGCCTTGTGCTAGCTTGGGTAGCAAACTTGCTTTCCTTTARGCCCTCCAGTAATCCTTCAGACATAGGATATGCTTGCTCCCTTCCCCCTCAGTTCATGGAGAGGGAGAATGGGGTTTGTTTTAGCTCATAAGTGGCTTGGGTGCTGCACTAYCTGGTGTAACTGGTGGTTTTCACACTGGGATGGCACCTGGCTGCACGTAGTCCAACTCATTGCTGACCGTGGTCCCAGTGAGGACGTGCCCAGGAGCCTGAGCAGGCCCTGACACTGTCCCAGGCACAGGYCTMCRGGCTCATTCCCTGTCTGGGACCTTYCCACAGAGCAATATCCCACTCTGTGTCACCCTGAGCCCAGACTCCATCCCCACGSACCTCTCAGGTCTTCCCTTACCAGCCAAAATCTGTGCAAGGACACAACAAATTCAAGCAAGTGGACACAAGTACCATAAAGGCTTTGCCTAGGGTTCATCATCACACCATTGCTCTCCTCAATAGTCAACCAAGAGAAGCGTAAACCCTTCAGAAAAAGTACCAACAAACCTATAAATAAAGCATTCCTTTCCTTCTCAATGTCATGCTTTTTTTTTTCTCCAAGCAAGTAATTAATGTTTCTGCAACGAGGACGTTACCAGCTCATGAGTGGGAAAGGAGAAACGGCACGTGAGTATGCGGGGGTTATGGTGCAGATGGCATATTGCAAAAAGAAGTGTTGTTCACATCCACCTCTCCCCTAAGACATGGCACGTTGTATCCAAGAAACGTGAGAGCTGCCTGCATTATGTGATCATTTCATCTCTGAATCCAAACATCTGTGCATTTTATTTACTTATTTTTGAAGGCTGAATAAGCAGCTATGTGTGCAGAAAACAGCAGGGTATTCATTCACTTTATTGTTCATACCTTCAATCTCACTCTGACTGGTTCTGCACGGTATTTGCTGCTGTGTACCGGTGGACTCTTTGACAGTGTCTGAAAGCTCATCAATAAAAATAACTGCACCGAGAAAGGAACAGCTTCCCTATCGTGCGGCACTTTTAAGTTATCTCTTGATAGCAAGCGGTCAGATGTCACCACTATAAAAATGCAGTATTCTGGGATAATGTATAACTTGAACAATAAATCCAGCATTGTATTCCAGCTCTTTCACATCAGATATGCAAGACCCAGTGTCACTGCTTTTCCCTTCAATTTAGCTAGGGTTGGTCTGTCTGCTTAAGCTGAATGTTCTTCTGACTCCTACTCCTTTCTAAAACTAACCCACTTCATCTGCTGCCTGAATAAAAAGCCTCATGTTAGTCACGACATCTTCCTGCACTGTTTTATTCACAAAGTTTGACAGAAAAATACCCGTTATGAAACCAGTTTTTAAAAAACTGATGAAAAATGGGTCTGAGCCTCTCTGGGCAGCTGTCCTGGGAAATTTAAGGGAGCACTAAGAGCTCCCATGCATGTTCACCCCAACTTGAGGTGTTGCCTGGCTTAGATGCTTGACTAGAATAAACACCCTCATGTTGGGTAGACTAAATGCTCATCAAAGCCAGTACCTCATCTTTGAGAGTGACCAACAGCTAAGTGCTTCAAGAGAATGCGAAAGGAGAAGTAAACAACGATAATCCCCCTTCAGTATGTTCCCACCTTTCTGCAGACTGCTACTTACCGTGTTTTGTCTTAACTCAGATGTTTTGTCCACAGTTTATATAGCTCTTAAAGATCCAGCAGTTTGCCTAGTCATTTTACGAAGCTATTCAGGATTCTCAATCCCTGATATCCTGCAGTAATGAGTTCAACGCACTTAATGGCCATAYAATGCACAAAACATTTCCTTTATTTTGTATTATTTTGTATTTTGATGCCTGATAACACTGGAACAGGTTGTCCAGAGAGACTGTGGGGGCTGCCTCCTTGGRGATATCCAAAACCAGGCAAATCAAGCCATGTATGTTGGCTCTGCTCTAGGAAGTATTAGACTAGATAGATAGCTTCCAGAAGTCCCTTTTGACCTAAATTCTTGTGTTTGCCCTTTTGAGACCCACCAAGTTGTGAGCCAACATTTGCTACATAATGACTCCTATTTTTCCTTCTGGAATTCGTTCACGATTGCAGTCTCATCYTACAGCATTCCCTTTCTTTCCCCATGACTCGCCTTCAGTCTTGCAGTGCTCCATCTGTTGCAGTAGCACCAGCGTTTGCAGGTCTGTTTGACAACCCAGATAATCTCAGCAACCACATCAGAAAACTCTGCCTTTGAGGTTAAGGCTGAAGCTCCACGGCAGCCCCYCTCCATCTGTCTACTGGCCACCAAGTTGACCTCTTCTATCTCGTCCCCTGCTACACAACCCTGCCCTTCCGCAGCAGGAGCTGGGGGGTTCCTTTGACCATATGCTGTCATGCTTCAGAGCACTCACCCAGCAGAAATTAACCCCACTGAAAAAGTAAGCAGTAGTTTTCCTACAGGTTARTGCCCTGAAATGGCTCTGTGGAGATTCAGATCAGAGAAGATCAGAGCCAACATAAGGAAAGGAACTGAACTGGGAGAGAGGGGCCAGTGGTGGGACCACAGTAGCGAGCTACTACATCAGCTCAGGCTGCTGTTGATCTGCAGCTGCAGACACATGTCAAAGAAACCTGTGAAAGCTTGGAGCCATAGGAASACACTAATGAACATCTTTAATCCTTCCCTTCTCGCATGAAAAGTGCAGCTCTTTTCACAGTTACTGATAATAACTAAAATGTGTCATGATTACACCGCACTTTTTCCCAAGAGATCCTGGTTTACTTTACAGAAAGCTGCCCTCACAAACTATGTGATGTACATAATAGGCTGAAGCCTATCCTACAGACAAAYGAACTGAAATATAGAGAACTAAAACAATGGGATTGAGTCCATACAACCCATTAGTAGCAGTCAGGAAACAGGATGTAAAGGTCTCAACATTTATTAATCTCTCTAACCTTTAGAAAAATTGCTCACGCAGAGGGGAGAATTCCTCCTGGCAATGCTGTTGGAGGAATTAGGTAAGAGGGGGGACAAGTCTGATGCAGCTAATTCCTTCTTTTTTTTTCTCTCTCTTACTTTTTTGGTATCTAGGGTATCTAGTTGCTAACTGACAAGACTGTCTCATCTTGTTCCAGTGTCTGGAGCTTTCCAGATTCTCCCCTCTAAGCAAGATGGGTCAGGTTATATCCTTCAGAGAAATCAGGAAAACATTTTTGCTCCCATACCAAACCAGTCTGTCTTTGGAAGTCTGAAATACGAAAGCCCCCTTCTTCAAGTAGGTSGGAAGGAGGCATCCTGCTCTCAGCCGAGAGTCCGTATTCTCCAGCTATGCAGCGATCTGCATGGGCTTGAGTCACGAAGGCATTTCAACATCTGTTTAAGTCTATCTCAGGTCAGCAAAGTACTTCATCTTGAACATTTGCACTCACTGGCAAAACCCTTGTACTCCCAGTGAACCATTGTAGAAAATGAGATTCATACCTGCATGATAGTAAAAATAAAGTGGACCACTCTGACAATAAAGTACCGGTTTAGTACCATTGGTGGGACTTTTGTGCTTGTCTAAAGTATTAAATAGTCCATATTCGTATATTTTAAAACTTGAGGAATGGTATTTGTTCATGAAATTAGCAACAAAAGTCACAAGGGAGACAAATTCAAGGAAAGGCAGGTGTTAGTTTCTCCATTTTTCATGCACAAAAGGGTATCGCTTTCCAAAAAAGTGAAGAGAGATCTTGCAGGTAGAGATCAAAAGCAATAAAATCATGGAAAAACACTTGGGCCACCTAAATCCCAATGCATCCCAATGGCATCATCATGCCCTTGATCATGTTGCCTCCTATTGAGTTTTCTCTTATCAGAAGACAGCTTTATTGCACTGCTAATTAAAGCAAAAAGAGCAAGTTGGAGCCCTTTGGTTTTCCCAACAATTTTTTTCCACCATGTAGTTTAGTTATACAGAAAAAAACTGGCTACATTCGTAGTAAACCTCCCTTTAACGAAAAGGTACCACCTGTACTCTTACAGGCTCTGACTCAGCTCCTGCCTGCTGGACCTTTAGCCCATGACTGCTGAGCTCTTCCTAAGGCAGCACTGAAGGCTCCTGAGGATGCTCAAGGCAAGGCACCAGCCACACCATATCACCACTTTCCACCTCGCAATTTCCATGGAAAATGTGGGGAAGGCTCCTGCTGCACCTCCACAGCAAGGAAGCAAAGACAATTTGATTCCAATTTCCAAATTCTTTTTGCATATTCACACCCATGTGACTCTCTTTTGTCATAAGAAGAGGCAACTTCTCTTCCCTGGTCCAGTACTTGGTTTCGCTGAGAAGAGGGAGACCCAGGCACCTTTCTTGGGGCTGTGTGTTGTGCTCCCCACTAGACCAAGTGAAGCTTGCCCAGGAAGATCTCATCCTGGAATTACTGCAGAGAAGACAGCCCTACATTTTTTAAAATTATTATTATTATTATTATTATTATTATTATTATTATTATTATTATTATTATTATTATTATCTAAAGTGTTACGTGCATTGCAACACGCTTGGCTATGCTTGGCTCCAGAGCCCAAAGATAGTGCAGGATGCAGGAATTGCCTCCCGCCCTGGCTGCTAACCCCAAACCACATCCTCTCTCTCAGTAACAACCCACTGTTTTTCCCTCTGCTCTATACTACAGACCATGAGAATGGTGGATGTTCCACTCCCAGCTTAAACAGTTTGTTTACTCTGTTGTGAATACTGTGCTTTGCCAAGAGGGACTTTTCAGTAGCCGACAACTAGTCAAATCACAGCCTTTGTCACCAGAGTGCAGGCACACTCCTGTTCTGCAGGGGCTGCTTTCCTATCCAGCAACTGCTTTCTACTGCTTTCTGCTGCTAATACTTCAATGATACATCTTCAGAAAAAAGAAATACAAATATAAACACATTCTCCTCCTTGTTTTTTGCTCTGTTTTATAGTCTWTTCACTTTCCCCAAGTTGAGAGGTGTTAGCTCAAACCTACAATCTAACATACRTATTTTCATACAGAGGCAATGCTTAATAAGTTGAATTCAGCCCAACTGAACAAGTCCTATCCAATAAGCCATTGCTTTGATGGACTCCTAGTGATTAAAACATAGACCTGAAAAGATTTGCCTGGAACCTTTCATTATATTAGCAGTATCTCCAGTAAACACAGAACTGTGATAGTCTCTTAATAGCACTACATCAAACCTCGTCTTCATATAAAAGGTATCCTACAGAAGCCCAAGTCAGGTCTATACATACGTGACTAACTAGTGATTGTTCAAGACATTTGGTTAGCAGCTCCTGCRCAAGCTCTTAAGAGGTTCTGTTCTGCAGGGACTATTATTCTCCCTAAAATAGGACAAAACTACGTTAAAAGTAGGCCATTYTACAGTTGTGATGGAGTTATACTCTCATTTGCTCTAACTAAAGGATGAAGCTAAGAACAGTCAGAGSTGGCAGTATGAATTAATCCTTCTTAATATTTGTCTTGTAGTTTAATYTCAAATACCACTAACCTACGCTTGTTTAAAAACAAGCAACTCATCTCTACTCCAAYAGTGGGTTTGTATGCTCTAGAATCAATTCTCCCTATTTGTACACTCTTCCATCCCTTCACGAGCTTAATCGCCTTATTTAAAAATGTGTGAGAACTATAAATATCAGGAAAAGCAAACCTTTCAGCCATGAGGCTGAGTGGAGACGTGCGTATCGGTAAACACGTTTCCTGAGTAATAGCACACTACGCAGTTTGTAAAGCGTAATTACGCAGGAGCGACTCTTATCGGGAAACGTATTTACACGGAATTCCTTGTAGCAATAGATCAAAGAACTTATTTTACTGACCTGTATCTGTACTGAATTGTACAGCAGTTTCTTACATAAATAATCAGATTGTCTTCCTTTTTCTGAATATTTCATAGTAATAGGCAGCAGTTTTCCTGACATAGGTGCTTTGGCAAGATTAATTTTTGAAAACTAAAACTGAATTTGAATTTGATGTAACTTATCCTTGGGAAATTGAAGACATCATTGGCCTGCTGTAGATGGAAAGAACAGTTCACACAACAAGATGGCTGTAGAAGAGAATAGCAGGTAGCCACACCACAGGAACAGAGTTTTTCTCTTCTCTGTTTCTTCTTCTGTCTCAACCCATCCATAAAACTGACTAGAAATGTGTAGGTAATATCCAGCAGGCAGGTGAGGACTCAGGAGGGTGGAAGTCTCCTGCTTCCATGCACTCCAAGCAGTCGGCCACAGAGCCAGGGCTCCGGAGCAGCTCGGCAGTGAGCCGCCATTCCTTTTTACGGGAGATCTAAAATATCCTGCTTTCATGTTGAGCAAAGAGATGGACAGAGTGAGGGCTCCCTGTGTCACACATGTTGCCTTTAGCTCTCCATACTTCAGCTCTCCATGCAACCTTGCTTTTTTAGCAGGTCCAAAAGTATATGTTTAATGTTCAGCAGCACCAAATTGTGTATGCTCAGGGATATTTAGGGAGATCCATCACAGGGCAGCCAGTTGTCTGCTCAGGGAAYCCCTCCTAGTATGTGAGGAAATAGTTTAAGCAAAGGAAGGATTTAAACTCTCCCACGTTCCTAGTGTGCAGTTCAAGCACGCCTGGACCGCATAGTCCACAGCAATCTTTCATTTTTCCCTATCTGGAGATTTCTTTTAGAAGCCTGATTCATCCTAGTACAGCACAGGAACATTTTCCATTCTGCTCTGTCATCAAAATTTTCTTGAAAATGGCAGCACCAGTTATGCTATTGTTTCCTTTGCAAATTTGTGAGTGACCTAGTAGTACACTCTGAATTATCGCAATAACTGCTGTCATTACAGTTAACTCCAAAATATAGGATGTTTTCTTATATTAATCCGTCTTTAAGGCCAAGATTTTTCTGTATCTCACACAAACTTCATCTAGATAGGAAGCTTGTTTACACTAATAACTTCGAAAAAGGAAAATATTCAGTGCGAGTTTAAATTGTGAAGGAAATATTTTTGTACATTTTAAATATTGTAGCAAGCTCCCGAGAACATAATATGATCTGCAAGGTTCACAGAACCTCAAGTTCTGCTACACCTACTCTGTGTTTTTTGTTGGATAAGATGCAGTGCTTTTATTAGTAGAATTGCATATGGGGGGTAATCCGTGTCAGTAGACACTACCATATGTGGCCAGCTCTTCTGCCATTTCTTGCACACCTTCTCTGAAGTCCCTGATTGACATTTGCAAGGCAGAGTAGGAAAGAGTCATGCATTTTCCATTAATTTACAGAGGAGACATGTGACTGTGTTCTCTGCATTTTTTTTTAATCTTCATCATAAATTATATTGTTTAAGTGTTTTGTGTTTTCACTGAGTGATGATGCATGAGTAGAATAAAAATCCATTATGTTTAAAGTCTGAGTTTACAGAATGTTTGAAGATGTTATTTTTACTTGAAAGAAGGAAACAAACTGCCCGTGTACAGTAATAATCACAATTCGAAAGCGCTGAAGAATATCTTATGTCTGTTTGTACTGATATTGAAGAGCCTGTTACATTCTGCTTACCAGTAGGATACCCGTAATGTGAAGATCTGGCAGCAAAGCTGGTCCAGGAGGTCAGCTGCTTGGTCTGCTGCTCTGCCTGTCTCAGGACATTTCGTTGTTGAKTTCCAGTCCAGAGCCCACGTGTTGCAGGGATGGTAGCAGTTTCCTTGCCTAGGCAGCACGTTCCCACTGTCCAGAGCTGTGTTAGACACATGGTCCAGTTCTAGTCTCTCTGGTTGGAGYCTAGAGCTGGACCTTGCAGGTGCCTCCTGAAGGAATAGCAGCATCCCTATGGATGCTGCGCCTGGATGACATGCTATCGCTGCAGAGCAGCTACCACTAATGCTAAAATATTTAGATTCCCTYTCCCTGAGAGTAAGGAAGGCCACATGAGCTGGAAAATACGTGCCAATTGTTTTGAGTGGGAAACAATCAAAATATTTTAGAACGATCACCAAAACACTGGTCAGATTGTTTTGGTTTTTAAAAAAGAAAGGCTACCACCATACTTTGTTATTTGCTACAGGCCAGGCTGTCTAGCCATGCTCCTTTGATGCCACACCTCGTAGCAGTGTTTTCKTTAGTATTATTACTTCAAGTAAACACTTTTTCGTGAAGGAAAAGAAGAAGAAGAAAAAAATTTCCCTAGCTACCAGAACATTAAAAAAAAAGTATTAGTTACTACTGTTGACAAAGATAGCAAAGTTTAAAATGATCTGTCAATCCATATGTGCTAAGCTGTATTTTGAAATGTGTTAATGTGAGTTAACTAACACATTTTAAGAACAACACCGTTAATTGTTCAGGCCTCATATGTCCTATGAGAGTTAAAGAAAATGAAAGGAGGAAACCTGATATATGTATATATATATTTAAAATATATATATTTATGTAGATGTAAAATCSAATGGATGTTAATATATACAGTGATCCCAAAGAGGCCACTGTTTTCCACACTGAGTGTAAATCTCCTTTTGTATAGGGATTCTGGGGATGTAGGGGAGCTGTATGTGCTGAATATTTTATACCAGGTGAACTATAGCCTATTTTTAAGAGCAGAAACTAGCATGTGAAATGAACAAGTTGTTCATTTAACATGTACTGGCTTACTAAGTAAAGTAAATTAAAGACTGAGGTGGCAACCATGATAAGCAGTAAATTTGTTTGTTCAGTAGGTAGCTGAAATGTGTCGGCTCAYGCTTTGATCAAGTTAAATTGAGAGGTTTCAAAGTACACACAGGAAATGCTCCAACAGATAAACTTCGTCCCTGAAGGTTCATCCTAGGCACTTTTCAGCCTGCTGCACTYTGTTATCTGTTTTGACAATCCTGTAACTTTAAACTCACAGAATCAATGGTGAAAAGTGACAGTGATGAAGGTCAAGAGTTGACTTCTAGGGTGATGGACAAAGTAAGTCTTGGTCTTAAGGGAAAGGTTATGGTGTAGCACTTGATCCTTTGGGAAAAAAAAAAAAAAAGAAAAAAAAGAAAAGAAATGGAAAGTTAAGGAGTTAGGAAAAAAAATGCTTTAAATGCAATTAAGGTAGTAAATCATTGCTGCAAAACAAGATGCCCATGTGCTRTGGAGGTCAGCACTGTGAAGCCCAGCTGCCGAAATGTCTGTGCCTCAGACCTCATTGACCTCAAACTGAGGAAGGAACGGGCTTTCAGTGAAGCTTTCCCCTTGGTCAGACTTTTACCAACACTTCCTTAAAAGTGGATTCTCTGTTGTCTAAAATGGTGGTTCCTCGCACCGCAGCCTTACCCACTGTGAAAGCACTGTGCTGCAGGTTATCTTCACAAAGCTGGTAGGAGCTTGACTTTCTCTGAGAGATCAGTTGGTTGAAATTTGTCAATAGGTTCAAAGGATACCGCGGGTGTGGGCCTGACAGAGATCCCAGTACAGGCAGCCTGATTGCACAAGCCTTGGGTCTGCAGGAATGAGGACAAAA
The DNA here is from genome assembly GCA_003342815.1 of Eudromia elegans. Lineage (NCBI taxonomy): Eukaryota > Metazoa > Chordata > Aves > Tinamiformes > Tinamidae > Eudromia > Eudromia elegans. The sequence goes on along the minus strand of PTEX01000045.1, from coordinate 1,215,275 downwards.
AGTTGCAGCAATACAAAAATAAAGAACTGAGCAGGCGTGATTCCTACAAAATACCAGTAGCTGACCGAAATTGTTTCTGATGAGGCTGAAAGCAGGGCAGAGAGCTACCATTGTTTAAGTTTTGGGATATTTAATCCAGGGCTACACACTTCCTGTGAAGTATTTCAAAGTAAAAACATTTATTTCCCTCCAAAATAAGGAATTTAATGTCTTCTTATCCTCAAAGGGAATAATAAACCCCCAGAAACTGGAAGAGGAAACAGCATTTTTATATTGGTAATTGGTAATTGTTTAATTTAATTCATGGCAGTGATATAGGTTTATTCATGAAACCTCAACGCTATTGGAGCTGAATTTTGTCCATTGTACACAGTGTTTAAGCCTGGCAAGTCACTTCACTGTAGCAGATCTCAATGYAAGACACAGATCAGAAAGAGAACTGCATCTCTCTGAGGAAAAAGTCTTTGTGGACATCATGCTTGAGTGTCCCAGCCTGACCCTGAAGGGAGTTAGCTACGGCGAAATCACACTCTAAGTAATGAATTTGTATTAACTACTAGGACACTTGCTATACAGCTTTTCATATGCAGTTCAGAAACTAAATTTTATAAAATATCTTGCAAAAACATGTTGCTGAGATGAGCTTATTAATATACATGAAAAAGAACCAGTTTATTAAAAAAAAAAGAAAAAAACACCACAAGGAATGGTCGAGAATACTGCAATTTTGCAGTTTGGGATAATATAATCGTTTCTTTTTCACTGTTGATGTATGGTATCATAGACACAGCAGTATTTTCTTATCAATGTAGGACCAGCTAGAAAAATCTACTGTTTGGTAGAGTACTACCCCTAACCCAGAGAAGTGATCTATTGCCTGAACAACAGCAGCAAAGCTGACTAATATGCTAACCCAAATCATTTCTCTTATATAGTTCACTATCATAAATAAGTTTACTTTACGGCAGTTAAAMATTAGAAATCTCAAGTACTATCCAAATGCATGCTTCTCTCCATTTTTCACTTTGCTTTGCTTTAAAATATTATTTCTGGAAGCTGTGCCTGGTTCCACCTTGTAATGCATCTTGCTGTCTTAAAATCTTCTAATAAGTAAAATATTCCCTTTAAAGAACTTACCCACCAACTATCTGGAATGGTGACTGTGACTGCATGCCTYGTGTTAATTACATGCTAATACATTGTGGTGGAGACTGTATTTGCTACTGAACAGCTAAATAAAAATTCAAAATGCTACTGTTTCTTCTATGAATTAGTATTTTTTTTTTCACATTCCTACTACATCATTACATAAACAATCCCTTTTTGCCTGACCCCTTCATTATCTTGAATTCTTTTTTTTTTTTTTAGAAGACTTTCCTGCTGTGAAATCTAGAAACTTTATTCCCGCCCCCATGAAATTTAATCAAGAAAAATACAGAGAGCTGCTTAACCATGATAATTAGCACAGCTCTTTCGTTTGCAGTCTCTTCCATATGTTTCTTACCTCTCTCAGACACGAAAGCTTTTTGGAGTAAAGATTTTGTCTCGTCTTTGTCATGAACACACAACACCAATTCTTGAGGCAAAAGTCATTCTAAATTTAAACTAGAAGTAAGCTGCAACCTGAAATMATTTTTGACAGACTGGACAATTGATAGTAGTTTTGCCTGTAAGGTCACAAGCTCAGCTTCTTATTCGAGGTAGATCAAAAGTACTCCCAAAATAACATTTCCTATAGTATTTCTGTTGAAACCATAAAGAGAACTGGAGATGAAAAATCTTCGAAGTCTTTGTGCCAAAGCAAGAGGTCAAAGTGCTTGTATAAATTGGTAAGGAAGTTGTGTTTTATCAGTGACACTGCAGTTACGGAGGTTTGATTTCTCGTTGTAGGACAAGGTTCTCTCATTGATGGAGAACCCACCAGRCACAGCAAGAAAGGGATCTTTGTCCGAATGCCACGTGTGCCTCGTGACGGCCCGATGCACCCCGGGCTRCTGTCTCCTGGGCTCTCCCAGCAGGTCCTGAGCTCCGCTCCTGTGAGTTGGAGCTTTCCAGGCAGCTCCAGCTCCTCACCCAAACATGCAGCAGCAGCCTTCAAAAGATGTGGACACGTTCAGAGACAAAATAATTAAGAAAAAAAAAACAAGCAAAAGAAATAAAAAATAAGAAAGAACAAAATACAGCTTCCCCCTGGGCAGTGCTTGGCCCAGCTCTTCTCAGAACAAGACTATTTCTGGATTACAGCAGGTATCTTTCTCAGAGTTGAAGGGCTCTCAAAGGCAATTTTTTTTCTATGACATCTCAAATAGGAAGTTAAAAATAAATTAAATAAATCAAAGCCTTTTGGTGCTGCTCTTTCAACTGATACTTCCTTTATCAAAACATGGGTTTCATACGGTGCCTGAGAATTCTTCATGAGAGAAGAGGGACTTCTCTACACAAAATTTTACAAAGACAGATTTATTCATTATGACTTCCAGTAACATTTCACTTTTGAATGCCTCTATCTCCCACCTATCTGTGAGTATCTAAAATAGGTCTTTCATGAAAGAAGAAACAACCTAACAAGCATAAGCACTGCAAAGCCACTTGGAGAGATTTTATAAATGCTTGCAGAGCAACCTGGGAGGACACTGCCACTCAAAGGAGTCTCCTGACAAAGCAAGGGACAGCACTGCTCCTGGAAATGAACACAGCATCTTCCAGAATAAAGGAGATACTTTGATTTTCAGATGCATGTGAGTACCTGAACCTGTGGTTTCAGTAGGAGTCTGATTAGGTCTGAGAGAAAATCCAGGGGCAAAATAAGGTGAACTGATTGACTTAGGTTTTACAGGGATGGTCTTACCCCAATTAGGCAATATAGGGATTAACTGGATGGATAAGTAATCGTCATCAATGAATGGATGGACAAATTTCCTCAGTAGAGGGGAAGAAAATAATTACTCAGGATAAAATGGTATCAAATTCTTGATTTATCAGGGAAAAAAGCACAGAAGGGGAAAGAGGTTGAGAATGCTGGAAGAGATGGAAAAAAATGAAGATGACTTCCAGGAGAGAGAGAAGTAGCCAGTGAGGAARAAGTAGAGATGAAAGAACCCAACCACAACGCAATTCCCTCAAAGGAATTTAATTCAGCTCYTCCAGGGAGTGGAAATTTAGTTGTACCTCCAAGGCGGAAGTTAAAGGGTTGGATAAGCTCATTGCTCTGTTAGTTACAGAACCAGCAGAAGAAACTGCTGGAGGAGATGAACTTCCTTGTCACTATAGGAAGGCAGAGGTAATCATTTATAGATAGATCAAAAAGAACTAAACAGTTGTGTGAGAATGCAAATATTGAGCACAATGCACGTAGGGGAAGCCTTCTCACACTACCTGTACTTTTGCAAGAGTGATGTTTTCACAAGTGCCATTAATACAATCAGAGACTGTGTAAGCATTTCATCCTTAAGGCATTTCACAGGAAACCAGAACAAACTTTTGTTGGCATAATGGCATAAAAGAGTTTTAAATAGAGAATATTTTAATAAAAGGAGACATGGAAGAAGAGTGCAGTCAAAGGCTGTTGCCCTAATAGTCAAAGGCAGTGTATGAAGTACACCATACCAAAAAATCTCTCTTTACTCTCAAAATGGAGAAATTCTGAGAGCTCTCAAGAACAGTCTGAGAGCAATCTGTACAGGATTGTTCCATCAACAGAAGATACAAATCTCAGTAAGTTCTTTGAGAAACAGAAGTAGATGAAGATACTCGAAACATGGGAGTAAGATGATAATAAGGACAACAACAATTTGTCCACAGAGGCACTCTCCTTCCCAAAGACACTGTTCATTCAGTTCTCCCCAGATTGTATAGCCAGAGTCAGGAGGTGACATCTTCTATCTCATGCATACTAACAAAACTAAGAATCAGCATGGTCAAGAAGAAAAAAAGGCATAAGTCCTAGCTTGACTATGTGCAGTTAGCTGTGTTGTCAAAAAAGGCACAGCAAATCACCTTCTTCTAAGCTGTATTCTCCTAAAGCTCCACATAYAGGGATCACAAATGAAACATGAGTTTGGGAAAAATCCAGTGACCACTGGCAATTTTGGAAAAAATTCACATACAAAAGAGGAAAAAAAGCCCAGCAAGGACTCAYGCCAGAACAAGTATGAAAGGGGGTGGTCTATGTCACCATGAACTGTCCACGGATTGAACGTCACCACTGTGGACACTTTTTTGTTCAAAAATCTACCTTAGGTTCATGCTTGTTGGTAGGTGAGGGAAGGAAGTCATGCCAAGTGGAGCCCTTTGAAGCCGTGCCAGCTTGGCATGGACCCTGGGCTGGGCTTCATGTACAGCACTCAGTCAAGGTTGCTGGGTTTGGGGGAGGCTGACGTCAGGTTCTTGACGTGAGAACCTGCTTGACCATTTATCAATGGCCACAGGCATCTCTTGCTGCCCATCGCCTGCTTTCCTGTCCAGCCAAAWACCTTGGTGAGTCTGCGCCCGGGACACAGAGGCTTCTTCCCTCATCTATCCTCCTTTGCAGGGTAGACCRCATCACTGTATAACCCAGGTCTTGCAGACAGGAATAACAGCACAACCGTGGGCAGCCCTAGGCTTCCTGGCCCTTGGAAAGAGAGGCGGCAGGCCCTGTTACACCATCCTTCAATAATTTACTAGGCAGGCACTAACAGCTTCTCCCTCTGTTGCAACAAGCCAAGCAAACAGAAGCATCCATCTTTGACATTCCTGCAGGTTTTCTGTAATGGATCACTTCTGATTAATTAGAGAAACGAGTTTGAAGCAGCCTGCAGGATATTTTATGTGTGCTTGTGTCAGAAAGTGAAACAGGAAACCGCATCTCCCTGTCTACARAATATGAACACAAAATTCTTTTTACTTATTGTTTCTACCTTTGTAATGCTATCCATATAGGAAAGGGGAAAAAATGCACATTTTTGTTATCGTGCTAAACATAAAAATGCAGAAGTTTACTCTTCTTTGTTCCCCTTACATCTCTCCCTGGTGAGCACAGAGTTATTGCCTATCAAAATGTAAGTAAAACATAGCATACAATTTTTGCTGTAGATTTGCAGCCTAGAGTTTCATTCGATAGAAAACAAGCCAGGCTCCTAACCTGCTACAGTGTGTTACCGTTCCCACAGCTGAAGCCTGCTTGCAAGTACGGATCATCGCTGACAAAGTCTCACATTGGCACAGTGCTAAATGTGGTACTGATCTCAGCTTGCACGTTGAATGTCGATTCTAAACTGTCTCAAAAAGGGGGCAGTGATGAAAACTACTGAAGATACTCACTGCTAGACTTTTTATTAATTTTCTTAGATTTTGCCCAAACAGCAAGCACGTAAAAGAGTCTTCAAGAAAGCAACTTTCTCCCCTTTTTTTTTTTTTCTTTTTCCTCAGGAATTAGTCTAAGGCCTTGCACACTTTCCCACGCTTGCAGATTGCAGGTTCTAAATGCGTGGGAGTATTGCAGTTTCGATCAGTCAGGTAGGCTGGGTTTCTGTTAGCGGGCTGCATACCTTTGAGCCCTATCAGCACAGAGTGATCAGTGGAATTCCTGGCATTTTTGTCATAGCATCAGAGGCAGTACTTTACAGAGCAAATACCAATGACCTGCTGTTCTGTCAGGGCTCTGTACTTACCTTTTATTTTCAAGTCAAAGGTTAGGCCTATTTATGTAAATCCTCAGCCATGGGCCAAGTAATCTGACCTCCTGGTTTTCATTCTCCTAATTGTTTCAGGTATTTTTCTTGAAAAGTTTGGTCAGTTAAAGCTAGGGATTTCTTAGGCGCCTTTGAAGGGCTCTAGGGGCTTTCATAGCCCACCCAGTTTGCAAAGTAGAAACATCAGTGACCTGATGCCCTGGGCACTTATTTAAAATTCATTACCAGGAAATAAGGTTTTGATATATATCCCCTCCGCTCTGAGGAATATCTTTGGGAACACATGCATGCCATTTCTTGCTTTGGATTGTGGGATCTCTAAGGCCACATAGAGTGGCAATAATCAGTTATATTCTTGTTTGCCCTTCATTTCTAATAWGAACAGCATTCAGCTGTTACACAGTTTTGAATTTGCACATGCTGGTCACTGCTGACAATTCCTCTGCTACTTCAGATATTGCCATGTTGKTTTATTCACTAAAGGCTGTCCAAAGCTACAGAAACAAGAAAAAAGAAACTTACTACCTTTCGATCTTTTTCCCTGAGATTCATCACTGATCTTATTCCAATTTTAAAAAGCAAGGTGAATATCTTCTAAATAATAGGGAACTATGGCTAGTTTACTAATATGTAAGGARTACAGTGCAGAAGTACCCTGGATTTTGTCCTACCACACATGAGCACAGAACCCACGTATTTCCCATATGACCAGATTAGCAATAGGTAACTCTCTTGTGGGAGTTTCTCCTCTCCCGTTTTCAGGTATAYTAGAACTTGAAACTCTTATCAGATCTTTACTTCCTCTGTGGATAGATAATCCACATAAAATACTTCTTATAACATTTTAGCATGTATTTATGTGCTGTTCTCGCCCCCATGAAATGTAGAGAAAAAGAAAGGAAAGAAAAAAGATATTTTATTTAAGAAAAATATCTTAACACAGTGCTGGTAACAGAACCTGAGCTATATGAAAGCAGCAGCTCTAGCCTGGAATTTGTCTTCTCCATTTTAGGTCTGTGGGGACTGAAAGCACAATCAGAGAGCTGGAGTTTCAGATTCTGGGACATTCATTACATGCCTAATTCTCTAGGTGTATTCCTGTTAATTATTGGAATACTCATTTGTCTGTTTCATGTGAGAGAGTGCAAGACTGCAGGAAACCAGGCTAAGTGAAAAGCACCATTTACATTCTATGTGCTATAACCTTGAAGCAYAGCATTCATTTTTGAGAACATTCAGGTAACTACAGGCTCATTCTGAGGAAAAAAAAAATAGTTCCCTTGTCTGTACTGCAACAAAGCAACAAAGAGACACGGAGAGAAAAATAAGGACAGAAGATTGTGTACCTCTTTGGAAATGTTAGCAGCTAAAAGATGTAGGCTGGTCCAGATTTATCAGCAATTGTTCAAGCAGACAGTTGAGAGACAGAGGCCTAAAAAAATGACACTGGCAGGAGGCAAGAGAAGTCAAACCGTCAGAAAATGTGAACTTGCCTACTGACCCTTAGGTCTTTACGAAATACGGAAGCCACACTTAGAGAAGAAATTGTTTCCTGGGACTTTTCTCCTCCTTTCATGATTTCACAGGCCACTTCTCTTGCTCATCCACAATTGCTCAACACATCTGCAGCAACTGTGCACATACCAAATCCTGAAAACTATTTCACATTCTTTGAACTGAAAGAGTCAGCATCTCTGGGGCGGGCAAGTTCCCAGGRAACACCATTTGAGAACCTGTGCTCTGAAGTACTGCTTCCTGCCAGCAATCCCAAGATACAAATTTCTACGGATCCTTCTGAACCACTCAGAGGAAAAGGCAGGGCCAAATCGTTTCCACACTGAGCTCTACTGCTTTCTTCCACATAGCCATCTTTCTASCATAAAACGGAAATGACTGCATAACCTACCTTGCCCAGGTAGATATAAATTATATAAATGAATTATGTAATTATATAAATCATATATATCATTGTATAAAACACTGAATGGACTCAGAGGTCACTAAGCAGACCAATGAGCCTGGAGGACGGGTAAATGGCTATACGGGGCACCCCACCAGGGCTAGACTAATCKATCGAAAGGTAACTTCAGTCCCACCATTGCCTTCTCGCTCCAGTCACAGATTCCAGCCGGCTCTTGCATGCCAGCACTGGGCCTTGCAATGACCCTGCCGTGAGCTGGTTCAGGGAGATAAACCAGATAAAAAGTAACTCTGCAAAAAAAGGACATTAGTCTTCAATCAGTTTAGCTCTCTGAACTGACTCATGACAGGATCAGAAAATATCAGTGCAGGCAAGGAGAGAGGGGGCAAGGCGCAGGGAAGAACTCTACTAACTCTGGTTTAGATAGACCTAACTTGCCTTGGATGCATGTTCCTAGACTAAGAGCTAAAGTGGTTTGTGTAAGACCACAACTATGGAAGGACTCCCCAAGCTATTGCTCACTTTTCTATTTACACAGCAAGCCCCTGCTTTGGAGAARAAGAGTGCATGGGCACACACCTTTCTGAGTCAACAAATATTTTTCTTCCATGCAAGAAAATACATCTTATTCCATATAGCTCTCAGCTACAACAGGCAGCTAAGCCAAAGACCTGCTTAACCCTTAGTGTTCCTACTGGGCCCCCTAACAAGATTGAATGTCTGAACTCTGAGCGCCGTTCAGCAGGGCTTGAACAGCTGACCACATCTCTGCCAACTTGCACAGCYTCGCTGAAAGACAAAAAGAGCATCCTGGTTCAGCGCTGCGGGGCTAGCCGAACCACAGCACTCCCAATGGAGTGCAGCAGGCTTTGACTCAGGGTTATTGTTCCTAATCACATGGTAGACACAACTCTTATTTGCCTCTTTTTCTGTTGTTGCTTTTAAAGCATTGCCACTCATTCCTGTCCCACTCCTGGCTATTTCATGAGATTTGTTTTTTAAACAGCAAGCTCTTGTATCCAATAATTCCACAGACATTTCCACTCCACTACATATACAGCCCTTTTCTCTTGAGAGACTGTGAACTCTCATTTGACTAAAGGATATATGACCCTTGACAGCAGCTTGGCTTTACTCCAGCACACTTTTATTTAATGGACATGCAAACCTGTCGAGAAGTCACAGATAGAGACATAAGTCCTTTTCCRTTGGTATTTCATTTATAAGTAAAAAATTATAACGTACTACATCTCAAATGTCCACTTTCACGCACATTACCGCACATTACCTCAGKCTTTTAGTTTTCCTAATTTGTCTTTGACAAGACTTTGACCGTTGTATAAAAAGCAAGTCATCCATATGACRTACCCAGCAGCCTGCCCATCAGCTTGGTTATCCCAGCAGGTGATTCTCAGTGCTCTATGCAAYATTTACTAGTACAACACCACCAGTCGGATTTTGTTGGTCAAAGGCACAGAAAACACATCCCATATCCTACTGCAGGCCTGGAGTTTTTTGTCAAACACAACTCAGGGACAAGATTCCCTGATTAAAACCATAACTTGGGAAGTTCTATTCACACAGCTGTAACAGCAGTACCTCAGAGCAGTATCCACTGTGACATTGGTCTCAGTCCTGGTCCCCAGGCAAAACATCTGGCTGCGAGCTACCTACAGGACACCTAAACGCTGGTTCTGCARCCACCTAGACCACAGGATTTGCTGCACTGCACCCAGCTCCTTCCCTGTCCCTGTACACCCAAATATTCTTGCAAGGAAAAGTGAAGTGCACTCTGGGATGATGCAAACTGACATGTCCCAACATGCTTTGTAGCACCTAAGGGCTATGATTGTGAGGTACACGGCAAGGTACCCTGCAATGTACATACTATCCTTCTATGTGGGACAATAAGCTTCTCTCAGAGAAGCTTTGAGGATAACCCAGGAAACACCCGTGTTAGCTTGAGTAACACCCTTACTCTTGTGCCGCTATCTAACACTCTTGCTTCTTCACCTAGATATCCTCTCTTAATCCACATGTCCTTCCTCTATCGCACTCTGTGGCGGTGACCTGAATTATGTGCAGGAGAAACCGAAGGTTTTCCAGCATCACCTCCATGCAGTTTGGCTAAAGAGAAAAATGAGGCTTCATGCTGAGGGGTGTTAGGGTCACAGTCAGTGATGGAGATGACCTGCTTCAGTTTCCTTGGGAATCGCTTCTGCTCTCCACTCGTTACTCAAGAGTCAGGCCTGGGAATTGACGTTACTGCAATATTGCAACTATTCCAGTAAAATCTGCCAATCCTGACAGATTTTGGCACCCCTTCTAATACCCCTGCAGCCATTCACCCCCTCAGGTTGGGTTGCTGGCATGGGAATAGACAGCGCATCTCTGCAAGCCATACCAGGTCATCCTTGGCCTCTGGTACCTGCCCAGGATCAGCCTGTCGTGTCACAACGGGCTGTGGGCTGCTGCAGTGTGTGGAATGCAGTTATGTCAACAGCAAGACACAGATGACTTCTTTCCAAGAGGATTTCGACAAATCAAGGAAAATATCCTACTTCCTATTGCAGTTACTTGATACAGCAGATAGGGCACTAACCTCCCAAATACAGCATTAACCTTCTCCGTTCTAGCAACTTTCTCACTGATTTGCTGATACCTCGTAATTAAGTTTTTCAACAGGCTGTCAAATTGGTGGGAGTGAAACGCGGGTTATCGCTGTTATCTCCATGAATTGGCACCCAGATTTCTGAGGCAGGTAATGGCATTTTTTGTGTATATTTAATTTTAATTATATATAATTTTTTATTGCACAGAGTGTGGTTTTCCTGTGTWTGTGAGGTCATGGAAGGAATGACATAGCTTCTGAATTCAAAATTCAGACTCCAAGTGACAGCCAAAGATTTTTTGATGCCTTAAAAATGCTCCTGACACAAACTAGGAAGAGGGCAGTTTGTAGGATTCAGCCCCAGAGGCTGGACTGTCTAARGTGAATTTATTCCACCTCTATGGATAAATCACAACTCTCATCCTGTCGCTTGAGATATCATACTGAAAGCAGATAYAGTTTTGAAGCTTAGAGGAAACAATAAGACTTTGAAAATGGGACCTAATGCTAACTTTCACTGGATGATTCGGGATATTTTGCTTTTTTGCTGGAGAGCACTAGCACTCTGCTTTAACAGCTCATATTTTCACCCTTAAAAGGGAAGCAGATTCAGAAGTTGAAGTCTAGTGTGGATGGCAGTGATTAAATGCTTGAAATGCAACTCGAGTGAACCCTGGAGGCTCAATATACAGAAGATGCTCTTCCAGCAGCAACTGAAAATAGCAGCTCATATCACAGAAAAGGTAGAGTTTGTGTACTTTGAAGAAAACTTCATAACATTTTTTTTTTACTCAAGAAATAAAAGGAATTTGGGAAAAGAAACTGCAATTTTATCACCAGAAATCGGCAGAATTGCACTGCAACATTGCACAGACATAYTCTGTCCCATTTGTAAGGAAACAAAATGTCCCTCTATTCATTTTTACAAATGCATGACTGACTTCTTACACCCCCCATTCTGTACACAGAGTCTGGATTTCCTAAAATCTTGYTCTGCCTGCTCACCAATGAAGTTGTTCCCCATTTATTTCCTACTTGAACAAACAAGCCAAACAAACAAACAAAGGGGAGTTTTTTTCTACATTTGTTTTCTATCAGGCTCTGAATTAATTGATTTAAAGTGATAGGCCAGAGGCAGACTTTTGGTTTTCTAAGATCTTATCTTTCAGATCTTAGTTTATACAAAATGAGTAATAGAATTCAAGTATGCTTCAATCACCAGGGCTTTCAAGGGGGAAAGGGAGGTACAGAGACAGTTTTGCAAAATCTGGTTTTGATTCATCTCAGAGACAAATCAGTTTTCTTCTGTTCCAGCCACGCAAGGTGTAGAACCCTTCCATCACTGCTCTCTCTCTAATGGGATTCAAACAGGCAATATGAACTGCAACAGAAGAGGTACAGGAGTGTTTCTTTAAATGAAAGAGGTGTAAAGAAATGTTACTGAAATGTGGGAAAATAAAATACTTTTATCCCACATGATCAATAACACTAAACGCAAGGATACTCTTGGAAGAAAAATCTGAGACAGAGCTGAAACTCCCCCTGTTGGCATCCAGGAGCCAAGCAATACCCCGAAAACATCTTTCTTGTTTGCTTCACAAGATTGCTCACAAATCATCTGGCCCTTATTTAAAATGAACAGATCTGTGCATATTTGTTCCTTAATGATGATAGGAGAAGGGAGAGAAARTGGTCAGATGCTCTAAAATCTGCATCCCTGTTTCTCACTGGGCATTATGCACAGTAACCTGAGAGATCCAGAAGGGAAATAAGTTCGCATAACTATTCAGGTTGGTGAGGAGAAGCTGCAAAGTAAGAAGGAAAATCAACCGTACAGTGCAGTGCAGTGGAATATAACACGTTAAAGGAATGGGAACCTCAAGTCTTTCTGAGGATCTGGGGAGGGGGGCATAGTGCTCGCTCAGTAGAGATGCCAGGCACCGGGCAACTACTTKGTTAACAGCCCGTAAGTTTACCCTTTCATTCACAAGGCTGTGATGACACTATTAGTCAATTTATCTGTCATATAAAAAAATCAGACCCATAAACAAACAAATTGATCTACAGAGCTGGCCCCTACCCGGTAGGAGGAAACGAAAGAAAGGAAAAAAAGAATTAGAGGTGGAGCAAATTCCTGCAGACCTTCCTTTCCCTTTCC